>VWZD01009360.1:130730-157016 GCA_013396695.1 Sakesphorus luctuosus | reverse complement strand
GATATAGCAGTGAAAAGAAGAAAAGCCGAGAAATGTCTCAATCATTTGCTTTTCAGGGAGGCAGGAAAGATGTTCTCTATCTGGCATCAGCTGTGCTGCGTTATACCAAGAGGGGGAGTCTGACAGTTTTTCTACCATAGAAGGCAGATTTGAAATTGTCTTTGATTTTTGGTGTTTAGTATGAAAGACATGTATGACTTCATGGGGAACTACAACATAGATGGTATAAACCTCCTACTTTTCCTGCCTGAGCAACTTAAAAAAAAAAGCCATTAGTAACAGAATTTCAGTAGCCTTTTTATGATTGCCTGTTTTCATGTCCCAAGAATACAAATGATGAATTATGGACCCTTCTCAGCATTTATCAGGACTACCTGTTTTTAAAGGCAGCGTGATAGACTGATGTGAGTCACGTCAAACAGAAGTGCATGCTTTTTAGATCTGCTTTTAATATTTATTTTTCTTGTTTCTTAGCAGGCATATACTGTATCAAATATTAAAGTGGAAAAATAAGACACACACAACTGAGATTTTTTTGAAACTGAACTAAAAAGGCCATGCTGGAGGGATAAAAAAACAACATGTATTTAGAGGTCAAGAGTTCAATATAGTATTGCTTAGAAAACCTGTGCTTTTTTTCATTTGTCAAAATATAGATAAAATTATTCACTTTGCATATATATTTTAAAATAAATTATAATCATATGAAGAAAAGATGGAAGACAATTGTACTAGTAATAACAACAGTATTTGTTTTCTGGTAGCATTTAGATATCCCAGTTGGAATATAGTTGGAATTGGTGGCTCAACTGAATATTACTGGCCAACGGGGGAATCTGTTCCATCCAGTATCTGGATTTTAACAGAGATTTCTTCTTCTTGGAAATCATATCCTCTTGGTATTTACAACTCATAGTGATAGTAGGTTCTGTTTAATAACAAAATCCAATTATTTGCCTAAATGTGCCTTCTATGCCTGTTCCAGAAATACAACACAACATAATGAATCCGCCCATTCATTATATTTTACCTTTGGCACCACATCAGTTCACAAATATATGCTACTCAGAACAATAGATCTTCCTACTAATTGTTGTTAGTCTTGTGAAAAGCAATGAGTAACATGTTTGGAATATGTCCAAACAGCAAATTAACATATAAATAACCAGAAAAAATAATGTAATGGATCGATACCTATTGATATATTTTCTTAGAGCAGATGCTGTAGCAGTGTGTGTTCACGTGAGTGATGCATTATTTCTGACTGTATAGCAGAAAGTAGAAGATTGTATTAATTTGTCAGGTGAAAAACTGTACTTGTAATAGACAAGTATAGTCTGGATTTCAGCTTCTTTCTAACATGCCACAAAGCTATGTGGTATTCCAAAGTCTAGATATTTAATTGCAGTCACACATAAGAACCGATTAGGTGGATCCACAGGAGAACAAAGGGAATACCTAAACCTTTAGAAGATATGACCTGGAAAAGAGAACTGAACACACTAGAGTTACTGAGTTTAGAGAAGAGCTTAGTAAGATGACAGGAAATTCCAGTGGGTAAAATTCTGCCTTATGAGTAACAAACCATCCTTTTTTAAGGTGGGAAGATCAGAAGAAGCAATGAGTTCAAACTGATTTGAGGGCAATTTAGGCTATACATTGGGAAAGGTTGCTGCAAATTCATGCTGTGCTTTAGGGAAGACTTGCCAATGGCAAGAACAGTTAAGTAGTGGAATAAATTCTCTTGTGAAGTTGTGAAATAGAAAAGTTTTAAGTTTCAGGTTAAAATATTGTCTCTTGGAAACAATGTTGTTAAATTGAAGCAGACAGGTGGACTAGGTGAGTTCCTGAAGTCCTTTCAAGTCCTATCCTCCAAAATGAGCACTTACCTGAATCTTACTTAAGAAAGTTGAAAGATATTTAAACTTCTAACTTTAAGGCAGTTTGCTCTTCACTGCTGAAGTGAACAGGCTCATGAGAAGCTACCCTAGAATCTGCAAGTATTCAGAGGACAAAAAAAACCCTGAAGAAAACAAATATTTTTTAAGTATTTTGTTAGCTGAATCACACCTTTTTTTGAGATGCAGGTATAAAACAAAGAAACAAAGAACAAAAAGGAACAGAAAATCTCATGATTAATGTAAATAAGCTCATTCTTTTAAGAAATTGTTTCAAGCTCTTTAGTACTTGAAGGTGTCCTGAAACAGGACCTTGCTGTGTTCGCTCTTCATGCACAAAGAGCAGTGAAATGGAAATATTAGTATCATTCTCTTTCTGTTTTTTCTTATAGATGAGGAGTGTTGATTTCTGCCAGTCTTTTCTTGTTACCTCAGCACCTGGAGGGCTTATCTCCAGGTGGCCCTATGGCTACTCTGACCTCTGGTACGTGAAGCACAGAAGCAGCCCTACAACAGGGTGAGCTGCAAATGGCTTCACAAGGGTTCTCTGTTAACTTCCGTCTGTTTGGTGCTATGGGTGATTAAAAGCTTTGTGTTCATTGCAGTCTCTCATGCTGTGTACCTTGATGTGATACTGTCCAATTTTTGTGACATCTGTAGAGTTCTAAATCCAGTAGCAAAAGATAAATTATCACATTTTGCTGACAGAAAGGCTTGTGGGTCAAGATAAGGACAGGGAGAGATTGCTCACTGATTACCATCACAGACAAAACAGACTTGATTCAGGGAAGAATTAATTTCATTTGCTGACAATGTAACTCAAAGTAGGACCACAAGAAACAAACTCAAATCTCAAAACACCTTCACTCCATGACTCCCTTCTTCCCGGGCTTTACTTTGCTCCCAGTTTCTCAACCTCCCTCTCTGAGTAGTGCAGGGGGACAGGGAATGGGAGCTGCAGTCAGTTCATCACACGTTGTCTCTGTTGCTTCTGCCTATTCATACTCTTCCTCTGCCTCTGCATGGGGTCCTTCCTATGGGAGACAATCCTACACCAACTTCTCCAATGTGGGTTATTCCATGGACTGCTTCCTGAACTGTTCCAGTGTGAGGTCCAGTCCGTGGGGTCAGTCCTTCAGGAACAGAGTCCAGTCCGTGGGGTCAGTCCTTCAGGAACAGACTGCTTCAGCATGGACTCTTCTCCCCACAGCTCCTGGCAGGAGCCTGCTCCATTGCAGGCTTCCCATGATGTCACAGCTGCCTTTGGGCATCCATCTGCTCTAGTGTTGAATGCTCCATGGGCTGCGAGTGGACTTCTGCTCCACTGTGGATCCCCATGGACTGCAGGTAGACATCCTGCAGTCTTCTATGTAGTCTTCACAAGAATCTCTGCTCTGGTGTCTGGAGCATTTTCTCCCCCTTCTTCTTCACTGACCTTGGTGTCTGTTGGGCTGTTTCTCTCACATATTCTCACTCGTCTTTTTTGAATGCTGCTGCTGTTGCATATTTTTTTTCTCTCTCTTCTTATATATGTTGTCCCAGAGATGCTACTACCATCACTGATAGACTTGGCTTTAGCTAGCAATGGGTACATCTTGGAACCAGTTGGCATTGGCTTGATTGGACCCAGGGAAAGCTTGCAGCAGCTTCTCACAGAAGACACCTATATAGCCCCCTATTTCTCCCTGAACCTTGCCATGCAAACCAAATATATTGACAGTCCACAACTTGTACTTGGAGCCGGTTCTATGTGAAATCTTTTCATGTCTCTAGAACAGATATGCACTACAAACTTGTTCTGCTAAGAGGTGTAGAAGACCTGTATACTAGTTACTGTTTTGTTGAGCAGCATCAACGTTTCTTAAAAGACAGAAAACAAATTTTTTTGGAAGTTACTGTATTGCAAAATAAAATTTCTTTACCCCTTTACACTAGTTTTTTGTTTTTGTTTTTTTTTAAATAAAACAACACTTGCATTTTACATAGTTTTGTGGTGACTACTAACTAATCCTGACAATGATGTTATGTCTTTTGGAATTTGCTACTGTTTTATTGGACTAAATTGCATAGTTTTCTGCAGGATTCTTTCAATATAAATTTATGGCTTTAAGGAAGAAGAAAAACCAAACCACAGCTCCATTATTCAGAGTTGTACATGTTTTGGAGATGTGCATTGTGAATCTGGGAATAAATTTAGCTTCAAGAGAATCTAACAGTTGTTTGAAATGGTCACTGCTTGAGTATCACCTTCCTTACAGCTATGAACTAATTGAGATTAAACTAAAGTAGTTGTGAGATGCTCTCTCTTCCTGTGCATCAGCAGTTTCCACTATCTGTTAATACGTAAAAAAAAAATATTTAGTCATTAAGAAAAAGGATGTGCTTTTGCCTTCTTTTATTCTAGCTTTTGTCTTTGTTTTTCTAAATACATGCTGGTAGATGAGGTAAAGAGTCTTAAGCTTCATTTATTGTGAGAAGGTCTTGTAACTGTTTTAAGCATTTTAGTGTATTTGGCCATAAAACTATATAGATTGCACCAGATGCTGCCTTATCTTATTTTATAGAATTGTAATGGATGCTGATGAGTTTTAGAGGCAAGCCTTTAAAGATAAAAATCACTTTGCTGTGTGTAATTTTCTTTGGTAGTCTATAGTAGTGTCTCCATATTGTTGAATCTTTTCCATTATTTTGATTACCATTTTAGTAAAAGTTTTTGTATTTTAATATTCTAAAAAGTTCTATGTCTTTTATAAAGACTGTTAAAATATGTATTTTACCTGTTACTTAGCTAATAGTGACATGATTTTCAAGTGGGCTGAAGACCTGAGAATTCTCACTACCTCCAACTGGGGATTGTATGATAAAACACAAGTTGATATTTTCTTGGCCATGTCCACTTATTAATTTCATGCCAAGGCCCAAAAGGTTTATTATAATTACTGGTTAATTCATAACCAGACAAATATCCATTTGTTGTGATATATAGACATCACTTGTAGTGTTAAGTATTTATAAAAAAGGCATTGCAAGTTTTGTGTATAAATTAGCAACAGCTTTTCCTTTTTGCTGCGTTTTCCTGAGCTCAAAAGCGTTTTGCAAGCCACATATGGCTTTTCACTTTTAAGTAAACTGCCTCTGGTAACAGTCTAAAGAAAGTAATCTGTAAGGTATGAATTTTGAAGGGAGCAATATGATTAGAGAAAATGAGTGCACTACTTGAGGATAAGAATGAAATCTTGTCTCCATGGAAATTGATGGTGAACTTCGTACTGTTTTCACTGATGCTCCTGTGTGAGCTGCGTTGGGCAGCATTGAGGCTCTACTTCACTATACTTTTGCCTTGGTTTATTACCTTGGGAAAGCATTCTTTCCTATCTGTAAGATATGTGAGGGAAATGACTTTGAGAAATAATTCCTACTGAGATGCTGTTCAAACCAACTGATTAAAGCATGTGTTTCACGGGGCAGGTTTTGCTTCACCCTACAGTTCCTCCTCCCATATTTGGGCAGTCCAGCTCCTGGTGACACTGTCTTCTACTGGTAAAATGAGGGTATTTTCCTTGTTCCACAAATTGTAAAAAATTTGGCTGCTGTGTAACTGCATACTCCAATGCAGTGAATTATTAGTGTTAGTAGTATATGCTTCTGCTTAATTATGCACTTAGGCCTTACCTAGAGCCAGAGCCATACCATTGCAGTCACTTAACAAATCTAGAGATGCTCACTGCTCACAGAAGAAGTGCAAGAAAAAGATTGTTGAATTATACATGAGCAAGTAGTTAAAATAACAGAAGTTATGAAATATCATTTCTCCTCAGTGTCTCTTCACAGGCTTAATGCTTTTCTTCTGCTAGAATTGCCAAATTTCTTCAGTGGTCCTTGTCCACCTCCAACACACTTTTTCTGCTTTGCCTTGCATGCTCTCCCAAGAGAATGTAGCCTCATTCTACATGCATGTGGACATATGGGAAAAAAGGAGGTGGTCAAAGGATCTGTTGTGATTCTGAACACTGGGCTTTTCTTCCCTAGTTTTTAGGCTGTCTTCAAAATAAAAACTGCTTAACCTTGACTGTGCACTTCTGTAATTATATGTATAGCCTTGTCTGTCCCTTTACTCATTACAAAATTCTTCCAGTCTAATTTTTAAGTTAGAAAATGGCTGGCTGCATGATCTAGTTCACTGGGTGTTAGGGTGTTGTGTATTAGCTAATGAATTACCAGTTTTCTAATTTAGTTTTGTTACAATATAGTCCAAAATTTTTATTTTTTAATTCCTACAGAGAACTAAGATGAACAAGGACTTTGTGCCCTTTTTATAATTACTTCCTCTTTCCTAGATGGGAATTTTTTACTAGATGAGACAGTTGTAAACTTCCCGAAAACTGGTGCCTTGGGAAGACACTACAGATCACAGAACTATAGAGTGGTTTGTGTTGGAAGGGACTTTAAAGATCATCTAGTTCCTACCCCTTTTCCACTAGACCAGGTTGCTTAGGTGCCCATGCTGGGGAAACCAACTCTATATGTAATTAAGCTCCTATATTTTCCCATGCATTTTATTCTATTGTGATGTTTTTAAAATTTCTTCTTCAGTTTTTTAAGCTCTGTTATAGTGAGAGCTAAAATACTTTAAATTATAATAATTCTCAATATTAAACCCAGTTCATAGGCATTATGTAAGTTTAGTAGTTTGTAATATGGTGTAAAATGAATTGGAAGTCTCTATTTGTTATGGGTATTTTAATGAGTAGTTTGAAAATTATTCTCAGCTGTCACAATGAGGTTTGCAAGCTTCCCTTTTTCAGCAGGTAAGATGGGAATCAAATTAAGAGGAGTAGCTTTTCTCTCAGATTCATTCTAATGCTATGACTTTCTGACATGATGATGATGGTGGTGGTGATGATGATGATGTTAGATCTATCTCTAGGCTGGTGTAATTCCTGTTCATTGTAACAGGAACTGCAGACACCTGGGCATCTTTAGGCAGGCAGGTTCTTGAATTCAGTTAATTTGTCCAGTACTGGCATATCAAAACAAAATTTTCTTCATAATAAAATAGAACAATCATACTTTTCTTCCCAGACTTTTTTGTTGTCTTTAAGAAAAAGAGAAAAAAAACCAGTAAAATTTCAATGGAATTAGCAATAAAAAGAGCAAGAAAAGGACTGAAATATGCAGTATAGTTTCATTTTCTAGTGTTTTATAATTGTAAAAGCCAAACAGAGAAACCTTTGCCATAGACCTACTCATTTATTTGATTACTTTCTCCTGCCCTTATTTACATTACGGTTTAAAAGTCAAGGTTAAGCAGCGACATGCTTTAATCCTGGCTTCTTCTTGCTGCAGCTTCATCTTTCAAGGTAAATTGTAACAATTTAAAGTAAAAAAAGCTATTCTGAATCCATATATGAGAAAAGATTATATACAAACACAAACAAAATACAGAGTTTGTAATGAAGTCTCAAATTTGATTTACATTTTTGGGAAAAAAGTTGCCATAGTAACATGTAGATTGCAAAAAAATTCTAAAGCTGATGGAAACTCTTAAGTTGCATGACATATTTCTCAAGTTCTTTGAATAAGAAAGCATAATTCTGTGCATTTGTGTGGTTGGCCTCAAATAGTTTTTATTTGTGCAAAACACGATACATTATATAGGCATTGGCAAATTAGGTAAACTGAGTCTTTTCCAATCAGCTTTCTAATTATGTTGTTCCTAAGATAATTGTTGTTTCTTTTTTTTCCTAAAAACAATCTAACATATATAGATGTTTTTTCAGTACAAATTTGTTGTAGCTCTGTTGGTGTTTAGCAGCTGTACATTTAGTTTTGATGATTTTTAAACATGTGGTGCAGTATATTCTGTCTATCCCAATAAATTTCTTTTTAATTCTGTTTTTTTTTTTTCACTAACTGCTTTTCTAGAACAAACTCACCAGTAATATTTTCTGTATGAAACAGAGCTTCGGTGAAGAGACCAAAAGAGAGAGTTTACTACTGAGACCATGTTTGCCATTTTAAAAGGCCAGGCTTAGTACTGTGCACTATGAGTATTGCAAACTCTAGATCCAAGTGCCACAGACTGCTGTGTTAGCTTTCTAACTCCATGTGCCAAACTGAGCAAAATACTTGCATGAAGAAATTTTCAGGGTCAGTTGTTTAACTAGTTACTTTGCTGCATGTCTCAAGTCTCAGCAAACAGGCGGTTCTTATTTTCTGTTCTATTTATGTATTTGTACTAGGGTTATGTAAGAAATAATGTTTGTACCCAGTCATCTGATGCTTTCTAAATATCTCTATGTTGGATCCAGCTCTACTCATGATGGCCATTGACCTTCTGACTCATGTGAGGTCTGAGCTATTTAAATTTCTAAGGTGAAGTTTTTGCTGATGCCTGATTCAATTGAGTGTTACAGCTTGGATAATTCTTCCATACTGGTCTATTATATTTAAAAATAGATCTCATTTTTACATTTGTTAAATGTAATAACAACAAGTAATTATGACTAGATAGCACCAAGGTATACCACCATAACCATTTTTGAGCTGCAGTTCTAGTGCAAAGTCTCCTTTTCCGTTATAAATTATTAGTATCCTTTTTTTTAGTAGTATTTATTCTTTCCTATAGAATAATAAAAAATAAGTTGAAAGCACACAGATCTGATTACACCTAGACCACTGCTCTGCTTTCAGACCTCTCATGATGGAGATTCTACAGCTTTCCCAGATTTTCATGCTGCACTCATCTGTTATGTCTGCATTTACTCTGAGTGGTTGCTGTGGTATCAATCATTTTGTCATGTGAGGAGGCTGGAGCAGAAAGCACACACACACACATTCAGAGCTCTTTCAAATCCTAACGTACTTACCCAATTAAATCATAAAGATAGTACTGTATGTATGATTACTGGGCTGCAGTTGCAGAATGTGGTGAATAGCAAATCAAAAAGCAGTGTTTAGCCCCTGTTTGAGAGGAGGAGGACCTCTGAGGGCACCCAGAATCACTGTAAGGTATGACATTCCTAACTGAGGAGGCAGTGCTGGGACAATCCTTCTATTATTCCTTGGCCTCTGCCCTTGAGGGAGCTGCAGCCATTTTTCTATGTGAAATTGTTGCCACCTTTTTATTTGCACCTCATACAAGGGTGTTTTATATGTGTGAAATGCATGTTTTCCTTGTTATGCTGGTTCTATTGAACTCTCAAACCTAGAGTCCTTCAGTAACAAGTAACTGACCATGATTTATGTTTATAATCCTGCCTCTGCCATCATCGTGATTTTACAACCTGGGAGACCCCTACTTCACATCACTCAGCATCAAAATATCTTCTTGTACTGCCCTGAGTGCTCCTCCTCTGCTTTTCCAGAATATCCTGGGTCAACAGACCACTGCTGTTGACAGAGTTTGCCAAGAATTGCTATTTAATGATATTTCAGTGTTTTTAAATGCAGAGTCCATGTATATTGCTGTTTAGGAGTAGCATCTATGATGCTCTTGACCACCTACTGTGGTTTGCCTAAGACTTGCAACATGGCTTGTGAGCACAGTTTGTAACGATGCGTTTGATATCATGACTAATGTCTTTCTCATGTAGCTTTGCTTCACATGAAAAGGTGAATGCCTAAGGGAGAATTTTGTAGATTTTTTCCCTGCTTTCAAAAATAGACGAGTTCCTCTTCATTTGAGGTAAAGAAAGTGTTTAAACTAGCACATCTTGCTCCCCAGTAGTATAATTTCTGACAGTTTTGAAGGAGGTCACTAGCAAATCTCTGTCCAATAGGATAATAAAAAGTCATATTTAAATCCAATTTTTTGTAAACTTTTGTTTCTTGGGAGTATTTAGAATATGCAGTTGCTAATGTTGACAATTGTGAATATTTTTGTAAAAACATCCATCTCTAATTGCTGCTCTGTGAAATCTGACTTTGTGTTTCTGTTTTCCAAAGTCTTGGCAAATTATTTCTTGGCAGATTATCTCCTTATGACAGAGGTGGTAAGTAAATTTGATGTTAGAGGGCAAAATTTATAAGGAAATATTTCTTGTATGTACCTAATTAACATCCGTTTCCTGTGTTTTTGAATGTCAGCGTGCTGCAAGGCCAGCAGCTCCCTGGAGCTGATGTGTAGGGAGTGTTGGGGCTCCCCAGGAGACCTGGCCAGGCATTGCCTGGCAACCAGGGCCTGTCCCACCCCAGCCAGGAGCCAGGCAGGTGGGGGCACTGGAACAGCCCCAGTCCCAGGCACCAGTCACCTCCCTGGGAACAAGGACAGACCAGGCAGGGCCCTTGGCAGGGCTAGGCTGTGGGGGCTGGAGACCAGCCCTGCTGTGTCATTGCTGGGATGGGGTCTGATGGCCTGGGGGGCTGGAATGAGTTCCTGGGCTGCGGGCAGGGTGTGCCGAGCAGGGACATTGGTGCCTTCAGGGTCCTGGTGCTGTATCCATTTTTGTAGCTGATCCAGTAAGAAAGTCACTTAAACATGCTATAAATGCAGCAGAAGAACACCAGCATTCATCAACACACTGCACTTTCCATTTTTGCATATTATGTGCCAGACTTAGATTTGTCTTTTAAAGACCTTGTACATTACTTTATGGATAAGGTAATGGGCTCTGAACAATCTTGATCTGGACTGGCAGCTGAACAGAACCTGAGTCCTGTGCTTGGGGATAGTTCTGTGCTGTCTGATGTCCGTACTTCAAGGAAGTATGATCTGTGCTTCTGAAAAACAGTGCTTCTTCAGAAGGATTGCAAAGAATATAGGAGAGGAGGGATAATACTGAATTGAACTCTATTGGACTTTTTTTAAATCATCACTGATGTTATCAGTTAGGTCTTCCTTCTCTAAACTGTATACAATGAAAGGTTTTATGTATTTTAATAGTATCCAAAAACCTTAGAAAGGCATGAAGTTTTCTTCCATGGATCTGATTTTGGAAGTGTCTTGGGATGCAGCATCCACTGAGGGATACTTTTATACTGATTCTTTTGTCTTCTTTTATTTTCTTTCTTTCCACTGATACTTCAGACATTGAATAACATTTAATATGGGGCAGGATAGTAGTTCATCTATAGCAATAGACTGTTGCCATGACACAGAGTTTAGGAATCATGGAAGTATCACATAGAATTGAATTGAATGCCTAAAAGTAGTGAAAACATGTAGTTTTACATTGCAATCTTAAAACAAATGGCAAAAATTAGGAGCAAACTGTGTATGATTAAATTGTTTTTTCCTCTCTCTGTATTGCTTATTTTGATGTTGCAAATATGACTTGCATTCTCTCAGTAAGGTAATACTTGACTGTATTTGTGATTGTGTTAGAGCAGCTTATATCGCAGATGTTGTCATGCTTAAATCACATATAAACATATTGATTTATTTAAACTGCAGTAATACAAAGTGGCTTTTGTATTCCTGTATGCAAAAGACAGGCTGCAATGTCAATGAGACCCACATTGTCCTTCTGCGGGATAATTGGCATAGTTTGCAATTATGATTTCTCAAAGGACATTTGATAGCACTATGCTGTGCAGGTAAATCAGTTACCAGAACTCTTAGAAGTTCATTCAGCTTGAACAGTGTGTATGTACTCTTTTTAAATTTAAATTTTGCAAGTATCTGTGTGCAAGGAATGTGTAATGTACAGTGTAGCTTTGCTGGTGAAACCATCATCCCTCTCTACGAAGGCTTTACTTTGTATATCTGTTGTATCACAGTCCCAGCTGCCCTAGAAGTTTATGTACAGTGTTGAGGCTTGACAGGCTTAAATGCACATTTGTGGATGGTACTTTGACCAAATCTCAGTTTAACTGCAAGAGCTTGCAGCAGTGAGGACATGCTGTACTTGTAAGAGAGACTGCTTACATGTTCATTTGTATCTCCATATATGGGGCATGGTTTTGATTTTCATTTGTATATAATGACTGCAGTTTGGATTGTGGGTGAATATAGGAAATATTGTGACCACATAAATGGTGTACTTATTGGATCTTTAGCTCAAGAAAGTGGTGAAAGGTTTACTTACATTTGGGACCTATCCTTTTCATATTCTGCACAGGCAAAAACATTTATATATCTTTAATGCTCGGTATCATGAAAATTGAGTTAACATGTTTAAAGTGCATGTTTGTGTTCTGTGAATATGAAGGTGAAAAATATTTCATAAATGCAGTATGCAGGGGAATTGAATATTATGACTAAATGCTTATTAGTATATGTCATTAGTTTTAAGGAACTTGGCTTTTCAAAGGTTTTTAACAAGAAGTAGAAGATGGAAAATAGTTATACACCTGCCAGCTAGTTAAAGACAACTGCTGCCTATCAGTTAGTAATGGTAAATTCTGAACTTCCTACTGAACCATTTGTTGGCAAAAAGCTGCTTCAGCCCTAACTATAATGTTTCCTTATTAATGTAAAGTTAATACTCTTAAACACTGTAGGTCCCCATCTCTCTTGATCAGCTCTGTTACTCAAGTCCTTTTATTCTATCCTTTGCCCCTTCCCACCTTTTATTCATCTAATTAAATTTTTCAAGTTAAGCACCAGATCTGCATGGATCATAACCGTCAACTACATTACATTTTGTCTGTAAACTGAGTTTGTTGGAGATTTTTTTACCCCTTCTATCATGGGCTGTTTCAGATTTTCAGCACTTTTGTTACTGGAAATCTGTTTTCCAGCCTTAATTTATTTGCAACATATATCCATTTGTGATTTTGCACTTTCCTCCTTCCATATTTGTCCACACTGAAACTTATGAATATGCTCTTTTTCCTTCTTGGCCTTTATTTTGCTCCACTAACAAAAAATATTTATTTTTCCAGCATTGCTTCAGAATGTGTACAGGTAGTACTCTTTTCATTACTTCTTTCCCCCACAAACAGTGGCTTGAAAATGTATAGTCTTACTTTTAGGTGTCTTGCAGTAGTGTTAAGCACTAATACTTGACTGCCTCTTTTTAGCAGTGCCTCTGCCATTCCTATTTGTTAGGATAGCAGTTGTCCTTTTCACAGCCTCATAGTGATAGTGTAACATTAATCTGTCATCAGTTCATCGTTTTAGTCCTTTTTTCTACTTTATCATTTCCAACCAGTAAATTTACAAATTATTTTTAGTTCCTGCCTACCTGGCTTTCAGTTTCATTGTTCTCATCCCACTTCTGTTAAACTCATCATCAGAAAGGCATTCAGTTCTTCCTATGTTGTATTTTAAGCTTTTTCTGTATTAACAATGCCTCTAAAATTTGTGTCTCAGAATTCTTTTGAGCTTCTAATTAGATGTACAATAAAAAGAATTCCATAACCACATTTTGAGTAACATTTGATTTTGCACATGAAAAAGCACTGGGGCAAAAAGCAAGATTTAAGATCTGATATGGGTTTAAACTGGCATTTGGATGTTAGATTTCCAAATTAAAACTGGTGTCTACATCTCTGAAGACTTGGTCAAAAGTGGTATAAGCTTGTATTACTTGCTCATTTTTTTAGGACCTTTATCTTACGAAATAATATTCCAGGCTTTCATAATTAAATTAGGAAAGCATGCTTGCCCCCTTTTTTTTTTTTTTCGTGCAGAACTGAACTCTTAGTGGTTGGTTTAGCTATAGCAATTAATATTGAATTAATCACCTCTATTTTTATACTCTGTATTTTTATTTCCTGTTTGTAGCTATAAAACCACTCAAAGTATGTAATGGTTTTCTCTTGGTTTAGGAAAAGCTATGAGCAGAAGAATTAGTGGGATTATTTGTTCTCTGGCAGTTGCACAACAATATTTTCTTCTGTTTTTTGATACCTGCTGTTTGAGAAATGTAGTTTGGAATTGCTGTGGCTTTTATGTCTACAAATAAAGGCTTAGTGTCTTGTAATTTTGACTGTGTATTTCCCAGAGTATAAGGGACACAGGCTTTTCAAGTTGGTTTTGAATTTTTAAGTATTTTTTACTGCAAACAGATGATCCGGGTGTAGGAGAAGAAGGAGATGAATAAATATCAGTGTTTCTCATCTTTGTTTTTTCTTTTTTTGTTTGTGTTTTTTTTTTTTTTTAATTAAGAAATCCTTTACATTTAAGAGCCTGAAAAGACCCTACTTAATGAAGTGGAAGCTGTTAAACATAAATTATGACAGAAAAGCTTTGGATTTTGGTAATCAAATATTTGTCTCGATTTAAAAAAACTCAAAACCAAACTCCCACCACTTTTAGCAATTGAGTAGGTGAAATTAGATTCCCAAAAATGTATTATTTCCTAGGGATGACTGTTTCACATTGCTTGCTTCTTTCATCTGTGAAGGAACATCTAAAGTATTTTTTCTTCAGACCAGCATAAGGGACTGCAAATACTAACATTTTAATGGCTTTGAAATGGAAGATTGGTGCAGTTGTATGGTGTGAAACTCTAGTTTCCATATTTTTTTTTTTTATGGTAAGCACTTGCCTGACTTAATTTCACTGAAAGGTTAACAGAAGTTCGTGATTCTTTTAGGTGAACCATAACTCAGCTTTGAACCAAACCACATATCATGGAGAGGTGTGATTTTATTCAACACCAGCATAAATTGGAAGGTCTGAAATTAACTACAGAATTTAGGATATGAACTCACGTGAACTACACCTAAGGAAAGAAAAAAACGTTCTTTTCCTGTAAGCTTTTTACCATCTCTAATTCTCTCATGCAGTGTGTCCTTTATCCTGTGGACCAATCTCAAAATTCTGTCCTGGTCCTGTGTGTCAGAGAGTGCTGAAAGTGTTGTCTCCTATTGGGGCTTCCATTGTACCATTTGCCCTCATGAGGATTTTGGAGCCATGTGCTTTATAAATGGCATCTTCTATCTTCTTTTGAAAATTGTTAATAAACTTTTAAAAGTAACAGACAGCACATTTACAGCACAGTGTGAACTATAAACTTGATTTATTTTGAAGTGCATATTTTAGTGGAGAAGGCAGTGTACCCTTGCTGCCTATAATCTAACTGTAAATATACAGGTGTGGAGTTTTTTTGATTTTTTTTTTTTTAATATTACAATGTCAACTAGAATTGTGATTTTCTGAAAATGGAGTATTTTGGCTGAGTTCTGTGACCTGTTTTCATCTGTAAATACATCAGGATTTATGTTGCTTCACAGTAATTGCTGATTAAGGGTTTCTATTTTAGGCTGTGATTTTTTACTGTAATGTATGTTTCTCAAATACTGCAGCAAAAGCTGTAGATAGCTTTATGCCTTTCAAATGTGGGCTGTTTTCTGTTGAAACTTTTGAAGGAAAAAAATGCATAAAACTTACAGAATTTAAACCCTGCAAGTGTGATTTGTATATGCTATGACTTTTTCATTATTTACTAACTTGAGATGCTATAAATCTTATCCTTGGAATCAAAATATTCTGCTCAATGGCTGCAGCAGTAGCAGTGCTTAGACAGCAAATAGTGAGTTCAGCTGACAAGATTCTGGCTTGTGTTTCTCTAACACAAACATGGCTCATAGAAAATAGATACACAGACTAAATCTGGCAGGAGTAGCAAGAGCTCTCACAGGAAGAAGTTCTGTTCAGGTTGGAGAGCTGTGCAACTGATCTAAACACTGCTCATCTGAGTCACCAAACAGGCTGGGTTAAAATTCCTCAAATGTAAATAAGATTTATCAGTTTCAGCAAGCAAACCTGCAGAATTTGATAAATGTCTACAAAAGACATTTTAAAAGATAGCTAGAAAGCTTTCTTGGCTTGAAATTCAACCGGCTTTGAACATATCCTATATACTGTTTAATTAATGTCTTTTTGGAGCAACATTAAAATAATACTGTGCTCTAATCCTCTAAGAAGTAAAGCTGCCTCAGAACTGCAGCTGAACTACATGCTGCATAAATTAAAATTTGCAGTACACAGTATCTTTCTGGAGCTTTATTAGGTGGTGTGATTATGCAAAAATAGAAAAGTATGAAAGTGGACGTTTCAAAAAAAATCATTACTGTTCTGTTATCTTCCTTTTTTTTCTTAACATTTAAGTAATTTCCCACTTGGAATTAGTGTGTTTTCATTTAATTATTTCATCTATTACTGTTAAGAAGAGCATGCTCCACAGTTTGTGTCATACGTCTGTATTTTTTTTCTAAATTCAGCGTGCCTAATAGAGGAGAAAGCAGTAATTTATTTCAACATGTCATTAATTTTCTCAATTTACTCTGTTCTTGGTCAATAGAATAGGCTTTTCAATGTAGTGTAAACTAATTCCAGTCAGAAGAAAGTGACATTAACACAAATGACATGTTTTTAAATAAGAAATATTACCAAATACTCAATGTATTTAGTCTGCACAGGACTAGGCTTTGAATAAGTCTGGAATATAGCTGGCATATTAACACTGCTTGTCAAGCAGAAAGAGGAAAAGGCTGCCCTTCATAGATGGGGTTAATTTAATCTAAACTGCCTGATGGTCTTCAGTTTGGCAGCTCCATTTGCCTGATGGAAGAGCAGAGGTGAACCATCACCTGTCCCCTGCCCGTCCCTGCTTCAGCACGGGTGGCTTCGAGGGAGGCTGGCTCACTGCCACACTGCTACCAATGAATCCAGCAGCCAGAGGGAAGGGCTGTGGAGGGTCTTGGTGGCACTTGTGCTGCTGTGCCAGTAGTCTGCAGCAAAACATCAGCAGGTGGAAAAAGCCCTTGAAAATTAGCTTCATTGCTATGAAATCAATAGGGTTAGAGATTCACCTCCCTGGAGGGTTTCTTTTGTTTAATTGTAAACAGCGAAAACTGACTCTAGGATATTAAATGGAGATTATCCCCTTTCTTTATTTAACTGTCATAGGAAAGCTGACTTCAGCCTCAGTGAAACCAAGTATCCAGGGTCTTCCACACAGGGGACAGGGACCCTGATTACTGCTGTAGACCACAGAGGTCCACTTCCATGGCCTTTGTACTCCTCCTGCTGGGACTGAGGCTGGCAGGGCAGCTGCTAAGATGTAAGCAAAGAAACAATCAATTGGCTGGAAAACCTGACAGAATTGCTGGCAGCTGAGTTTCTTCCACACTGCATGGGAAGAATGATGCATATAGGGAAGCATCTTTCTCTATATAGATCTGATATTGAATAAACTAAGGATAGTACCTATTTACTCTTTATGTAATTAAAAAAATGCATTCACAGAGGCCAGTATAAGGCAAATAAAGACTCTTTGAGGTTACTTTTGCTATTTTGATGGTTATTTTTAGAGAGTATGTGCTAGTAGATATGGTTGTGTGTCAATATAGTGGTAGGAAGACATGAGTCTTTGCATCTGTTTCTAAGAGTCCAGCTGTGCACACACTAACACTGTGATTCATATGCTGACCTTAATTCATATTACAGTGCCCCTTGACAGTGTGCCAGCTGTGAACATGTACATGAAGTATAACGGGATTCATCCTTGTGTGTTGTCATGAAAATATGAAGCTTGTCATCCTTCTCTTAGTTACCTTTGCCTTGTCAGATACTATAAACAAGGATATTCAGTGTCATGAAGTATAGGGAAGATACTGATACCACCCATCAGGAAGATGTAATTGGTAATGTTGAATTAGAATACTAATTGCATATAATGCAGCTGGTTGGGGAGAATGAGGCAGAGTTTGTCATCATCTTTTTAGACTAGACCTTGTAGACAAGTTCACTGTATACAAATGAAATGGTAGTTATCTTTTCATTAGATGGAAATAACATTAGAAGTGGCTGGAATGGAGTGTTGTCAGAATTTTCGCCTTCTTGTTTTACCATTGGTATTTAGTATAAGAAATGAGTGTAAAAACCAACTCCCAGTAAAAAGTTCCAGATGAAAATGCTCACTAACCAAATTAAACCAGTATACAAGTTGTTTCGCACCTGTTTAATTTTAATGGAAGCTAAAGATGTATGGTTTTAGATAAATGGCCCATTTGGAGAAAAGGGTTTTGTGATTTGGAATGGAATATTTTCTGAACTTGAAAAAAAGGGATGAGTAATATCACAAATTACTACAATTTTTTTCATTACCTAGGAGGAGAAACAATTGCTCATCCTTTCCTTCTCTTAGATACCTATTGCAGGAAACATTCTCTGGTGGACATATGGGGACAACAGCCCCCTTTCTGAATGAGTTTGATGTAGAGACAGTGTCTTGTCCAGCTTTCAGCCATGGCTATGCATCTTTATAAGGAAGATTCTTGTTTGGGCTGCATATGCTGACTTGCAGCTCTCCATAACTTTAGATTAAGGGCAGCCCTGGTTTGTGAGAGTTTGTCTTCAGGACTGCATGCTGTCCCATCCAAAAGCCAGGGCATGCGATTTAGTCAAAATACTTCCAGTTTCGTTGAGAGATGGGTGCAGTTTATGTTGCTCAAAGTAGAGATTTGTATCAGAGAAGGCTGCACAGTGGCATCCAGCACGTTGGTATTTTTTTTCATGATGTAGGATTTTTCATATATGGACATAGGCTCGTGAGGAAGATGAGACAAGAAGAAAAGGTCCTTCTGCTTCTCAGGGCTTTAGCAATGGTACTGCTGAAGTCTCAACGTTGTGTCATCTCACACAAAAACAACTTTGAAGGTCTTCCTGTATTGCAAGGACATGAATCAATTCTTCAGTTCCTGCTTCTGTGCTCAGTTGAGCTGCATCTGACACCTAGAAACTCTGCTTGTGTTTGACTTTTGTGTTGCATTGACACTGCAAATGCATCTTAAAAAAATCCAGTTGGTCACACAGTAAGTGCTGAATTCCAAGCTTGTCATAGCTATCCTTTCCAGACATTATTTCACATGATCATGATGTTTTACATTAGTTATGGTCTGTGGATTGATAGGAACGGTGCTTCTATCACTAAAGGCTCTGCTCTAAAAATAGCCAAACGTATCATGCTAAAAGGAAGACAAAGGCAAAAGGCATGGACAGGTCAGTTAGGCTGTTATTGATGCAGATGTCTGAATAAAGAGGGGAGAAAGAGCAAAGAAAAGGAAGCATCTATGTATAAACAGGTGAGAACAGCCCATATGTTCTATGTTTAAAAATCAAACGTGTGCATTTTGTATTTCATCACTGATTCCTATTCCTAGTTGAAATACTAGCTGCAGTTTGGCCCTAAGGTAATTTGTTTGTAGGATCAGCTTCTCATTGTTCAAAAGGGGGAAAAGACTGCGACTTTCAAATGTTGCAAAACCAAACCAGAACCAAAAATAAATGAGACCTAAAACGTTATTTAAATGATTTGAGAGCTCTTTCACTGAAGATGTGTGTTGACTGGCCAAGTAAATAGCACAGTTTTTTCCTAAAATATAACTCTGCTGTAGATAGAAAAATCTCAATTTTTCAATTAGCTAAATCTCTGTTGGTTTGGTTGTTGTTTTTTTTTTTTTTTTGTTTTTTTTTGTCCCCCCAAGACTAGAACAAAAGGGCTGTGGACTTTAAGCATTATTGTAGTCCACCTGATAATTTTCACATTATATGAACTTAGAGGTTTTTTTTTTTCCAGAAGCTTAATGAAACAGAACAATGGCACTTTGTGCTTACTTTGTACTTTCAGTGAAGCATGTAACAACAAGAATCAGACAGATTGGTATAGTCTTACTATTAGCAAGAAATAACATTATCTCTTACATACATTTATAATACTACATAGTTTAGTTTTTTAAATCCAAGATCCTTTATTAAAAATGTTTCAAGAAACAGTCTTGGGTTCAAGGGAATGAGCCTTGAATATATTAACATTGCTTGTTTTAGGAGTTTAAGCCTTATTGGTTATGCACAAAGTATAGAGCATTTGGACCCCCTGCTGAGAAGCTTATAAATGTTTCATGTTTGGCACCATGAGACCTTGTATATGAGTTCAGATAACTCAGAGATTGCTGTTCCACACTGCCTTCTTGGAAGAATGTGTTAGGTCAGTGAGTATCAACATTACACAGTGTGCTTTGTCCTTCCTTTCCTCTGACTCATCTAGTGTTAAAGGAGAACTTAGATTGGACTGGGTCTAGGGTTTCCCTTGTGTAAGCAGGGAGAATAATTAAGAAGGCCCAGTTAATTAGTATTTTTTAGTTGTTCAGACCTTACAATGATAAGGTCCATAAAAACACCAAGATATAAAAATTATTTACTTGAGGGCCATAATCCTCTATGCCCTTTATCAACATTTGTCCTTTGTAGACTATTGTGGTTTCATAGCAGTATAATAACTTTCTGCAGCATTTCGCTTTTGAAAAATTCATAATATTTTATAATGAATGAGCTAATTATCACAATACCTTTTGAGGCTGGTGTGTGGTTTTTTTTTTTTATTGTAATGCTTTGAGAGCTTAAATTACAACATATGGCAAATTAGTTGTCCATTGGAGGTCTATGCATAGCTAATAAAAAACCAGGTCTGTTGAAACCGTTGTTCTCTGATTTTACTCTTCTGCTTTGACTGTGAGGAAGAAATTATTGGTATTGGATAGTATCTAACAAAAAAGGGTCTAAGCAGCACTGGAGCATAAGGAATGCATGTGTAGTTAGAGCTTTTAGGTTTAGAGGTTCACCTAGAATTTGTAGCTATGCTTGTCTTGTGTACTTAGAACTATAATCTAGAAGCCTATGATGCTAATGATAGTGTCTCATTGTGGAGTGTTTTTTCATCATTCAGATTCATAGGTTCTTGTAGAATGGTTCAGATGTGTCAGACTGATGCTTTCCATGGTAACATCTGTCTGACATAAGTAAAAGCTTTTTTTCAGGTCTGCTGTTCTTGATCTACCTGTACTCTGTACAACCATTGAAACATCATGGAGCTCTCAGGAGGTCTGATTACTGCCTCAGCTTGACATATTTTTTTTTTATTACAGTCATAGTATAAACCAATCTGGTGTTAGCAATGGAAGAGAAAGGCTCAAAGTGGAGCAGGAGTTAGGCCCACCAGCTGGCTGCCTGTTCTGCTCTCTGCCCACTTGATCTCATGGGTCATTGCATTGGGTTTGTGTGGCAAGGTTGGGTAGTGGGGGCTTCTACTTGGGTGGCTTTTGTGAGAAGCTGCTATAAGCTCCTCCTGTACCCAATGGAGCCAGTGCCAGCTGGCTCCAAGACGGACCTGTTGCTGGTCAAGACCTAGCCCATCAGTGAGAGTGGTAGCTCCTCTGGGATAATGTAGTTAAGGAGGGGGGAAAAGGTGTTGCACAGAAGTAAATTGCAGCCAGAGAAGAGAAGATTGAGAATATATGAGAGAAAAAGCCCTACAAACACTCAGGTCAGTGAAGAAGGAGGGGAAAGGAGATGCTCCAGGCACTGGAGCAGTGATTTCCCTTCAGCCGTAGCAGGTGGCTGCTTGAAGGAGGCTGTGACCCTGTGGGAAGCCGTGCTAGAGCAGGCTCCTGCGAGGACTTGTGAACCTATGGTGAGAGGAGTCCAGGCTGGAGCAGGTTTGCTTGGCAGGATTTGTGACCCCACAAGATAGCTGTGCTGGAGCAGGCTGTTCCTGAAGGACTGTGCCCCATGGAAAGGACCCATGCTCAAGCAGTTTATGAAGAACTGCAGCCTATTGGAAGGACTTGCATTGTAGAAGTTTATGAAGAAGTTTCTTGTGGGAGGCTTCCCACACTGGAGCAGGGGAAGAATGTGAGGAGTCTTCTCCTTTAGGAGAAAGGTGCAGCAGAGACAATTTGGAACGAACTGACCACAGCCCCCATTCCCCATCTCCCTGCACCACTGAGGGGGGGAAAGTAGAGAAAACGGGGAATAAAGTTAAGGTGAGGAAGAAGGGAGAGGTGAGAGGAACATGTNCAAGCAGTTTATGAAGAACTGCAGCCTATTGGAAGGACTTGCATTGTAGAAGTTTATGAAGAAGTTTCTTGTGGGAGGCTTCCCACACTGGAGCAGGGGAAGAATGTGAGGAGTCTTCTCCTTTAGGAGAAAGGTGCAGCAGAGACAATTTGGAACGAACTGACCACAGCCCCCATTCCCCATCTCCCTGCACC
The DNA here is from genome assembly GCA_013396695.1 of Sakesphorus luctuosus. Taxonomy (NCBI): domain Eukaryota; kingdom Metazoa; phylum Chordata; class Aves; order Passeriformes; family Thamnophilidae; genus Sakesphorus; species Sakesphorus luctuosus. The sequence continues at coordinate 135,174 of VWZD01009360.1, read as the reverse complement.
ACTGAGGGGGGGAAAGTAGAGAAAACGGGGAATAAAGTTAAGGTGAGGAAGAAGGGAGAGGTGAGAGGAACATGTTTTAAAGATTTGGTTTTATTTCTCATTTTCCTATTCTGATTTGATTGACAACAAATCCAATTAATTTTCACAAAGACAGTTTTGTGTTGCACGTGATGGTGTCTGCTTAGTGATTTCTCCCTGTCCTTATCTCAACCCATGAACCTTTTTTGATATTTTATCTCCCCTGTCTAGTTGAGAAAGGGAGTCACAGAGCAGCTTTGGTGAATACCTGGCATCCAGCCAAGGTCAACCTACCACAGCCACACTGATCTCTCAAGAATGTTGCAGGGAATTGTAAAACTTTATGTTATGGGCTGTCCATATTTCTGGTAAAACCTTTGGGATCAGACATCAGATAACCACCCAGTGACCGATAATTTTCCAATGTGCAAGATAACCTTTGTGGCTCTTTGTGATGAATTGCCCTTGATATGAGGGAGGTTGCACATTTGTTTCTAGTTCTGAATTAGAGACCAGAAGCAGAAAGGAATTGTGCTCTGGAAACTCGCCATAACCAGGCTCGTGCCAGTCTGTAGCACAGCAGTTCTGCAGTGAGTCTGCATGGTTATTGTTGTCATTACAGCTCATCCTCTACATAACACTTTTTCCCCTGGTTGGAGTTTCAGGAATCATGACAGCCTTGCTGGAGCTATATCAGAAATATCTTTGACAAACCTATGTCCACTTCATGACTTTATTGATCCTGGCAGTGTTTGAGGTTTGCCCAGAATTTTAGTTGGATTTTTTTTTTCCAGGGACATAGATAAGCATATATCACATGAGGATACATACTGATGCTGCTGACCCCCCAAAATTCTCATTAATTACAGTGTTCATAAGGCCTTGAGCCATATCTTCAGTTCTTACTGGGTGCCAAGAGGCTGAGTGTACAGTAGCTGTAGAGTTACTTTGAAAAGAAACTGTTCAGCCCATTCTGCCCTGAGTAGATATTGATCCTTTTATTACAGTTAACAAAACTGACATTTTCCAAGGACCTTCCAAGCAAATGCTTCTACTCCTTTCCCACTGCTGCTGTTTTGACTATTTTAGTTACTGACAATCTAAGGAGCTTATTTGGTTTCTTGTTTGTCTACTTTACCTTTCCCATAGACCCTGGATATGCCAGCTTGTGAAGGTGTACTGGCAGCAATGAGGAGAAATAAAACCACTGTGGCCCAGGCAGAATGTGGACATGGAGACAGTGAAGCTCCCCTCGGTGCTTGACTACTTATGTTGGCTCACTGCAAATGTTGGACTATTCCCAGCTGCTCCTTAGATGGACACTACTGTTTCTGTAATTGTGATATACCTCAGTACTCTTTCTCTAGTCACTTCTCTGTGCCCTAATGGAGGTACCCCTATTCCTCTTCATATCAGGCAGGTTCTGCATATTTTGGAGGCAGCACATCCTGAGTGGTTTTCCAGTGCGGGGACAGACAGCAAAGGCAAGCATGGCCTGTGCTAATCCTTCCCCTCCATCTGAAAAAAATTGCCTATAAGGAAAACTGATGCAGGATTGGCTTTCCTGGCTGTGTTTACTCATGCGCTTTGAATGGGAGGTTCTGCCATGCTTACATTCACATTTTTGCTGGATCAGTGCAGCTTGCCTGTACAGACCAAAAACTGTTAGTTGCACGTGCTGTAGTGGGGAGCGTATTGTGTGGTCTGTGTAGGGCTTTAGGGGCGTGTTAGCTCAATCAAGGCTGAATCTTGGATCTGGGCAGTTTCCTGCAGATGCATGGCAGCTGTGCAGTATGAACAGTAGGGGACTTGCTCTTTCGTTGCCTCGAGAGGTGCTCCCGGAGAGTAGTTGTATATGCTGGCCACAGAGCTAAGTATGTGTTCAGTGGAGAGCTGAACAAAGAAGTGAAGTGGATATTAATGCATAAGAATCGAGGTAAAGAAGAACAAGAGCAAGATTGTTTGAGATTGATTTAGCAAAGCTTTTTATATTAGACTTTTATTTCTGTGGCCCTCAAGAGTTAAAGGATACCATAATTCATGTACAGGGGTCAGTCTGCTCTTAAATTTTTTATGAGACAGCCTGTATTTTTAAAGTATGTTACATTTTCATAGACTTACATGTGATTGCATATGAATCACTAAAAAATTCTTAATTAAATTTGTAAGTGTGTATCAGGGAGCATGCATTGCCATTTGTAGATATTCATGGTTTTGAATCAGTCCCAGAGTGTCTTGGTCTCTAATGATGTAAAATAGCTTACAAATCTGCTAAGAAGTTGCATCCATGCAGGATGTTACGGAATTTTTGTCTGGGTTAGAGATGTATTACCCTTTATGGGAAGTAGAGTCCATACTGGAAAAAGGCATAAAAAGTTCCAGAGCTTGAAATGATGTATTGCGCTTGGGACCTTTGTTTCCATAAGCAAATCAGAGAAATCAATTATCTTGACACTGATTTTGCGATTGGACTTTAGACCTGGTGGATGCTGCCTTTATTTCTTCTTGGATTGGTGGTTATATGTGAATGTCTTTTCATGGTTTATTGCTATTTATTTTGGGATGACATGGTATCACTGGGAGAATTTGGATCATAAACACAGGAACACTGCTCTGTTAGATGGCATGTATTTGGTATATTTGCACTGTTATAATAGCAAATAGAAGTTTTGAATAATCAGTCAAGATTTAAGAATGCTACTTTTTCTCTTTAAGGGCATGTTATTAGGTTCCATTTCCCTCTCAAACAGGGTGTTAATTTTAAAACTAAAATGACAATATGTGATAAAGCCAAGTGCATTTTTTCCCCCACATAATTGGAATATTCAGTTTTGAGCATAATTAATATATTGCCTTTTTTTTTCCTTTTCATTAGTCTGTGAAGAGTTTTTGATATATCTGGATGTGNGCAAGCTAGTTTTTACTGCTATTCATTAGCTGACTTATCAAAATAGTGTAATCAATGCCTGTCATAACATAAATACATGACCCTTTTTTAGTAGCCCAAGTGGCTATATTTGCTTCTCTCTGAAAGGAGTATGAATTCCTAAGGGAAACAGAAGGTCAAATTAACATTGGCAAACTTATCTTCTATCAGGTTCTCCATATGGTTTAGAAATATTTAATATTTTTAAAGGTTCATTTTTCATGAATTTCCTTGTAAGTCACCTAGGGACATACCCTTANATGTATGACTTCTGTTACAGAAATTTGAAATAATCTTATTAAGTATTGCATGTGCCTGGGCAAATTGAAAGAAGTTGCAGTTCTGTGAAGAGTTGTCTAACATTAAAAGAATTAGCAGGATGCTTACTTATTATTAAATAACATCATTGAAGATATTTTATTTTGATTTAAATTGTAGGATAACAGGGAAATGAACTGGATTCCTCATAAGGTTTTTCTATCTAATCTGTGATTTCTGTGGTCTGTTTTAGGTTTGACAATATTGTTTATTTCTGCTTACTTCTGAATTTTGGGGGTAATTTGTGTACAATAGGAAGTAAGTTTTTATATTTTTTTTAAACTACCCAATAAAATTTGCTTTTACAAATATATTTATGTAATATATTTTATCTGAAATACAAATCTAGAAAGCTGATTTGGATATTATTTTGCTTGTTTGAGTGCATTTTTGGGTAGATTTGGTGGATATAAACAACTTTAGTAAAGGTACATATTTTTAATAAAAATTTTCTGAGGTGACTAGTAAAGTAACATCAGTAATTTTAGTTTAGCCTTGGTATTTGAAATTTTCTTTTGATTATATGTGTCATATGATGGTATAATGAATGTATCTCTTTGTAAAAAACTTAACTCTTCAGCTATAAAATTGTTTTAAAAGAGCTACTTTTTGTAAATGTGTGAGGGGACTCTCAGAGGCATTTAAAAAATTGAGATACCTAATAAATCTTTAGAGGGTTTTGGTGTGGACGACTGGTATTTAACTATTCTAAATAAAACATCAGACTATTTTTCTAATCATGTTTTGCTAGTTGAATGTTAGGGTTGTTTATGAAAAGAGAGTTGCTACCTGACATTTTTCATTCTTAGATTGTTTAGTGAATGATGGTACACCACTACTGCAGGAATTAAATATTGTAGACATTGTAGCTTTATCAGTAATGTCTATAAAAACATTTCAGCATTTTACTGATGTTGGATTGGTTTTGCTTGTTTGGTTTTGTTTTTTGTCTGCTGAAAAACAAAATCAAAAAACATTACTCTGTGCATTTTCCAGAGGTTTCAAAGGTTTACAAATGTCCAATCAAAGGAGACAGACATTGTATTTTATATATATTTGGGTTTAGTGCATATCCACAAAGCATGGGAAACACATACAGGTTATACCATGGGATTGTTCTTTTTTATCCCCCCCTCCCCTCCCCCGGAAGTCATAAATTGGTATCTGATATACAAGAAACCA
>VWZD01009360.1:56252-130693 GCA_013396695.1 Sakesphorus luctuosus | reverse complement strand
ATATGTATTAGTAAAAAGGAAGCAGTGTGTCTCAGCAGCATGGAAAATGTCCTCAGAATCACAGCCAAGGTGCTAAAAGTGAATAAATTTGCAAAGACTATCATTTAGACATAGTATGTATTCTTTGACTTTTTTCTTTATGGAGCTAAGTATTTTTTTAAACTACTGGAAAACATGCTGTCTTGTTTCTTTTTTTCTTTCTTTTGCTCCCATTGGCATAATCAGAGCAAAATGAATTTCTTTTAACAGCCTGACAATTCTGCATCTAACTTACTGCCTCTTTCTCAGCCTATCATCCCTGTAATGGGACAAGGCAGTTGACTTTAACAAATTCTTATTTTATTACTTGTCTTATATCTTTTGTTGTTGTAATGCACAGTGGCATAAAATAGCAGATCAAATTGTGTTGAATAAGATCACAAAATTGAAATTTAGTGGCTTTCACAGTATGAAACCAATAAAGAGCTGTAATATTGCTGTTCATATGACTGCACTACTACTGAGTTTTTGGGAACCTTCTTATATATCTATTGGTATGCTTCATTTCAAGTAGGAACTTGTTATTGGGTTTTGTGATATCTACAATTAAAGTTTCAGTGTGATATAAGTGCATGATTATCTCATTTATCTTAATTGCATAGGCATTACATTGCAAAATCAAACATGCATTTATAAAGTCAGAATACATTCCTGAGGGCTTGTTAGACTATTCCATAACTTACATCTGTACTTCACTAACAGAGTTTATGACATGCACATAAAATGTTTACTTTTGTATTTTTGGTATGGGGGCAGTTCATATAAGAATATATGCCAAGAAATCATGGAAGATAGAGACAAAAATGAAAGATTTAGGAAGTTCTTCATAAGAAGTTCATCCCTCTGAACATCCCTCTAAGGTTATTTGAATTCTAATTTTCGCAGACCTCTTTACACAGCACATCTATTTCAGATGAAGCTGATATAGCTATAAGGTTCTGTTCCTAATTTGAGAATGGGAAAATAATTATGCCTTGGAATTTTATTGAAAGAAATAGAATTTAGTAAAACTAACAAGAAAGGCTGTAGCACTGCTGTGAAAAAACAGAAAACATTAATTTCTTTTTTTAGCTGGTAAGAAGTAGAGAAATTCAGTGGGCCATCATGAAAAACTAAACCTCTATGTTAAATTTCCCTTTTAGAAGTCATGAGTTCATTGCATGGAAATAATAAAAAAAAATAAATTACATATCCTGGAGTTTTTTACATGACAGTAAATATTAGCATTTCCCACCTTGCTCACAAAAAAGACAAGTAACAATACATGTGGCAGTGGGAGGCGATAATCAGATACCACTGACATTTCCTAACTTCAAACTTTGTCTGCTACTTATGCCAAAGATCTAAAAAAGTCTAGATGAATGTCTCAGGGTTGTATTTCTACTCTTTTCTGCCTTCTTTTGCCAAACATCTACAAAAGATACATGAAGCAGGAGGGTGTTTTGTTTTTTTTNGTTGGATCCAGAGGAGCAGCAGGACCTTGACAGGAAGAGACCACCACTCTCGACCAGACTACAGCCATCACCTGCGCCAACAGGTTTTTCACTTCCTTTTGCTTTGGGCTTGGGGGAACCACGCGGGTCTCAGCACAAGGGCTAAAAAACCCCTTGGTTTGTACCCCAGGGCACTGGGTTATACTGCTGGGTTTTGGGAGTTGAAAGCAATTTCCCTTTGTGTCAGTGTATTTACTGTATTATTATTATTAAATTGTAGCTCTGACTTATAATCTCTCTCGTGTTGAGCTCATTTCTCCTGCTGGTTTACCTCTAAACCAGCACAGACAGCTTTCTATTTTGGATAAAAACCTCTAACAAAAACTTCATTTTAGACTGGTATTAGGTTCTTGTCTCTCTCTCTTTTTTTTTTTTTTTTAAATTGCCATTTCTAGTGACTTGAACATTAAGGTTCAACAAATAAATGTCCTTGACCTTCTGTTATAGTTAGAGATCTGAAATGTATATGAACTCTTGAGAAGACACTGATAAGTTTGAAGATGTGCAGATACTGTTCTAATGCTACACCTCCTATCTTTGCTAATGTACACGGGAGTGACATTATTGTCTTTGTTTGATTTTTGTATTTTTCTTTGCTATTTTGAAATCTCTCTCCAAAAATAAAACCTTCAAGTTTCACATATGCTACTGGCATTTCTGTGTAATAACTGGAATTTTTTATAGAGAAAGAAGATCCAATGAGAAAGCAATGGTAAAAGGGACATTGAAGTAAAGTATTTGGCAACCTCTTACCTCCTTCTCTTCTAGCAATGTTTGAAGTCTGTAGAAGTGAAATGTTCACTTATTTCTGTGGAAATAAAAAACATTTAGGTGAGATGTGCAGAGTTAGGTGCATACAAGGGAAGTCTGAGAGTGAGTTAGGATCTGAGGAACAGTTCCTTAACTGAACTCCCAGTACTCCTCCTCATTGGCAGCTCAAAAGGGAATAGAGATTTCAGGCATAATATTTGGGGTTCTCGTTTATGGAAACTCTGCTCTTAGCTTTTACTCTTTTACTGTTCTTCTATTGGGGTTTTCATTCGGCTGACAGAGTAGACATTACAGGTAATTACGTGTAGCTGTCTATATGTCTATGGAACTGTTTTAAAATACCAACCTGGATTTGGTCATCTTAGTCCATAAATTTAATCCTACCCTGAATATCTGGTACATTTTCAGTGCTGGCAAATCGAAAAAAATCTGGAAACAAGGAAACAGATAAAGAAATAACAAGACACTCTTTAGGCTTTGGCAGCACCTACAGAGGAGAGGACAGCTAGTTTAGGCAAACTAGGTTTACTAGTATTTTTATTCACTTGTTGGTAAAAGTGACCAAGTGGTTATGTAAATTATCAAGCCTCAGAGAGATGATCAGAAGAGAATAGTAAGCATAGGCTGTATGTCAGGACCTGTCTCTCTTTTTTTTTTTTTAGGGTAATTATATGAGATATAGGAGCGGACCTTTGAGTAGTCCCTGGAGGAGGGGTGTCTGTCCCTCTGCACACTAGCTTAGACCACCTTGCTATTCACACTTCTCAACCTGTAAAGGAGTGACTAAACCCCTAAAGGCACCCCTTGTGCATGTCAAAACTTAACCCCAGTGGTACCAGGGATTGAGCGATTTTTGAAACAGAAAATGCCTGTGTAAGGGTCACTAGATGTCAGACTACTGATTCAAGAAGTCTTTTGGAGAGACTGAAATCAACTTTGAACCCTGATCCTTCAGTGTTCATGTGCAGTGGATCAGTCATTGCATAAACACAGAGGTTGTCCAGGGATTAATTCTGATGAGTGTGGAGAATTCATATCTGTGGGTAGATGGGACACATACAGAGTATGCATCATTGCATATTTTCCTATTGATTAGTCATTTCAGTTAATAGCAATCTTAATATTTACATTCCAAAGTTTATACATATTGGGTAGTAATATCTTTCTCATTTTAAAACAAACATAGCACATATCTTACATAGCATGAAGATAAAACTATTGTGATAGAAACTTTTGTTACTACTTAGATGAGAGGTAAGTAGCTAAATTATCTACTCCAGAGGATTAATATTTAAAGTTACGAAAAAGCAGCCCAAAGGAAAATTAGTATACTCCACTGAATTACAAGAACAACTTTTGGCTAAACTAAGTGCAGCCCATTGGAATTCAAAACTCAATTGTTTTCCTGTTACTGTCATACTGAACATTGCTCTTATGGAAACATGTAGTTACCCTCTGTCATCCATAGTATTCCTTTAATTTTTAATATGTTTCAAGAAACAGGTGTCTAACATCAAAGCTAGTTTTTCATTATTTATGTGTGCTCATATCTTTAGCATATACAGGCCAATAAAACATCCACAGGTTTTTCTGTCACTTTTCATTTCTACATTCTAAATTAGAATTAGTTACACATGGTAGTTCTGTACAAATGTGGTCAATGTGTCACAGTAGATTCTTCGCACTAGTTCCTCCTGTTTAGGGATGTGACTGGTACTTATGGATGTAAGGTCTGTGTAGTTTCACCAGAAATATAAGATTTTTTGGCCTTCCTTCTCACTGTCAAATATAGAACCTTACTTCCTGAAGGTTAAATGAAAAGTACTTCTGTGCTTATGGTAAGTTAATGCTTTGCCGAGAGCATAGATTCATTAAAAGCTTTCCCAAACTCATTTTGTTACATTTTGTACTGCTTGTGTGATGTTGTAGAAGCTTGTTACTGCTGCTTAAATCATTCTAATTTAGGATTTCCTTTTTATTTCCGTTTAGGCAGTATCTTAACCCAGACATATTTTTTAAATACTATTTCCTGTGTTAATTATTTTATCTGATTTTTTTTTTGTTGTACCAAAACTAAATAGATAATATCTTATAGTCAAAGGACTAAAGGAAACCTACTATAATATGAACTCAAGAATTTACTAATGGTCTATTTAAATCTTAGCAAACTAATAAAAAGACAACGAGCAGGTTCAAAAATATGACTCTAAATTAATACAGCAAAGTATTTTTAATCAAAACACTCTTAAAATTCTTCTACTGGAAAATTTGCAAATTTTGGCCTTTTTCTCAGGTGTTCTGCTTGCCTTTCCAGCATCCCTCTGCATTAATAATGTCAGTTTTCTGTAGGCAGATGGGAGGAGGTAGGAGGGATCAGAAGAAGATTTTCAGGAGACTCATCTTTGCTGTGGAGATTTCGATCTTGGTTGATCTCCTTCCTTTTCAGAAGTGGAGTCTGCTTGTGCTTATTTCAGTGTGCTTCCCATGCTGCTGCCTTCTGGCTGCTCCCAACTGAGTGTGAGCACAGCCCCACAGCCCCCTCCCTGTGCTCAGCCTTCCCTATGCTCAGACTTCTGTTTCTTAGACAGCAACTAAGAAACTGTTTCCAGACCCTTCCCGAGGAGGACCTGACAGAGCTCAGGCTAAGGCAGGGGAGGCAACAATCAGTTGGTCCTGAGGAAGGAGCTGAAACCAGCCCAGCCCAGCTTTGGTCAAGGTGAGCCCAGACCAACACTGAGACCAGCACTCATAGCTCGGGGTAGAGCCTGTGACATTGCTAGGAATAGCAAAAACCATTACTTCTATCCAGAAAGAGACATGGAAGTGAATAATTCTCAACTCTTTGAAGGTTGTGGAGACTCATAGTTCTTGCTTGTTTGATTTCTCTTTGAGTTATGAGAGTATCCCTGAAAATAAGCTGCTATGTTTCAACATCTTTCCTTCAAGCAATATGAAAACATAAAGTTCAAAGGTAATTTGTTTCATAATAATTCTGACCCCTTCCTGATTGCCATGTCTTGTGATCATATTTCACTTTTACTTTTAAACAAGGCTTTTTTTTCCCCTTTAATATTGTATACTGTCCTCTCAGGATAGTTAATGCTTTTTGACATGACTAGCAAAAAGGACAGTCATATCAATGGCAGGTCAGATGCTGAAATTTAAGCAAAGGTGTCACAAGTTAAAATTGTAATTTACAGGAATGAAGGGAACCCTTTTGTGTGGAAATTTCTCAAAATGAACTTCTAATAAAAGTAATAGGAGAGGCTAGTGAAAATATTCTACTTTCCCTACTTCAGAGAGACATCCCACATCTTCAGAACTTTTTTGTAATCATGACATATGATTCACAACAGTGGGTGGCAAACATGTCTGTCCCTGCTATTTGCTGTAGATTTGGACTCAATGATCCTTGTGGGTCTCTTGCAACTCAGAATATTCTGTGACTCTCACTCTGTTTGGGTCATGTTCCATGTCAATATTTTTGGCTTGCAACATAAGACCAATATACAGAACAAGGAACTGTGTTGTTTGGAGGGAGAGAGATTATCTGTTGTCTAAAAGGAAAATACAACAATTATATGTTCATCAGCATTAGGTTTGACAGGAAAGAAACTGAGTCTATGCTGAAAGTGTCAGTGAGAAATTTGTTTTCAGTTCAGTATGACTAGTATGGCACTATAGTAGGAATAAAGTAAGCCAGAATAATCTAAATTTAACTAGTGAGATACTCTGGTCAGTTGTTTGGTGTCGTCTGGCTTCCAAATCTCTGTTAGGTTTTTTTGGAGCAATTTAGAGATCAAGAACTTGAACACTGAATGGGACAAGAGAAGGCACAGATGAAAAAGGGAGACTTTCAGTCATGTGAGCAGTGTCAGGAAACAGGTTTGCTAAGGTGTTGAACTCCTTGTTTGGTTATCGCCCAGAACTCCATACATTATGTGAAAAATGAAGAATTTAGTGTATTTTAAATCTTAATAGTCTAATCAAAGGTTTCTTCTTTAGTCCAGATCTATTTATTACAGAAGAAGAAAAAAATAAATAGGGGAAAGAATACTAGTAATGGGAAGAAAAATCAGTTATTATATACACACACTTTCTACTGTCTGCTAATTTCAATGGTGTTTCATTCATCCTACCTATGCTTTTCTGCAGCCTAAGCTCACCGAATTCAGTTGTGCTAAGTAACCACTATCATGAGTGCTTGGTGATGATGTCTGTATTGGGTGTTCCTTTGTCCCCCGACAGGAGGACTGTGATGTTGATATTGATGGTTTCTTCTTCCTCAGTCTCATGCTCACTTGGGAGTACTACTGCATGTTGCTTATCATACCTTGGTTTTACTCTTCTATCAGCAAATTCACATTACAATCAAGTCTTTTACTCAGTGTCTAACACACTGGGTACTATTCTTTATGCTCTTTCTTACACCAGCATCTGATTTTGCCCAGTTTCCAGGTCTGCATTCCTTTAATTCACTATTGGTGAGGATTTTTTTGCAGTCCTGGGGTCCTCAAGGATACACTTTCTTATCATGTCATGCTTTTACCTCAGTACACTGCATTCTGTGTCCCCACTCTTGAGGCCTCTGTTACCATGGCATTCCAATATTCCTCTGTGTTACACCATTGCCCTAGGACTAATATTTCCTTCTTCAGAAAATGACTCGTTACTTCTGTTTGTAAAAATTATGATTATACCACAAAATTATTCAAATAAAAATGTCAGTAGCCACCAGCAGCTTAGAAAAATTGTGTTTCCACAAAAAAAAAAGTCAAAGCAAAGCTCCAGGCTGACCAAGACAAGTCCAGTGAAAGGAAGTCTGACTGGTGTCAGCCCCAAGGCCTTGCAGAAGTAATTTCAAAGACAGGGTGGCTTGTTACTAGCAGCAGCAATATGGTATTTTGTGGGCTAAAGGTTTTCAGAGTTTACAGGAAGAGATAAGTCTCTAAAGGATGAAAAAGAGAAGTGACACTTGAGCAGGGTCCAAAGTTTTCATTGCGAATAAGCTCTTACTTGACTGCTCATGTCCAGACTTTCACCATTTTAGAGTTTCATGTTTGACACAAAGACTTTGTTGTTTAAGAGGTGGTAGTAAAGTATTTTCATTGAAACAAGTACAGTCACTGCTGACTCTGTACTGGACTCGGTTCAGTGATCATTCTCGCTGCACTTATACATGCCTTCTGTCTTACAGCAGGGCAGTTCACTACAAAATGTTCCCAGTAATTTTGACAGAGATATGTTCTCCAAATTTATCATGAAATACATGAGCTAGAAATTTTATAGTGGATTGGATTTCAGTAATTTTTAAGGGAATACAAGAATCTATTTAAGCTAGTCTGTCTTTTTTATGGGAGTTATGCATAAATGCCTACATGCAAGAAATAGTAAAAAAAAAAATAAATAGTAGCTTTGATATTTAACTTACTCAGTTCTAGAGTATTAACTCTTACAATGTATTGTAGTGGTAATTTGTGGGTGGTTTATGTCTTTTATATTCTTCAGCAGAATATAATGCATCCCATTGAGGTAGATTTTCATTAAAAGCATAAGAGAAAGTTTTTTGCACTGAAGACCTTCAAGTATGACTAGGCAAAAGATGTAAAAATTGGCAGAAAAAGAATGTTAATCTCATTTCACAGTTGAGGGGGAGCTATGTTATAATTGGATGCAGGAAAGTTGTCAAGTTTCACTTAAGTTCATTGTTTTTGGAATAACATCTTGGCTTTTTTAAAATAACTTGGCTTTTCCATACTGCAGGCTTTTTCGCTGTCTGAGATGTTTCTTTAAAGCGTGTTTGTCGTCATGTATTATGGGTCTGGGACAGTTGCCTGTGATTATATGATTGCTCATGAATGCTCTGCTAATGGTATTTTTCCTGAAGAGAAATATTGACTCATTTGTTTTGAACTCCTACTCCTCCCACATGTGGTAGTGTAGAATTATGTAAATTTTGTAAATGAGAAAAGTAAAGTTATACCAAATGTAATGGCATATATTTAAATGGGGGTATCTTGTATTTCACAGTGTTTTCAGTGACTCTTATGGAAGTCCTTTTGCATCACGTGTGAAGATCTAGGTTTTTATACTGGATCCTTAAAAATAACGTCTTATAAGAAATTGTAACATAAAGGAATATTGCCAGTAGATAATTTTTTTCTAGTTAGAAGCTAAGTCTTACTTCTATTAATCAAATTAAGATTTACTGTGTTTATTAATAGTTAAAGGTTTTCATTTTGTATTCTCATTGCTATGATTTTATAAAAATAACTAGCCTTAAAAGCATCTCTATTTTTATCAAATCAAGATTGGCAAAAGTAAGAAGGATTTTCTGTTAATTTTGGCCTGTTTCAGTGTACTTTGTTCTTGTGAAGTTTCTGTGCTTTTGCTTGGTAAGAATAGCACTTCACTCTAGGTACATTAAATATGTCCCAGCTGCTTTAAGCCATTCCTCCATTTGTTTCCCTCCATTATGTATAAGAAGGACTGTATATTGCAATTTACCTTTTTAAAAATGGCATTGAGGAACTGAAAGTGCTTTATTGCATAAGAAACCCCCTGAGAGTAACATTGTAAGGATTTCAGCAAAGGAAGGTGGTGGTGTCCTCTTTTAGGACATTCTGCATTTTTATTGTAAAATCTATGTTGATTTTACTGTCTTTTTGCTATTACTGTTTTGGTTTTTTTTCTTTTCATAGCAGATATGCTTATGAAAAAACAGAAACTTAGGATTAATTACAGTATATGCTATTCCAGGAGTACACTGATATGCATACAAAGACAAAATTAATATGCATTAAGTAGGACTAAGTTTTATCATGGCAACATTTGAAAAATCCCGAAATTGTGAACAGGACGATGTAAATGTGGAAATTTTGAGAAACTAACAAACAGAATTAATAAATAGCAAAATACCTTTTGTTCTAGAATTTGTTTGGCTCTCTCATTGCTACATTTTTGCTGTGTTTCATTGGCAAAGTAAGAGTATTCTTGGTTTTTGACATTGGTGTTCAAGGTAGTCATTACTTTTGCTACTCTTGAACTTTGGTTTTCAATGAAGAACTAGCAATTCAATGAAAAACAGCTGTTTGAAAATATTTTACATCTTTTCAAGTTAAATTGCAGACTTCTTCTCTCTAGAATTTAGGATTTGTGATGTCTTGTTTAAAACTTGCAAAGCTAAAATTTTATCATGTAAGTCTCCTTGATTTAACTCTTCTGTAGTTAAAAAGTTTACTTTTATCCTAGGAAATGTCTTTGTGATATATGGCTTTAGTGCCTAAAGGGAATCAGCAGGTATGAATCACACCAGGTGATAGAGGTATGATGGAGAAGATTGAAACAGTGATTAGGGTTCTTAATTAGCAAGAATCTACAGGCTATAAATTAGTGCTAGCAGAAGTAATTAAACTACTTTATTTGAATTTGACAAAAAGCATACTTAGCATTAGGAGGCAAACTTAGTGTGAAGATTAAAAGAAAAAAGATACTTGTTTGTGAGGTGCAATGCAGATGTGTTTCAAATATATTTGAAACAAACATGACCAACTCATTTTTTCTGCTGTTATTAGAAGCTTCTTTCTGTTATTTAAATGATTTTTTCCTGTTCTGTTTTTTATTATTTTCTTTCTGTGTACTATATTGGGGAGTTTGTGTTTTGGGTTGTTTTTTTTTTGAGGGGGGATGTGAGTGTTTGGTGTTTGTTTGTTTGTTTCATGAGGGCAGCTGTAAACAGTTTGGAGTCAGACATGAAAAGAATAACACCTTTCCCTGGTGTAGCTGCTTTTACACTCACTTTATGTGCAAATATCTTCTGGGTTCAGAAAAGCAAAGTATTCTTTGAAGGTGTCCCTGGTCAGAAAACCCAGTGAGTCGTCAAAATTCTTTTGTGTGTCTGTGTCTGTTCTACCAGTATGCTTTGACTGAATATGAAGCTACTGTGCGATACATAGTTGGCAAGTAGACTGTGCCCTGATCTTGAGCAAATGTTTGGTCATTAGGGATGTCCAAGACCTTCAGTGTTTTCATAATTGCTTTAAATGGGATCATTATCATTCTGATTCTCTCTGTAGCATTGTTACAGGAAACAGTCCTGTTGTGGTGTGGTATGGCCAACAGACATTTTGCTTTTATTTTTTCAGACTAGTAAACCCTCTGCATTCCTCCCACCCCTTCCTTCCCTCCTTTCTTTAGGAATATAACTAATATTTTTAATAGCTTCCCTTTTTGCTGTTTTTTGTATTGAAAATGTGCTGTAGTCCTACAGTCTCGTTTGTAGGCAATGGAAAGCTGTATCATTTCTAATCACATCAAAATGACCTCTCTTAGTATCATAGACT
This sequence comes from Sakesphorus luctuosus, assembly GCA_013396695.1. Lineage (NCBI taxonomy): Eukaryota > Metazoa > Chordata > Aves > Passeriformes > Thamnophilidae > Sakesphorus > Sakesphorus luctuosus. The sequence goes on along the minus strand of VWZD01009360.1, from coordinate 120,048 downwards.
GATACTTTTAGTGATCTTTCATCCAGGATAGTTCTGATTCCTCATTCATCATCCATGTGGCTAAATCTATTGTTCATATATTTGATTATAGTCTTTTTGATGGATAATATATCTAGAGTTTGTTGAATCTGACTCTCTCAAGATGAGTCAGTTTTACTCCTTCTCCCGCTCCTACTCCTCCTGACATTTCTGCATCAGAAGGAGTAATATTCTGAGTCACTTTTTTTTTAGAGATCAAAAGGAATTAAATCTGAGGAAACCATATCCACACGCATCAAACAGGAAACTTTCAGAGTATTGGTGCAACCTATTGAATATTTTTGTGACCCCTTATTTTCTGGCTTCTGACAGTTTCCTTGGAAGTTTTTTCCCCCCTCCTTATTTTTTTTGGTTCAAGAATCAGTAGATCTGAAAAACAGAGTGCTAAGGAGACTGTTCCTTTTGATTAATAAGTGAATATATTTACTGTAGAGGCAAGAATGGAACATCTTGTAACTGTTGGCAGTATTACTAAAAGAATAAGTATCCTCATGGAAGGGGCAGAGGGTTTTGATATGAGAAGAGAGTCTTAGAAAGGCTTTCAAGGGTTGTTGCATTACTGCAAACAGCTATCTGTTTTATTCTGGACATGGTCCAGTGACTGCAGGAACCAAACAAGTCATTGTCAGGCATATATGATTTGGGAACAGGATATTTTTTTAGCTATTTGACTTCCTTTCTTCCTTTCTCTGAGGCGGCCTGACTTCTGATGTCAGAAAGTGGCATTGACATTTTTTAGTTCAGAAGGTTGCCACTGCAGATCTACTTGAGATGACGCTCATTTTCTGTTTTGAAGTGCTCATATCTATACTGCTAAAGAAAACTGGATGTATCATGTAAGACATTTAGGTAAGCTGTTTTTATCAGTTCATCCCAGGATTAGCAATGGCAATGAAAGTCCCCACTTCAACATCTCCCATTCAGGGGAGATAATATGCAGAGGATAGTCCCCTATTTTAAAGTCTCTTGTGGCTCTAGTCATATAGTAGGTCGATGCTAGTCCTTCTCTTCTACTAATCCTGTAAGGGTGGTGCCAGGGAAGTAGCTGGAGCACAGCATCCTCTGGCTGTCCCCCTAGTTGTGTTATGACTAGATGTTGTTCCTGTGATAAGTGAAAATGTTTCCTTGTTTAGGCCTTGTATTCTCTGAGCCTGGGACAGAAAACACTTCTGGCTGCATCTCATCCTGGATCTGCTGCATCCAGCAGATTTTTGATACTGTAGAAAATCTGGCAGTCAGTGTACATCACAGATTTCACAATCTGCTCCTAAAAGCCAAAGATTACCATGCATGAAGGAAGCTTTACTGTTGAGGAAACCATTTGTCCAGAATCTACCCTTCTCCAAGAAAAGAGAAGGAAACAAATGTACAAGAATACAAATATTCTGCTCACAGTCTACATTGAATTCAGTAGATTATTTTGGTTCTGACTACAAAATTTTTCCCTTGGAAACAGCAGGGCTTTTTGAGTCACAGACATCAGTGGAATGCATATAAAACACAATTTTGATACTCACAGGCAGGAGTATAATACATTTGCTGGAAAAATGGTCCCCCTGGTTTTATCGGGGGATTCCAGAGCTTGTGCATAAGTTTTGGTGAACATGAAGGCATTTAAATAATTTTCTTATTTTATGGCTAGTTTGAAAAACACTGAGTACAATGTAAAGTTCTCTTTGGTACTTAGAGATGTCCAAACTGATTCTGTGTGTTACAAGGGAGTGCATGTAATATAGTTTGTATGAATATATGTATGTGCATGTCCTCATCTATCTTTCAGGATGTGGGCAAAATTATTTTGGCATGGACTGTGCTATTTTAATAACTGAATGCTATTGTAAGGTTGCTTTCTAGATTGGTAGGCATGATTACCAAAGGAATGATGCTCAGTCTGCCACTGGGGGAGTCAGAGGAAGAATGTATACAATAATTCCTGACAAGATATCTTCCCATATAATAAACAGAACTTTTGGAAAGAAGAAACTTCATTAAACCTTAAAAAAAAATAAGAATCATGCAACAGAAACTTTTAATACGATGTCAGAATTCAAGAAAGGGTTGCTTTTTTGGAGTAGATAGACAGTCATCAAAAATCACACATATATATAAACCTACAAATTATAATTATGATAAATAATGTAACCGTAAAATTGATTGTATAATTATAAGATATAAAATTTATAGGAACTATATATGCAATAGTGTGTAAAGTATTACATTATATACATATATTTTTATACATATATAAACATAAGGCATATATCTAAGTCTTTTCTTAATCTTTTCACTAAAAAAGTTTTTCTTGAATTTTGTTTTCTGAAAGCCTTTCTATGTAAGAATACATCTTAAATACTGATTTTGCTTGATGCGTAATGATCTATGGCAAAAAAAAGGTTATTTTATTCTTTCTGTTGTTATATGACTAATTGGATACTTTGCACAGGGAAGAATAATAGTATACTGAAGTGAGCTACATTATTGCTCTCATAACCTTAGACAGAAAAGAAGTGACAATTTTGAGATCAAGACTTTAAGCAGGTGCCAACTTTATTAAAATTGTGAAGCTGTCATGAATTTGGCCCCATGAACACTAACATTCCACTGTCAAGGAATTGCCTGTGTGATTAGTCCAAGCAGTGTTGGCCATTTTCATGGGTCTAGAAGGGTTCTGTCTTTTGCTCTTGGGCCACTGCAGACCTGTCACTTCCAATTTGGCAGCTGTATCTCCTCAGCTGCTGGGACCAGGCTGCAGCTGGGCCTTTTGAAGGCAAGGAGGACTGTGGTGATGCTGCCAGAGCTGCATGCTGTCCTCTGGCTGGTATTAAGGCTTTGGTTCTTGGAGGACATGACTTCTCCTTCCTCACAAGGAGCAAAGATCCAGTTTCTGCCGTGGCAGGAATACAGTGCCTTGGAGTTGGGGTGGGTATTTTGCTTTCTACCTGGTGCAGAATTTCGGTGTCCTTTGGCAGATACAAAAGACAAGGGATCTGCTTCCCTAAGTGGCAGAACATCCCTGTGTCTCCTGGCTGACAGTCCAAGACTTGATTCTTACTGCTTCGAGGAAGGGCAAAGAGGGGAAGGAAAGCTTTTAGTGTGTGAATTCACACTGAGGTACTTAATTTGTAGGTCGATAGCTGACTGTTCCTGCTTTGTGTAAAATACTGTCCGACACTGATAAAGCACATTATTAATTTCAGTTGAAAATGCATTAGCTTCCCCAAAAGACTGAAAGGAAAATTAAAAGCTGTCTAATGTATGTTTTCTGCAAACATTCTCGTTTTGTTCATCGTCTTCTGTAAACAGATCTTTTGATGTGATTTTATCATAAATTTTATTAGACTTCCCATTTTCTTTTCACACTGTTAGCTGTTCATAGGGTGTCTAAAACATTGCTGTGTAACAAAATTAAAAATTTGTGAAAAGCATCCACTAGCAATAACAATAATAATAATCATAAATCCCTCATATCTGCTTAGGGAGTTGACTACGCTTGTGAAAATTTAGACTTGTCCTTGTAGCAAATGATGGCTGTGAATTGCTTTGGTGTATTATCTTCTGTGGATGTACAATGTCATTAGTTTAATATTTATTACGCTTCATTAACTATATACAAGTTGCTAAATGATTTAATTTTCATAAATGGAAGCTATCTTTTCATAATTCTAATAATTAGGACGTTTTACTTAGAACTTTTCTCTGTCTCAATGTCAGGGAGAAGAAATTATGTGTTAATAAGAAAACCTGCTACTATTAGAGAGATATTTAACAGAGTTTAGTATTTTTTTTCTTGGGGCCCAAGCAGATGTTGAAGCAAATGAAAATAATAACACTTTATATTTCTCTGTAAATACTAACGCTACTCATCTTGGGCAAACTAAGCAAATTCTTATGTTTCAAAACTTTTTTGTGTCAGCAATCTTGTTTCCTTCAGTTAGGACATGCTGCCTTCTTGTAACACTTCAGGTTGCAAACATGCATGTTGCAATAAGCAAAGCCTAAGCTCTGATGTTTAGAATAACTGTTACAAACATGCATTGTCTTTAAGTGAGCAACATGTGTACCTGTTGTCATGAAATCCTGAAATGTCTCTACAGGAAAGGAAAAATCATAATTGGGTAAAGTATCAATAGCTTAAATTATGATTGCAAACAGGGCTCTTCTTGGCCCTCTTACACATAGTTTCTATTAATTGAATTTCACCAATTGACACATAATGAGGAACACAGAATACAGAAACTTGCAGTCTACAGTCACACCTAGGTCTCTTTCCTTGTAAAGCAGATCAAGAGCTGTTTGGAATCACAGTGGTTAGTGAAGCTGTTATGGGACACTATCACCTTGAGTCAGATGTCAGTGAGGAGCTTCTGTGTATAAAATATAGTTATAATTGATAAATATATTATAGTTTGTCAGCTTTTATAAATGGCTAATATCTGGTGGACAAAATAGAAAACTAATACAAAATAAAATGAAAATTATTAGATAAGTCTTACTATTCAAGCTGAATATATAATACAAAAATTATAATAATCATTAGTGTAAAAAATGAGGGTTTTGGTGGTTTCAGTAATGCAGAAGAATAATAACATGGGAAGAAAGTTATCTATTAAAAATGAGTGGGTTTTGATTTACTATTTCTCTTCAAAACATTGTTTACTTCTGCTAGCCTCCAGCTGAGCTACAGACCATGGAGGATAAACACCAAGGACTCCAGTTGTACAAAATGTCCTTGTTGAGATACTCTTTCATCTCTTTTAGATCAGGCTGTATTTATACTTGGGCTCAAATAACCTTTAAAAAGCTTCTACCCAGAAATCAACAATGGTAAAGTCAGTGCTTTCTCATATTTTATTATAAGTTATTTTCTGTTCATTATTGAACTATACTGAGATATTTTAGATTGCATGGGTTTGGAACTTTTTGCATCTGATTGATATGTGCTGTTTTTTCTCCTTTCTTTTTTACTTTAGAATGAACAAACCAAAATTATTTTCACAAAAGGATGACTACTTTGTTTGCCCACTGTTTTACAGTGTGGGCTTGTCAGTGATAGACTTATTTTCTAGACAAAATGGAATAAGCAAAGCATCCACACTGGTACTTGGAGGTACCTGAGACATAGGAAGGAGGACCAGAACAGAGGTCCAGATGCAGAGGACTGATGCTTGTAGAGCATTTTAAAGGACAGACTTTTAATGGGATCTTGAAAGGCATGGTGTCACTGACATTTAAATATGAATCTGTGCAGAAACCACAGTATTTTTCTTCTGAATTAGTAGACTTAGGTTTTTTTTTAATAGTTATTCCGGCTTCGTATTTCAATAACTATGCTGTAAAACAAAATTGAAAATTTTAAGCAAAGTAAACCAAAGAATGAGTTTATGGAAAAATTAGGCTGTCATCAGGACATCTCAGCCCTCAGACCTTCTAAAATATCAAGACCACTTTGAAAAAATGGCCCAAGGCCCAACCTCTTCATTTTAGCCTTATCCTTCCCATTAGAGTGTTTATTACATTGAACTCAATTATTTCCTTTTTTTTTTAACATGTGATTTTCCTAGAGAGACCTCTTGAAATTTGTGGTAAGCCACTGGTTTCTTGGAATTTACTCCTTTTTGTACCCTGTTGAAATTGTAGCTGACCTTATTACATCTTCCATTAAGTAGTTTTAATGTATTTTCCCTTATCTAGTCAATCATAAGTGTGGCAGTGAAATCCTTCCCTTCCCATTATGTTGAACTTGTTGATGGCTCTTGCTTTCTTCCTTTTCTGTGCTGTGAGCTCCCTCCACCAAGTTCGTTTTACGAGTGCCTCTAATTCTTTACTTATTTCCCTTTTAGTAAAAAGCCAGTTCAGGGCAGCTGGTCCAATATGTTACTCGGAGATTTCGTATGTTTTCCTTTATGTAGTTCTTCCCTTGTCTACTGCATTTTTCCTGGAAGGTTTGAAGTCACATGCAACATGGTGTTTTTAAAAGAAAAATATAAAACTTTTTTAATTAGAAACTGAACACTAACATTCAAGTTCCTTCCTCACACTTTTCCCTTGCTCCAGAATGTGTCCTTACCATAGTCTGCAGTCTTTCAGAATAAACCTATTCCAACATAGGCTCTTTGTGGGCTGCAATTCCTTAAGGAATACCCACTTGCTTTGGCATGGGACTGCAGTGTAGATATCTGTTCCACCATGGTCCTCTCCCTAGGCTGAGTGGTGACCTATTTCACTGGAGTCCTTTGCAGGTATGGTGTGGGACTCTCTGCTCCTGTTCCTGGAGCACCTCCTCCTTCTCTTTCTTCACTGGCCCTTGTGTCTGCAGGGCTTTTTCTCACACTTCTTCCTTGTTCCTCTTCACTGGTGTCTGATGGTTTTGCCCTTTCTTAAATACATTTTCCCAGAGGTGCTGCCAGTGTGGCCAAGGTACTCAGCTGTACCCTGTAGTGGGTGGGTTGGAGCCGTCTGGAACTGACCATGTCCAGCCCAGGACAGTCCCATCCCCTCTTCACACACCCCTCCAGCAGCCCCCAAAGCTGGGCACCAACACCTTGTTCAGTGAAACAGAATTGATTTTGTCTAATAGCTGTGGTAAGTAATTTGTCATCTTTCCTTCTCCCCTTTCTTTTTTTCCTGGTGCACGCTTGTATATGGTTGTTGGAGCAAAAGGCAGGAGAGTGCATTGCATGTGATGAGTGTCAGTTTGTGCACCACTGGAGGTGACAGTGGCCCTTGATTCAACCACTACAGTGATGGGAGGCCTGTGCTACATATTAACCTTTACCGAATACAGCAGAGTCTTCATTTCATTCTGCATTTTTTCAGCTGATAGTGCTGAAAGAAGTTATCCTGAAAGGCCCTGGAGATACATCCCTGTAAAGAACGATGCTGCCTTGGAAACTGCTGAGCTCTCGTGCCTCTCACAGGGGTGTAATAGTTTGCCAGTGACTGAGCATCCTGATTCATAAAGAGTTTCCGGCTCTGACATCTCTGAAGAGAACAAATAAAATAAAATTTCAGGTTGCTTTTTTGATTGAAATGCAAACAAGGCATTGGCAGAAGAGGGAGGAAAAAATACAGACCCAACCCAACCAACCAAGAAAACCTTCTTAGTCCCTGAAGTACCAGTTGACTTTTGATCCAGTCAGATATTTCTGCTTTCTGCAGGAATTGACTTTTGTCTTATGTGGAAGGATGTAAGCTTGACAAGCTGGTGAGATTCAGGTTGATGAAATCCAAACACATTTCATTCAGTGGAATTTTGCAGCTGTATGATTATGTTATATTTTTATGCAACTATATTAAAAGTTTTGGGGACTAGAATGAGGGTGAGGGAGCACTGGAAATTGAATCTGGTCATAGGGAGGTAATAAAAGTTTATCTGCAACTGAATTAGCAGACTAGACCTTTATTTATTGTGTTAACTGGGATGCTTGGGACTGAGATTTTGTGTACATTCTTGGTAGTTTTATTCAGAATTTAGTATCTAAATCTCATGTAGCTGAAGAGATACCAATTCTGATTTTTTTGTGTGTGTGTGTTTAAACAGAGTAAGTAATATGTATGGTTATTTTGTAGGCAGAGGATGGAATTGAAGGACATTCATATCTTTATTGTTTTTGTGTCAGTTTTCTGTAATCTTTTTCCACATCTCTCAAGGCAGGGACTGGGCAAATGAAGTTCCTCTCATTGCAGAGGAAGATCACATTTGAATCCACCTTGAACATGCTCAAGTGCATGGGACCCAATGAGATGCATCCCAGAGTCCTGAAAGAACTGACTGATATATAAACAACTCGTAATCACATTTCAAAAATTGTGGCAGTCACTGGAGTTGTAAATAAGCCTGTGTCTTTAGAAGGAAACACTACACTTGAAAGGTATTTTCTAGTGCCTGCAAAATAATATATATAAATACAGTCATATTGGTGATGTCTTTGGTAAAGAAAAGGAAGACTTAACCCTGGTCTTTTAGCCACTCAAAGCACTGATTCTGTACTCTCTCCCCATTTCTTAATCCCTATTACCCTTCATTATGGAAGGAATTTTTTAATGTATAATGCTTTGAAAATGGTGGTTCAGAAAAAACGGATTGTTTCTATGCATCTGTATCATGACAACCCAAATTTGCAGATAACTTTGTGTGCAACAGATAGATTTCAGTTAAAAACTCGAACAAACCTTTTATTGTGATCAATTTAGCCAGAGAATTAAAACAATAACTTCCATCTAGCATGAAGTTTCAGTCAAGGGTAGTGGCTTTCTGCAAACTGCAAAGCCAAGCTTATATCAAACATAAACCACTTTTCTCTCCTTTCCCTTCCCTTTTGAATGTTGGAGTGAGAAACCAACAAAACCATCTTTAATAAACGTACACAGTAATAAAAAAGAAATTTATTACTAAAATTTGGAATGAAAGTTTGAACTCAGTTTTAATTACAATATTTCTTTAACATTCTTTTCCACTTGTTTGCTTTACTTATATGTATGCCTGATGTAGACTTTAAATAATAATTAAAAATAAAAAAAAGAGAAAATTCTTTTGTACTACTTAGAAGTCTAGCCTGGTTGATCTTACCATAAAATGTGTTGATACAAGAATATTATCATTATTCATGTTCCAGTAAGACTCAGTGATTTCTAAAATTGAGTAACCATGGAAACACAACTGGGTAACATAAGGAAGAAAGTGCAGGGGTAAATTTACAATTAGTCTTAATCAAAAATTACTATGTGGATTGGATTCTGTTTTTACAGTATACTTGAGCTCAGTTTTCAATCTAATCTCTAACCTAATCTTAGGTGTGTGCAGGTGTGATATGTGTGCATATGCATACACATATGAAACATATCTATGGATCTACGTATTTCGTTGAAGTAAAAGGTTTATTTGCTTTTGTTTCCATTATTTTTATAATTTTGTGTCAGGTTGGGTTTTGTGTTTGTTTGTTTTGTTGGTTTTTGTTGTTCCTTTTTGTTTATTTGTTTTATTCAGTAAATTCTAGCTAGAAATCTTACCAGCTTCTCCCCCTTCATTTTTTTGCATACAATCTTTTTTTCCCCCCCTAAGTAAGAGTCTGAGCAATCTTCCTGAGTTATAAATGAATTTTAAAATGCAAATTTTAAACCATTGTGGTAGAATACTCTAGTCAGAGCATTAGGAGGATCACAGATGGATTATTGGACCAAACTGTAATAAAAAATGTTACAAATGTAATGTAAGGTGAGTTTCTTGTTACTGTATAAAGCATATGTTGTTTCTAATATGATAAATTACAGAACTCGTAGGGTTTTGTGTAGAACTTGGCACATATTCTGGTGCCTATCTTTTATATTACTTGTGGGTTGAAAATATGTATTTACTTTATTAGAAAATATTCCCCAGGTGTTTCTGGACTGTGGTATTCATATAATGAGCTGGTTAATGTTTTCTCTTCTGTATCACTGTGAACTTCAACCTGCTATCTTTCCTTAACATTTACATGAGGATATACCCTCTTTGTATGATGGAAAATGTGTTGAGTTCTGCAGTGTTAATAGCAGCAATTTTTGAAGTTATTCTTGCTTTCTCTCTGTATTTAAAAACCTTAAGATTAAATATGTTAAGCAAGAAGGTCAAGGATATTTTGAGCTTTTGTAGTTTAAAATTCCAAAATTTGTGGTTTGGGACTTTCTTTGGGATAAGGGTCTTTCTGCCTAAATTCAGCAGTTGTTGAGAAGGAGGTCTTTTTTCCTGATTTTTTTTTTTTTTTCCCACTTTTCCTGCACTTTTCCTCTATCACATGGAGGAAGTTGAATATGAAGCTAAGTCCCAAAATGTATTCTCTTGATAGTGATGCAACCTCTACAATGCATCAAATGTCAAGCTATGCCCACTGTGAGCAATTCATGAAGAAATTGCCTCAACATTTTGATCCCAGCCAGGCTTTTATTATGAAAGTAACTGGCATAGAAAGACACCTTTAGAAGTGTGGAAACAAGCAACACAATGAAGTAAAAATGATAAAATTGAGCACATCGCTGGCACAGTACAGCTGCTATCCCTGGCAGTGACTGCAGCCTTCAACAATAGTCTATGACTGCCAGGAAAACCTATTTCCCTCACTATGGGGAAGTAATTTCTATTGGTTAACATTCATTTTGATAACAATGAAGAGTTTGAGCCAGAATCCCATCTGTGAAAAACTCCAAACTTTGGTAGTTTGTGTGTGTTCATGAAATGGTGTTATGAAGCCTCTTTATTTTAAGATTTACATAAAGGAACACTTTACCCCATCTGGCTCTGTAAGTAATTTTCTGTATGTTCTGAATTAAATATTGGTGACAAAACGTTGCAATCAAAAGAATATATGCAGTACTTCAAGAAGAAAAAGTATATATCAAAAACAGAGTTAAGTGGTCATGGAAATCATTTGAACTGTAGGAAGTGAAATTACTTCTTCCTTTCCTGAAGTTTGTATGGTAGAGGAGACACCTCATTTTCAGTGGAACAGTGTGTGGTATGACAATACAAAAACACAGGTACTGTTTTGGTTTCCCATAGTTTTTCTAGTAGGTATTTTTACATTTATACTTGCCTTTGCCTTCATCTCGCCTAGGGTGTCCTTCACGTCTCACATCCTTGCAGTATTCTGAAATTCTACAACCCAGAGTCAACAGATTCAGTAGCATTTTGCCTGTGATTTGTAAGTTGGCTTGTGCCAGATCTAACCTGCCTACTGGCTTAAGTAAATATCCTCATTTGGATTTGGTATTCACTATGGACCCAATTATTCATTGCCTGCCACCTCTCATGGTCATTTATAGCTATGTGAGAAGGTGTGTAATACTATTATGATTTAAAGTCATTTCATCCCTGGCATGCTTATATGAGAGAAAATGGGAGTCAGTGGAGTATCAAGCAGTTGATATTTGTGATATCAGACCTTCAGTGTTGCAGGAGTTACAAAGTTAAATGGGTAAGTGCCACACCTTGGAAGGAGCTAGAACCTTTCTTATTTTATTTTAGTCTTCTAATGAGCTTGCAGCGGTGATGAACAAAGAATACTCATTAATAATAGCCTTAAAATGTTTAAAAAGATGGTTTTAGGAAAAAAGCCACCCTAGTGTCTTTTTGCTGATCTTGTGCTCATCCTTCCAATGATGGATGGATGATGGCTTCTCCTTGTCCACAGTGACTACAGTTGTACAATCACTACCCTGATGTCTTTGATGGGTGGGCTGTTGGCCTTTACTAGGAGTAACAGAAGTTGTCATTACTAGGCTACAATTTATTTTAAAAGCAGTTTTGGTTAGAATCAGCCACGTTTATTTTGCTGAGGGTGGGTCCACATCTTCAAGCTACACATCTGTCTGACTGGTTGGGAGAGCCAGGTTTATATTTCCAACACACCTTGGATTATTTGTTCCAGGTATCATGATCAGTCTCACCACTCCATCCAACTATGAGGTCTTTACAGTGGAATTAGCTGAGAAGTTTTAATTTATGGCATCAGCTTATTTCCTGCAGAACCTGAGTGTAAGAGCTGCCTAGAAGCACAATCCCCTGCACAAAAAACATGAAATAGAAGATGGAACTGGAAGGAATACTGAAATCCTTCTGAGAGGTGCATGGTGATTGAAAGCAGCAATGTGTGGGTGGCTGGCAGGACATGGATTTAGGTATGCAAAAGGGAGGAACTGAGATCTGTGTTACAAGTACAGTAGAAAGGTGGATAGCAATTCAGTGCTGCTAAAGCAATGAAGGGAATGAGTATTTGGGGATGGATGAGGTGCAGTGTGTTGTTACTGAATCAGGATTCGATGCTTGTGCTTGCTTGTGTGTAGGGAATTTGCAATAGCACTAACTAGCAGACGTTCTCATGCTGTTTCCAGTTGTGCGGAGATGGACAGAGTACTAGGTAAAAGCTGTAGCTTCAGATGCATCAGCACAGCTTGCTTGTCCCTTGATGCCCCATGAGTTTCTATCTCTGTATAAGGTCCATGGGTTTTTCCTTTCTTTTTTTTTTTTAGAGGACGGCAAAGAGGCAGGGCAGCAATAGGAGATGAATGGCATTTCTCTGAACTTCAGGGTGAACAGTGGGTCAGTGGAGTCTCCTGTAGAGCAGCCAGAAATATGTGCATATTAGAGTGCATTAAAATTTAACTTTTCAACCTTAAGTTATTGTACGTACATTGCAGTAGAGAAGATGAGCAAAGCTAAAAAGTCATGAGGTAGACAAAGCCTTCCCTGAGAACAATTTTATCTTCTATAAAGGAAAAGTGTCATGACTTGAGGGTCAATCTTTTGGGGGAGTAAGAGGCAATAATATGACTTTTTGAGGGGTTCTTTGAAAAACATTTTTATTTTCCATAAGTATTGTGTACTGAACTATTTGTCCTGTATTAGGAAAAATTATTCTCATTAACACTTAAGACTTTTGGTGTGACTTACATTATGGAGTCTCAAGAGACAAGTGGAACAGGCTATACTGTTTTACTCTCTGGTTATAACTTTTTGCAAATAAGAAACTTGTATGTAAAATTTGTCATATGTACAGTAACTGATTACTTGAAGTTGTTTTTCAAGTGAAAGTGCTTACTTTCTTTGAACCATGTTGTTTTCCTCAGTTTTCCAATGTTCATATAGCTCCTACACCTTGTTTGTAAAGAGGTAGTTTTGGTTTGAAGTTTTCTTTCAAAATAGAAATAATATTGAAATCTCTGAGATTCTCAAAATTGGAAGTCTATTCCTAAGTTAGCTTTATTTCTGAACTGCACAATAGCAGTGTCTTCCTCAGCCTGAGTTTCCAAGGGTAAATTAATATGAAACAACATGCTTCTGGAAGCACTGTGTTATGCTCTCAGCACACAGACCAAAATTGTGTTTTACCAGTTAGACTCTGCACATGTATTTCATTATTATTATTATTATTATTTTCTGATCAAGAGAGAAAGGAAAATTTATCAGAATCCCAGATTAGATTGACAGAAAGGTGTAGCATGTCTCAATCCATCCTTACTCTCAGAAGCAACAGCTTCAAAACAGAATAGTGGCAACTTTCATTTGCTGTACTGCACTGCAGTATCAGCTCCTTTTGAAGCAACAGCTGATTACTGCACACTGCTCAGTGCGTGGTAGCAGTGAAAAAATCCATGTGCTTGTGTAGGTGTAAACGTGTGTCAGCCTATTGTGCCAGTATCCAATTCTAATAGTAATAGATGGGGCTTTACTGCTCATTTATTAGTAAGTGCTGAGTTATGGGGAAGTATTAAGAATTAATGATCCATCAAATGTAGTACCTGATTTTCCTAGAAAACTGTTTCTCTTAGTTTACTTACTGTTTATTCATACTGATTAGTTTTTCTGTATTCATATATTTCTGTGTATTAACTGCTTTATGGCTCCCTGTGGTGAAACAAATTTTTTACTTCTTAACTTGTGAAATGCTTGAATTGTTAATTCCAGAACTGTTTCATTCAGTAGTTACAGAATGCATCATTTATAGTCATTTTAAAGTGCTTGACATAGAAACCTTTCAATCCTCCTCTTCTTTGCTTTAGCAAGTAAACAAATTTGCTATTGGAGGAAGGGTTTGGAGATGACTGCCAAAGATCAGTGTGGATGAACTGTTCTTAAGCAATTAATTCTACTGTTGATTCAGCTGACTTACATTTTACCATGAATATGAGCTGGGGTGTTTGGTATTGATTTGGCTTATGCATTGTAAAACTGGCAGAACACATATGCATCTATTTTTGATACTGCCAAGCTTCAGTTATCCACCTATAAAAATTATTTTTCAGTAGTTTTTTTTTTTTTATTCCAAGAGAGGTGGATTGTATTACTCTATTTCCATTCCTAGTGGCACAGTTGAGGGCACATCATGAAAACAGAGTATTCTGCTGTAGGTGTTGTTGTTAGTGCCAGTCTTCAAAAAATACTTGTAAAAGTGTAGAGGAGAGCTCTTATTATAGATGATGAAAAGAATTGGGATTTGAAATAGCATCATCCTGTCACAGTCACTGTATGAGACTGGACAAGGCACACTGTCTGCCAATCCAGTTGTAAAGTTGTAAAAACTAAAGTTAGTTTCTAAAGATTAAGTAAAGATAATCATATTTGAATGGTGTTTAGGGAGATTTGAACCCAAAATGCTCTCATTTACTGTAAGTGTTGCATAGCATTTAGCGTGGAGGAATGTTTACTGCGGTATACTGCACTCACTGGGAAGACATAATTTTGGGGTATTTATGTGCATTTTTTTCTAATTTCATCTGCTTATCTGTTCTCCATCCTTGCCCTGTGAAGTTCAAAAATTATTTAACATACCCTTTTTATTCAGCTAAATTTCTTTCTCCAATTGTTATACCTCTACTTTTTCCTGCTGACCTTCCTAGATCAACATTCCTGTTCTTGGAGATGAAGTGGTTGGCAGTTTTCTCTTTTGAATTATATCTTTCTGTCCGTATCTCCTCTTTTATCCCTCCCCTGCCCTGAGCTGTAACATTATGAAAGAAACTCAAGGCTGTGCAAAATTATCATGTACACTTTTAAAAAAAAAAAGTTTTTTTTCTCGATATGAAAAGCTTACCTAGCTCAAAAGATCTATTTTTTTTAAATATATGTAGAAGAATATTTCAGTAACACAGGCCATAATGTATTACTGGAAGCCTATATGCACAGCCCAGGCCAGGGAGAAAGCGAAAACGGTGCCTCTGTGTTTTAAAACAGAAGCAAGAAGAGCAGTAAACAATAAGAAGAATGTGGCAGTTGCTATTAAGAACGGATGAGAGGGCACAGTTTTTAGAAAAGCACCAATCCAGGGGATAGAGCCGTTTCTACACCCCAGCCACTGCCCAATAAAATTCCTGTACTATTGTTAAGTGTGAATGTACTGTAAACAATAAATAGAGCAGTTTGACGATACTGCTGTGAAGATGATGTCCTGTCTCTAGTCGTCGTAGCCTAGAGGAGGCCGATAAACCAACATTTGAGTAACCCCACCGTTTTCCCGCTACAAATATATACTGACTAGTTCCTATCTATGTAATTTTAAATATTTATTTGAAAATCTTAAGGTAGTACAAAGTTTTCCAAAAATCTACTTTGGAGGTTGTATTGACCTGTAATTGTGGATTTGGTGACAGATTTGTAGAATTTCCTATATAGGTGCTGATTGTTTTTGTATTGGATGGTGGGGGTTTTTTTTGTTTGTCTGTTTGGTTGTTTTTTTTCTGTGGATCTTTATCTGGGATTATTTTTCAGTTTTTGATTTGTAGTGTTTTTCCATGTTGTAGAAAGGCATAGGAGTTTCTTTTCTTTGACATAATCTGTGCTTTCTGAGTTAGTTTTCTTTCTTCTCCTTTACAGACTTTTTTTTTCTTTTTATATTGAAATATCTTTGGTTTTGAAGCATTTAACAACAGTTCTCTTCCCAGTTCTGTTTGAGCACTTTTGGTAAAAGATTGAATATATGTCCCATATTTAGAAATTGTACATTTTATGAACTCAACTGCGATTACAAAATTGATTAAACCTAGAGGACTGTATATTCCATGTGATCTGCGAGTATAATAAGATGCAACTAGAGAGTAGTAAAAAAAAAATCCCTTTCAATAGAAAGCATTTTTTTAGTTTTGTGGGTAGCATGGAGATGATAAGAGTACTAGGCACTTCTTAGTGTCAGATAAAAATGAGTGATAAATTGGAGGAGTGTTTTTCAGTCAATAAGATAAAGATCAATGAAGACCAATGCTAACTACTACAACTTAGAAATGAGGAATCAAATGTTTATGTACAAAATAGGAAATCAATGTGTAGGCAGCAGTACTGTATAACTATATCTGAGTGTTAGAAAAGACCACAAACTGAAATTAATTAATGATGTGATTTTTTTTTTTTTTGCATAAAAATAGAGCAAATAGCCCTGGGACACACAGATAGGAATGCCATCTGCAACACATGGGAGTTGTTACTGAGCTTTTTTTCAGTGAGTGGTATATCACAGAAGTATTTTGTCTGGTCTTGGGCATGAGGCTTAAAGAAAGAAATAGATGAATTGGACAGCCTCCAGAGGAGACAAACAATAACCAGCACCAGACATTAGAAGGACAACAGAAACTTTCTTAGTCCTGAATAGAAAGGTTGAGAGGTATATATGTCAATAGTATTGCAAAAAAAGTTTGTCTTCTAATGTAGCAATGATGGTTCTGTTTTCCAAAATAATCAGCATACTCCATAATACCAAGAATTTGGGATAAGACAAACACAGCTAAATACTTGAAAAAACTGCAGAGTATCTGGGACTCTGGAGGCTTAAAATATGCAAGGCAAATCCATATCAAGAATATTCTAAGGATATGGTGCCCTCCCCCAGGGAAAGAGGGATGGATAGGTGTGGTGGGTTGACACTGTCTGGATGGCAGGTACCCACCAAAGCCACTCTAACACTTCCCTCCACAACTGGACAGGGGAGAGAAAATATAACAAAAGGCTTTTGAGTTGATAGAAAGACAGGGTAAGATCACTAACCAGTTATTGTCAAAGGCAAAGTGTACTCAGCTTGGGGAAATTAATTAACTTATTACCAGTCAAATTCAGAGCAAGATAATGAGAAGTAAAACAAATCTTAAAAGCTCTCTGTCCTCACCCCTTCCTCCTTCTTGGACTCCACCTCTTCCCCTCCAGAGTTACAGGGAGATGGGAAATGGGGGTTACGGTCAGTTCATCACAGGTTGTTTCTGCTGCTGCTCAGGGAGAGGAGTCCTTCCCCTCTTCAGTGTGGGGTCCCTCCCACAGGAGACAGTCCATCATGAACTCCTACATTGTCAGTCCTTCCCATGGGCAGCAGTTCTTCATGAACTGCTCCAGTATGGGTCCCTTTCCACAGGATGCAGTGCTTCCAGCCTGATCCAGCTTGAGTCCTCTGCAGGGTCACAAGTACTACCAGGAAACTTGCTCCAGCATGGGCTTCTCTCTCCATGGGTCAGCAGATCCCTTTCAGGACTGTGCTCCAGTACAGGCTTCCCAAGGCATCACAGCCTTCTTTCAGGCACCCACCTGCTCTGACATGTGTCTCCTTCATGGTATGCAGGTGGAATTCTGCACCCCTGTGGAACTCCATGGGCTGCAGGGGCATGCCCCACCACGGTCTTTGCCACGGGGCTGCAGGGGAGTCTGTGTTCAGGTGCCGGGAGCACCTCCTCCCTCTCCTGCACTGACTTTGGTGTCTGCAGAGTTGTTGCTCTTACGTGCAATCACATCTGCACAATAACTTTTTTTTCTTTCTTAAATGTGTAATCACAGAGACATTACCACCATCTCTGATTGTCTTGGCCTTGGTCAGTGGATTGTCTGTCTTGGAGCTGGCTGGCATTGACTCTGCCAGAGACAGGGAAAGCTTCTAGCAGCTTTTCACAAAAGCCACCTCCATAGCCCTTCCCCTGCTACCAAAACCTGGCCCTACAAACACAATACAATGAGATGAGGCCTTGATTATTCACAGTTCTAATTTTTTACTGATTTTTATCTTTCAATTTCTATTTAAACCACTATATGCTGCTGAGGTGTGGTAATATAAGCTTTGAAAATATTTAAATGATTTTGTAAGGCAGGGTTTTTATGACATTGTATTAAGACATTTTAAAAATACATAAATATTATGTACATACGTACATACATTATGTTTTTCAAATATATATTGTAAGTCTTCATTATATAGGTATGTGTGCATATGTGCCTTTGAGCTTTATAAGCAAGTAATGTTGGAAAAATAAGCCAGTTACTGGGTACAAATCCATCTCTTCAAAACTGAAAGAAAACATTCCATGTTGAAAGTAGTTGCTCTGTTTAATTTAATTATGCTCATTTAATACACAGTTTGAGAAACAATAGTTGTTTGGGTTTTTTTGCCTCTGAGACAGTAGAAGCTGCGAGCAAGGCTGGAGGTATTCAAGTTGTTAGCTCTGTGGGATGAAGAGACAGATAATTACTACCTGTGGAACATGGAGAAGTTGTCTAGGGAGTGGATGTGAGTTAAATAATAATGTGTCATTTTAGGTCCATGATTTTTAGTATCTGGCAAAGCTATAAGTTTTAGTCCCAAGCTTATCTTTTCAAAGTATTTGATTTGTCTCTGTTGAGAAAGAGATTGAGTGATCAGAAATTTAATAAATATTTTGTGGAAACTGTTCTATTAAGTGCATGTTCTGTCTTTTACTTTTTCATATATGAATTATTCTGGATTTTAAGGTCTGTTCACTTTGCTCTACATAGTGTTTGAATAGTTTTTGGTGCCTTGCATGTGTGTGCATGCAAAGGATCCATGCATTTGTTGACTGTGTTATGGCAGGTGTTTAGCCCAGTTGTGGAGGGGCACATTTAATATTTTCCACTCCTGTGAAGATTTGTTTACTGCAGCATGTGTTGATGGTAATTTAAATCATATGCTAGGATGTCCTAGGAGGGTTGTTTTAAAATTAGGCATATGTGAGAAGGTTTGGGTTCCTGATTAGTTACAGTAAACCTTGTACACTGAGGAATTCTTTCGATTTTTGAAAATTACACCTTAGGTTCCTAGGTGTGAAATCTTTAAATGAAATTCAGGTGTTTTTGAAAGTACTAATACATCATGATTATTCTTACAGTTTATTTAGTAACAGGAGTGGTTTAAGCCTTTTAATCTTCTGAAAGAACATTTTTTTACAACAGTAAATAGTAGCTTCTACATGTATTTCAATACAGCAAAAATAAAAGCAATCCTAGCTGAAAGATATATATAATATAAAGTAAATTTCTAATTAATGATTTCAAATTATAGCTATAATCTGTTGCAGAGGTTCTTTTGTGCATTAATTAGGCGCCTTCAGTGTAGGAACACAGAAGTTGTGATTATTTGCTCTTCTAGTCATAGTGAATGGAAAAGACATTCTGGCTAAATGGCAGAAGAATATTGCTTTCAAAACAATATAAGTCACTATAATGTTAATGGGATAAAGACAATGTACAAATATGATTGATCCTGTAATAGCTTCCTGTATGAACATTGGAAAATGATTGTCATTTCTGAGAGGAGATCTGTAGCTGTGTAGTGTGAATGGAAATGAAGGACAGAGAGAGAAAAAGTAGTTACTGTATGCTCTTCTGCAAGGACAAGAGCTACCACTGGGAGTTGTAAATGCTACGGCAGTTCTGCTGCCAGTCAAAGGGAATTACCTACTTGGGCCTTGTTGGATTTCCTGATGGAAAACCACTTTGAGACAAAAGAAGGACTTTGTGTCTCAGGCCAGTAACAGTGGCCATCACTGCAAATAAAAAGTAAGCTCTGCTTTGGGCATGATTGGCCTTTTTGAAAACCTTGAAATGAGTGAATAATCTCCAGTGATACTTTCTACAGAAATTTGAATTGAATCATTTGTATTGTCATAAGTCTAAAAGAAAACCTATATAACATAGGCTGTATTGTTGTAAAATTAATAAACTTCATAAGCATGTAGGCTTTTTTTGTTATTTTAAACTAATTTTCTGTAATGTTTTGTTCAATTTTCCAAAAGTAGGCTTTTAGATTCACTTGCTGACTGGTTTTAAAAAGGCTACTTGTCTGTATCATGACCACCTGAAGGAGCAGAAGGGTTTGCACTTAAGCCTTCATGGCAATACCTGCTTTGATAGACAAACTAAAGCAAATGTGTTTAAAGCCTTGTACAATGTTATAACTCCCAGGTAATTAGCAGGTTACTTTTGGTAGTTGCTGTTCATTGCATCCGAACTGGCAGTGCAGAATACAGACCAACCACACCAGTGCTGTATTTCAACTATGCCAGCAACTTCCTTGATGTTTTACCTTCAAACATCAAACAGAAGGCAGGCTTGCATGTTGTGGGTGGTATGGCCCCACATATTCTTAGCCTGCTGTGGCCAGCGTACCTGCTGGCAGAACAGGCTGGGTGCAATCCTGTACCGCTGCTACAAAATTTCCAAGTGTTTAAATGTGGAAATGTAAAAACTGGTTTAAGGGCAAGTGATGCAGTTAACCTGTCTGCACTGCCGTGTGCAATTTAAATGTCCTGCTAAGCATGTTTTAAAGACAAGCTAAAGTATGACATCTACACTACTGCTGCACTCATGTTAGGCTGTTGGATTTTGGGAATTGCAACCACTAGTTCATACCCCCCAAAATCTTACTGGAATTAGACAGATACTCAAGGCATGGGCAGGGAATTACAGGTAAAAATTTACTTAATCAACCTTCTACAGGAGTCTGCCTATACCCCAGAATGGGCTGCTGGGACGGGGTATTTTACTATCTTTGGCCCAGTTACTCTTGGATGAGTACAAACAGCACTGCAATGCAGCTGAGCAGCAGCCAGATTAACCTCTGCAATGGAAGTAAACCCTAAGAATTGCAGATTTGAAAACAAACACCAAGGGAGAAAAAGGGGAACAGAGTCTTGAAATGCTAACATAGTGAGTGAAAATATGAATGTATGGCTTAACAATTAGTTTAAGTGGAAGATTATTCTGCTGTTATGTGGTCATTACTCTTCCATTCATTTGTTTCTGAGAACTGATTTTGGCATTGTATTTATATGTAGTATTGTACACAAACATTGCAAAATCTTTAAAATTTCATTTATAGACAGTTGTGGTGAGTTTGTGTTTTTGTCCTTCATAGATATGCATGATACAAATCTGAATGTAACTCGCATGCTGTACATATGGCAACTACATTTCTGATCGCGAAATTTATGAAAGAAGTGAAGGAAGAATGGCTGACTTAGCCTGTACTGTACCATGACTCACAGGAGTCTTCCCATTTGCCTTAGTGAATGTCTGTAGGGAGAGGATGCTGGCTGCATCTTTTAAATTACAGAGCCAAGTATTGGAAGAGAGGATCTTTTGTAGAACTGCTCATGCCTGTGAGTCTTTGGAGACAGCTGCTTAAAAAGCAAAACAAAACAAAAAAATACTGGCAGCATAAATTGTAAGGAGTCAGAAAGGAGATTGCCTAGTGTTCAGTTTGATAATAAGTGCCATCAATTTCGAATGTGCACAGGATTATGTTTGGTGTCTCTACAATTAAAAAGAAAATAAGAAAAAAGCATCATAGAACATTAGCATAATTGTCGTAGTGTAAAGGCTTTGCATGCAGTCTATTACTATTTTCCTATCTGTCTGACTTGTGTTAATTAGCAAAAGAGCAATTTCTACAAGATATCTTAGATAAGCACTGCATTTCAAAACCCAGATTTGTAGAAATAAGGCCAGAGGTTCTCCAGCTCATGAAAGGAGACAAACTTCTTGAATATTCTGTAATATGAGTACATGAGTGAAAGTAGTGAATAGTGAAAGATAATGAATTGATTTGAGAGATACAGAAAGGGATAACTGGAAAGGTGATGATCTTTGAATCATAAAATTGTAGAATCATTTAGGTTGGAAAAAACCTTTAAGATCACTGAGTTCAACAGTGAACCTAACACTGTTGAGTTCACCAGTAACCCGTGTCCCTAAGCCCCACATGTACATGTCTTCTAAGTTCCTCCAGGGATGTTGACTCCATTGCTTTCCTGAACAACCGGTTCTAGTGCTTGATAACCCTTTGGTGAGGAAATTGTTCCCAAGCTCCAATCTGCACACACTCTTGCCCAGCAAACTTGAGGCCATTTCCTCTTGTCCTATTTCTTCTGACATGGGAAAAGAGATAAATCCCCCCCATGCTGCAACTTCCTGTCAGGTAGTTATAGAGAGTGAAAAGATCATCCATGATCCTCCTTTTCTCTAGGCTAAACAACCCCAGCTTCCTCAGCTGCTTCTCAGGAGACTTGTGCTCCAGAACTTTCACTAGGTCCATTACCATTCTCTGGACATGCTCCAGCACCTCAATGTCTTTCTTGTAGTGAGGGACCCAAAACTGAACACAGGATTTGAGGTGCAGCCTCACCAGTGCCAAGCAGAGGTGAATGATCACTGCACAAGTCTTGCTGGACACACCATTCCTGATACAAGCCAGGATGCCACTGACCTTCTCAACCACCTGGGCACACTGCAGGCTCATGTTCAGCCAGCTGTTGAGGCAACACCCTCAAATCTTTTTCCAATGGATCACTTTCCAATCAGTCTTTCCTAGCCTGTGGTGCTGTATGGGGTTGTTGTGACACAAGTGCAGGTTCTGGCACTTGGCCTTGTTGACCCTCATACCATTGGCTTTGGCCCATCAATCCAGCCTGCCCAGGTCCCTCTGGAAAGCCTTCCTATCTTCCAGCAGATGAACATTCCCATCCAGCTTGATGTAATCTGTAAACTGACTGAGGAAGCACTTGATCTCCTTGCCCAGATCATGATACAGATGAGATACTAAGGCCTGTCAAATCTTATGGTCAGACTAATTTAAGATAGCTGATAGCAATACTGATTAAAGTATAATGACAGCAACAGGCAGCTTGGCTTTCACCAGGCTTGAAATTATTTATCTGAATCTAAAAGCTTTGAAGCCTGTACTGGACTTCCCCTTGCATTAGTTTTACGCTGTTTTTGAGTTTGATAGTATCAGCACTGCATGATTCTGTCTACAGGAACTGGAATGTCTCAAGGACTGTTATAGCTGCATACTGGAGCATCCAAAATAAATGAAGGTACAGATGGTACTAATCTGAAAATATACTCCTCATTGGGTCATTTTCTAAACTGCAAATTTTGGCTCTGTTTTAGGCCTTTCCGAAAGATATCTATTGATACTATAACATGCTATGCATCTTTGGCTGCACTCCCTCTTTGTAGACAGATGCAGATCACTATGTCTGGGTATTTTGATACTTTTTTCCAATGTCATTTTGTTGATGTCTAAAATATTTCTATTTACATTACAAACCCAAATATTATGATCCAGTTGGGACAGAGAAACTGTAAATATAGAGAGATGATGTCAGCATGTATTGTTGGCTTGAACACCCCATCACAATGTCATTAAATCTCATGTCATTTGGAGAAGTTTCCCATTCAGCTGTTGTGCAGTGCAGTCAGAATGAGTTTAGTGTCTGTTCACATCTGTGTAGATATTCAAATTGCCAAAAAGAAAAAAAAGGCAGGTGGAGAAGGAGGGAAATATGCTTAAGGTTACACACTGGATTGCCAGTGAAGCTACTGTGTTAGTTTAGTGCTTGCTCAGTGATGCCACATTACCTTCTACTGCCTTTTATCTGTCCTGACCTTTACACAAAACTCAGTCCCTTCAACTCATTCATTATTTTGGTAGCACCAGTTTCTCTCTGTCTCATTTGTTTGTTTGTTTATTTTGTTTGGGGTTTAGTTTAGTTTTTGTAGGGTTTTTTTAATGGAATTCAGGTACCCAAACTTACTGCTATAGTTTAAATTAAATTACACTGATTATTATGCCACAGACAGGCTATCACATTGGAGATGAGTGATGGGGTACCCTTTGGAGTGATTAGCTCTTTGATTGCTATATTCTGTTACACAGCTCTACTGTACTCACTGTTTACTGCAGTATTACGATTACTTTGTAAGACAAAATTGCTTGTAAATCAGTCTTCCAACTGTATTCCATCATACTTTTCTAGTTTTAATTTCCTTATGTTCGCCAGCTTTGTATATTGCTTAATACAATGTTTGTCAATAATTTTGACAGTTAAATAAAAAAAATATCATTGTTTTTATTCTTTTGTTTTTACTCATTCAGATAGTATATTTGTCTTGGAAAAAGTCTTTTAAAGGTCATATTTAAAGAAAAATAGTTATTCTTTTCAAGTCTACCAAGCACAGATTGTGTTGCTATGTGCACGGACATGTTTATTGCATAGATAATATAATAATAATCTAATAAATCCTAATAAATCTAATCTAAGAAATGTAAGAAACAAACTTTACTGGACAATTTCTTCTGAACAATAAATTTCTTGCAACCATAGTAAGAAAGGTATATATATTAATACATATTTCTATAACAATGTACTTCAGCTTAATATTAGTATATATATCTATAAAATCATATGTCAACTCAAACACACACTATGTTATTCTTGATTGTTTGTAATGCCATATTCATTGTGCCCAGACTTGGACTCAAATATGTTTGTGCTGCACAAAATATCTCCTGTCCCAAAGACCTTACAGTGGAAGGTCTGAGCAGAGGAGAGAAGAGGTGAAGGAGGCGGCATGATGTTATTCCCAGCAACATGCTGTGGTTACAGAACATTGGCATCTTATCTACTCTTGTTGGGTACTTTGTATAAAGAAGAAAAAGTATCTCTTACTAAAGTAACTGGTACACTTTGAAAATTGCTCCCTAATTTCACATGCATGGCAGGTCTGAAGCAGACTCTAAATACATGCTGAAATAATTTGAAGTTGACTAATTTGTCAGATGATTTGAGAGGCAACAACAGGTATTTCTGTTGAGCACTGTTTTATATTAGCAAAATGGAGAGAGGTCATCCTAACAAGAAAGTTTTAAACCTACATTTCAAGATCATAATGACGTTTTGGAAGGAGAGTTCCTGCCATTTGATGTGACAGTAGCAAAGGTGTATGTTTGAATCTTTGACCTTGACCAAGGCATGTAACACAGCTATAGTTCCTATTTTAGTTTGAAAACTGAGTCTTACTGTCACTTTGAGAGTGCCTCATATTTGCAAAATAGTATGTGAATAGTTACAGTAAACATATTTTTTCCCCTGGGTTGGTTTGAATGTTATTTTTTCATTTTGGTTGGTTTGTTTGTTTCCTCTTTTTATTTTACTAAATAGTCTGTTCAGTGTTGATGGAATACTGGATGTGGTTTCATGTCTGTGTTAACCTTTTAACTTCGTTTTTTTACCACCTCAGATTATGGTAAAAAACAGAAAAGAATCTTTTTCAATCTGAATGGCTACCATAGCTGCTTCCTAGGCTATCTGGAAGTCTTGGTGCCTGGGAGTAGTGTAATTGTCCATGGTGTTGGCCAAGGACTGGTTGCCTAAAACAAGAGTTGGCCAAAGGTGCAGATAGGTAATTCAGGAACAGGGTCAGCTGTGACTTAGTTCAACATGTATTTGCTGAGGAGGCAAACAGTCTTGTTGGAGATTTGGCTGTTCTTCTTCCTTAGAGAGCCAGAAACCTTAGGAGCTCTGCTCTGTATCACTACTCTTGGCAGCACTGTGCAGAGAAAGGAAGCATTGGACAGACAGACCAGCTGCTAGCAATACTGGTGGAAATAGTCCTGGTACTGGCCTTAAATTTCAAAATCCAAATAGATTTGTTTAGAAGATTTTGCTTATATTGGACTATCATTCTTTGCTGGAAAAAGGCTCACACAAAAGATTAGTGGACTTTTTCAGTTAGAATAAGAAACCACAGTAATTTCCATCTTTCTTTAGAATATGAGGGAGAACTTCCATTAATAAAATGCTGTGTTTGGTGAGGGAGTTAATAAGGATTTTATATTACTGTTGTGGGGTTTTTTTGTGCAACCATTTATCTTTATTTCATGCTCATGTTCATTATTTTATTCGTCTTGTGTTTTTACTGTATGTCTGGTGTGCCTACATTTTTTTACTAAGAATGAAGGGACCATTATTTTACCTTATTTTCATTTTAGTAGTCGGTAGAGCACCTCTGAGAGCATATAAATTACAAATCCCATGTTGTCATTTCTCTTTTTTTCTTTTTTTTTTTAATAACAGATACTGAGTGCATGGAAATCCCTAGTTATAACATAAAGGAATTGTTTCAGTTTCCTATTCTTGTCTTGAGTATCAGGAAATGCCTAATTTAATGGATTGAGAATTCCAGATGTAACTATAGGTAGGAAAGTAGTTTTTATATCATAGAGGACTCTAGGATCTATGTGGGTTCCCATTTTTTTTTGTAGAAACTCCCAGACCAGAAGAATGTTGGAGTACTATGATTTCTTTTTAATAACTTCTGAAGGGTTTGGGAGTTTTATATTGATCTTTTGAAAGTTAAAAGAAACTCAACATTAAATATTTTTGAAGAGCAACACCTAACTTTTATCTATTCCTTAGGAGTGTTCCACACATCTCAATGAAATCCATTGACATGTTTTAAGTCTGGCTAATGAGTGTTCACATACTATAACTCACTGCATAATTCTGTGTATTCCATAAATAGAATGAAAATTTTAAAGTGGTGCAAGTGTGGATTTGGAAGAAAAACTGAGCTGTCACTAATGGAAAATTTATGCTGGCAACTGTGATAAAGTATCACATTTAAAATGATCTGGGGGGAGGTTGTTTTGTTATTTTGACTTAGAGATTGTGTGGTGATGAGAACCATTGAAGCATATTGCACTGATTAAATGTCGTACTTGGGAGTCTCAAATGTCACAAAACATATGGAATACCAGGAACATTCATCACTGTTTGAAGGGACTGTCTAAAGCCTTGATAGCCTGGTCTAACGATAGTGCCAATAAAATAGTCAGTGAATGAAAAAAAGATCTGGTAGCATGAAAACAAGTGAAATAATGCTGGAGCCAAGAGTGTTAGACTGCTACAGAATTAGATTCTTCTTTTCCTGCTTATCATCTTCCTTCTCTTTGAAGGAAGAACTAAGATTGTAGTTTGGAAAAGCCATACCGATGCTATTACTCTTACCCTAGAAATAAACAGACATTGAATCTTCATATATGTTTAGGATTTAAAAAGAAAAAAAAAAAAACAACAAGAAACTTTGAATGCAAGAGTGGATGGCCACAAACTTTATTTCAGTGAGAGCACACTTGAACATGTGAATATTGCTCTTGCTAAATCAGATGTGCTTTTTTTTCTCAGTAAGTGGTAAAAGTGATCAGTCTAATGTTGGTGGAGAAGGGGAAGACTGTTATGACAACCTAATTTTTTAAAATGACTGTAAAATAGTGTTAAGGGAAGAGGGAGAAGGTAGCTTCCTGGAAACAGTCCACAAGTGTAAATGGGTTGTTCACTCACTTATAAGACCACATTTTACATGTATTTTAGATAAAATGGAAATTGAGTAGTTATTAATTGTCAAGTGTTTGAAATCCTTACAGGAGTCAGTTTTCTAAAATTGTCTTTATTCCTCTTCCTTCTAGTATCCCACATTGAAGCTTTATCTGATGTAGAGGCAAAACTCATTTATGTTCTGTGAGACAGACCTAGCCTTACTGTTTTCCATAAAACATAACTTTTTTTGAAAAGAGAAAGTATAAGAAACTCATTGTTTCAAGATAATATATGAAGAATTTAAAATTATGTAACTAGCAAATTACAATGCTTAATCATACCGTGTTTCTCAGAGCCATCTGACAAAGAGGCAGGACTCCATGATGCGTTAATGGTTACTTGAGAAGACAAGCGCCAGAAGTCCAAGTGTCCCCCATCCTTCCTCCTTCTTCCCCCATCTTTTATTGCTGAACACAAGTGCCATATGGTATGGAGTATCCATTTGATCAATTAGGGTCAGCTGTCCTGGCTGTGCAGCATCCTTGCTGGCAGGGCAAGGATGAGAAGCAGGAAAGGCCTTGATGGTGTGCAAGCACTGCTCACCAGTAAGTAAATCATCCCTGTGTTAGCAGCACTGTTCTTCACAAATCCAAACCATAACCCCATACCAGCTACTGTGAAGAAATTTAGCTCTGACCCAGCCAAAGCCAGTAGGGCTTTTATTTAATCTCTATGATTTACAGATTCAAAACTCTGTGCAGGAATACTACAACTCTTGAACAGAAATACGTGTCTTTGATAATACTACTAGTGCTATTTTGTTTGTGATGCTGTTTGTAGATTTTCTTTTTTTTTTTAATTCCAACAGACAATGCTACCTTGTTTTTTCTGGTACAGTTTCTATTGAAAACAAAATCTTCAGACTAAGTAGTCTTTGCTTCTTTGTGCATACTAAAGCTAACTTGCATTTTGATTACTGAATATCAGGAATGCAAAGAAACATAGCATTTCAGTTCCATAACAAACATAAATAAATAGTAGGAATACCTGTAACTTTAAGACATTTGATTCAGATGGAGATGAACCTCCTTTATGAGTTAAAATTATGTTTTGATCTAGAATAAGACATAATTGTCTACTTTCATTTCCCTGTAGTCTATAAAATTAACACAAAACTTTTTATATTTATTTATGAACTGTTTTAAATTTAAATTACAGTTCAAAGGTGCTTCTTAAAAATTGAAAAGTGCATTTTGAATTTAAATATTTTCTAAATCCAATGTGTTTATTGACTTCACCCTAACCTACAATTTTTAACAAAAAAGCCAATATGCATAGATAGTATAAGACTGTAACTTTCCCATAAAGAAGCCAATTTTCTGCCTTTCTTCAAGAAATAGGTCTTGAAGTTTTTCTGTATCTGGAACTAGTGGCTGAGGAGTAGAAGTCAGAAAACAGTGTTTTACATAATCATTAAACAATTTAGGGGGAAAATTGCCAATTACAGAACTGTGTTAGATATGTATAACATTATTTGAGGATCTAGTCATAGTTCTTGAATATTTGCGGATTCAAAACAGTGTTCTGATTTATGTAATATAAATTATTGTCATCTACCCTTTGAATAAATTCAAACACAAAGTGATATCCTGATTATTTTGAGCCTTATAATCAATTGTTTTTTAAACACTGAACCTGTTGCAAAAGAAGCTGGTATATGGAATTTAAACATAATAAATATTCAGTTAAATTCTGAAGTAAACTAAATTACCTGAACATAGAAATTTTAGGACTAATGGAATAAGAGTGTAGGAAAAGCTATTACAGATTGTTTTCCCTGGGTAGATAAGCCCAGAGTCGACAGAGGAGCTAGGTTGAATCTGGGTCACCTGACTCCTGCTTGGGTAGCCAGTTCTCCCCACTAAAAGCCTCATCTTGTGGAATTACGTGATGTTTTCTACATTTGCACTGTGTTGTTAAAGATTATTATGGGATATCTGTTGTTGTGATTTTATAGTGTCCTACTGAGGCATCTACTGAGTGTATAAGTTGCAGTTTCTAAAAAATAAATTGCTGTCCTACTGTTACTTTGTGCCTTTAGTAATACATGATCTGTATTTTCATTATTTGGCATAGGCAAAGAATTTTTTTTTGTAGTATCTTTATTATCACTTGGAGTAAAATAAGTCACTTGCACATTTTCTTTTTTAAAGCTGGATAACAATCAGTTCTTGACTGAACAGATGATATAGACTTCAGATGACAAAATATACTGGTGAAATCTGTAGCTAGTTCATGATGAAGATCTTGCTACAGATTTTGGACATGACAGTTGCCAGGTAAATTTAAAAAAAAAAAAAGGTAAAGTAAAATTCACAGTTCACAGTTACTGAATATGAATTCCAAAGGTATGGGAAGTAGTTTTGGTAGATAAATACAGAAACCTACACTACAATTTCATAATTCCTTTTCTGTTTTGAGGGAAAAATAGGTGCCTTGGAATGAGATCTAAAGTTAAAATGGATAACTGCGTGCCTACCCTGCATGGGACTATTTGCAAGAGGCCCATAAGAAATTATAAGCACAGATGGTTTGTCTGAAACCCCTCTTCTCCCTGGAGATCAAGCTCTTTTTTCAGATTATCACAGTATGTTCAGGATGGCACTTTCCTCCATTTGCCATCTGCAACTGATAGGTACAACAGTACTTCTTCTGAAACCCTGATTAATTCCTATTGTTGCTCTTAAACAGCTGGGAGAAGAGGAGATATGTGTGTATGTTAATGTGAGAGGGTGGGTGGCACCTACATTTGCTGTTTCAGAGGTTATGGATTTTACTGATCCCAGCTTCTTTCTCACCTTGAGGGGGTTCAGTTGCAGCTCTGGGGACAGAGACTGGCACCTCTCTGTCTTGCATACTGTAGTGGGAAGTCCCAGCACCTGTGCAGCTCTGTGAAGTCAGTTGTTCCTTTGTACAGCCAAGAACTGGCAATTTGTGGAGCAAAGACGGGTGAGGAGCAACATGAGTCGGTGCCTGCTGATAAAGGTTTTCCCCTAGGCTATTGAGAGAGCTGGCTTCAGGCCTTGTTCCAGCAAGTGTAGTCTCTGGAGGAATTAATGTAAGGATAGAAACATTCTGACTAAAGCAGCAGTAGAAACAAATGAGAAAACTCTAGATGTCCACAGCTTATGAGATAATGATCGTCATGTGCCTAGAGAGCATTACGTTGAAAAATAAGATTGAATCGTATAGAGTCTTTTGACATGTACATTTGGACACCAAATTCCTGACCTAGTACCTAGTTGACATGTATCCTTGTATCAAATACTTTTTCATATTATATGAATATATATCAAAACTTTCCATAATGACTAGTTAATTCTGCCAAAATAATCTAAAATGTTTCCTTGGTCATTCCGGATTATTGAATTTAGAGAGGCATCTAGGAGTTCTGGGCTTTTGTTACTCATTATTGTCTTTCTTCCAAGTTTGTTTTTTTTTTTTTTGTTATCAAAGGGCCAGACATTGCAAATAAATAAAACCAAATCCACCTATTGTTCCTTAAGCTCTCTACTGAGTCACTGTAAGAGCTTTCTGTGAAGAAGTTTTCATTTCTTCTATATGCTGTATCATTATATGAAATACAAAGACTTTGTTCTTTTGAGCTTAGTGCAAACAATCTGATAAAATACATGGAAAAATAGAATAATTTTAAAAACACAATTAGCAACAAGAAAGAAAGAAAAAAATTGTCAAGAGTGTTTATATAGTTGCACAACTTAGCTATGAAAAACAGTGCTATCTGGGAGTCCATACAGTGGTTTTGACATCTACAAATATAACATTTATTTGGACAGTAGGCAGCTTTTCTTCATTATATGACTTGCGAGTTTGTTATATATTGCCTTTCTATAGCTGTTTGAGATTCTAAGCAGTAATATATCTTGTGTAACTACTTACAGTACTGACTTTATGCATTAAAATAATCTTCCTCCTGGATTACAGGGATCTGTTCAGCTCTCTGTCCCTGTCTACCAGCTCAGGAGGGCAGTTGTCCTGGGAATGACACGTCTTATTTTTGAAAACCGAGGCAAAGAAGGTGTTAAGCACCTCAGCCCTTTTCCTCATCTTCTGTGACTATAATTTTTTCCTCCTTATATCTAAATGGAACTTCCCAAGTCCATTGGCTCTCATCCCATTGCTGTGCACTTGTTCTTTCCTGTATCCTCTGAAATGACAGTTGTAGACTTCCAAGCCTTCCCTTACCAGGCTGAACAGATGCAGCTCTCAGCCTCTCCTGGAAGTTCTGTGCTCCATGACCAGCTTGGTGATCCCTGGTGGATTTATTCCAGTATATCTATTTCTTTGTTGTACTGTGGAGCCCAAATTTGTTTAAGCACACCAGATGGAGTCTTATAAGTGGTAAATAAAGTCAAAGAATTATTTCCTTTTAGCTGCTGGCTATACTGTTACTAACACAGCTGAAGACACTGCTGGCCTTCTTTGCTCCTAGGGCACACTGCTGACTCATGTTCATTTTGTTGTCCATCAGGACCCTGCATCTTTTTCTGCAGAGTTGCTTGCTAGGCAATCAGCCCTTCATCTGTGATGCTATATGGAATTATTTATGCCTAGATAAAGGATATTTGCCTAGGACCTGTCTATGTGTGTCAAGGAATTGTAGAATAGTTTGGGTTGAAAGAGACCACTAAAGGCCATCTTTAACCAGAGACATGTTCAACCCAATCAAGTTTTCAGAGCCCCATCCAACCTGACCTTGAATGTTCGAGGGGTGGAGCATGTATCACCTCTCTGGGCAACCTGTTTCAGTCTTTCATGATCCTTATCATAAAAAAAAAAAAAATCTTCCTAATATCTGGTCCAAATCTATCATCTTTTAGTTTTAAACCATTAACCCTTGTCCTGTTGACAACAGGCCCTACAAAAAGTCTGCCCCATCTTTCTTATAAGCCCCTTTGAAGTATTGAAAGGCCACAGTAAAACTCCCCAGAGCTTTCTCTTCTCAAGGCTGAACAGCCTCAACTCTCAGCCCGTCTTCTGAAGAGATGTGTGCCAGCCCTGTCATTATTTTTGTGACTCTCCTGTGGATTCAGTCCTGCAAGTCCATGTTTTTCCTGTACTGAGAATCCCAGAGCTAGATGCAGTACTCCAGGGATTGTGGGAGCTGAGGAGAGGAGCAGAATCATCTCCCTTATCCTGCTGGCCACATTTCTTTTGATGCAGCCCAGGGTAGTGATTGGCTTTCTGGGCTGTGAATGCACATTGCCAGATCATGTCCAGCTTTTAATCCACTAGTACTCCTAAGTCCTCAGCAGGGCTGCTCTGAATCCCTTGTTCCTCCAGCCTCTGTTAATACCAGAGGTTGCCCCCACCCAGGTGCAGCACTTTGCACTTGGCCTTTTTGAATTTGACATTCACATGGGCCCGCTTCTTCAGCCTGTAGAGCAGCATGTGATATTTCAAAGTAATGATGCTGACAGATAAACCAGTTTGTATCTTAAAAACCCATCAGCACTTTCTTGATTTTTATATGGTAAATGATAGCACAAAGAATGTTCTCTGGACATTATTTGCAAAGAAAATTAGGTTAATTGCCTGTTTACTTCTTTGTTTGTTTCACCATTAAAGCTTGCAGGATGTCCACAGTATTCTATAGTTAGGAAATTAGTAGTGCCTTATCAGAATCTTCTTTTGAGGACAGGTTCACGATGACAGTTTTTTGCTTTCAGTGGCAGTAGTTTTCCAGAGAAAGTAATGCTTTTGAGGTCAGGATAACGAAAACTTGGAATAAAAATCACTTGAAATCTTTACAAGCATTTGGTTGACAGAATTAGGATAGTCCTCAATTACCTGTGTTCCCTAACTGCTTGTTTTGTTTGAAAAGAAAGGAAAATAAAGAGACATTTTATTATATTAGATATACAAACAGAATAGACATTTTTCATGACAGGCTTTCTGAAGGAATGCTGTTTAGATCAAGTGTGATCAAAAATAATTTTATTTTGTCTCTTTATTGACTTATATGACAGAGATTTGATTTTGTCTTTTGCTTAGTAAACTGAAGCAATTGAAAACCACATTGCATTTGACATTGAATAAAACACCTTTCTTAAGTGACCTCAGAAGCCTATAATTACCTTCTTCATGACAGGTTTTAACATACTGTGTTCTGGGTGCCCACTTCTAGTAACACAGTTTGTTACTGTAGAGCAATGCAGAAAATGCCTGAAATCTTTTTGTAACGTGCACATTAAATGGTAGGAAAAAAAAACAAAAAAAAATTATTGAAACACCTCTGTTGTATCAGAAGATAAATTCTAAAATAATGGAACTACTAAGGTGTGAATTCAGGTGCATTTCAATGCAGATTGATAAAGTGACGCTATGGGGGTGCTCTGCATATTAGAGTCTTCTTTAAGTGGTAATGTAGAGATATAGCTAAGCATTAAAGTTGCTACACAAAAGCTTTTTGTGTGATTCATTTCAGTTTTAAAATATGCCAGTCTTTTTTTTTTAATTTACTCTTTCTTTCTTACTATAAAGAAAGTTTTCAGAGAACAACTGATTTCACACTATTTCTCCAGAAGTAAATCCTGCAGTATGGCATAGACTGAAGTCACTCAACAAATTTTTACATAGATTGGCTCCTGTACAGTGCGAAATAGTGCTGCAATTCTAAATGTATTTGGCCAGCTTAGATGGGAATAAACAGGTAGTTGTTCACTGCTTGGTACTATTTGGAAGACCAGGAGAACACTAATATAGATGGGCTTTCCTCAGGTGTTTTGTGTGCATCCTGTTGTTGGATACCAAATTATTTTTCTGCATGAGTTTGGATTTTCATCAGTTTAGATTTTAATTGAAATTTTTTTCATGATTTTGGTGTTTTTCATAATTATGGACCAAAAATGCTACATCACTGTTATTCACTGCAGGACAAACAACATGTGTAATCATGGCTCTGACAATTCAGTAGATTCATTGAATTTCTTCCTAGCCCTGCTGAGCCTTGGTTTGCAAAATGTTCCTGAGATCAGAGGCTTTGCTGCAGCTTCAGGCTCATAGCCTGTTTGTGCTATACTTGAAGGCAGCTTACAGTGGCCAAGGTTTTATGTCACTATGTGATTTTTGTTTTCTCATTGGCATTATGTGGTACCTTATAAGGATATTAAGGTGCCCTTATTGTTTTAACAAGCTTGCAACCTTTTAAAATGTTTAGCTTTATTATTGAATATATTGAGTTTTTTCTCTTTTCTTCACAGGATTTTCTCACTGAACCTATAGCTTATTCTTGAATTGTTTAAAAACATTTTTCGACTTTCTTTCCTAATGAAAGAAAGCATGTGTTTGTGTTTGCACGTGTGTGTGCCCGCAGGTTTGTGTGCTAAAAAGAGGAGCAAAATGTCTGATGTCTATTACAAACTGAAATTGGATACAGCTTGCTGGATTTAAGAAAAAAATGTTTGAAGCAGTTGAGAGTCACTCCTGGGGATTCTTGGTAAATACAATATGTTAGGCTGTAGCTTCCCACTAAAATCAGTGTTTCCTTCATGAATTTCCTACCTCAGTTTGAAAATTATGTAGTTGAGGCAGAGCATGAGTAGTTGTTACACTTCTCTTAGTTGAGGCTACCTGTATACCTCAAAAGCTTTCACTTTTTCTATATTGGTGTGTTGATCCCTAGTACAGCTTTGCCATGAGATACTTCACTGTGACAAAACCTTTAATTTGCAGAGAGGGCTTAGCCACTATCAGTGTTTCTTTCTTGGTGTTCTTCTTATGCCAGGAGACCTTTGAGTGAACATTTTTTAGTTTCTGGATGAGAAGACTAGCATATTTTTACTGGTCCTTCTTGCAGAACAGTAGAAGAATGAAGTTTAAAAAATGTTGAATCATTTGAGTGTTAGCATGTGTTTGAGACTTGTTTCATTTGACAGTACTGGCTACGTTCTGAACTTGAAATGAACAAACAAAAATAACTATTCCCTACGTAACGGTATCAGGAAGTGGCATCTGCTGCTTGCTTGGGTAGGGCAGATTTGGAGAGCATAGTACAAAACAAAGTCTCAGCAGAAGGGAGAAATCTCCTTTCTTCAATTTCATTTACCATGGCAAGATTTGGCATTGGAAGGTGAATCAAACCTCTTTTAATGTTTCTGTCATTAGGCGAAGGAAATTTATCCATTTCTTCTTATAGGAGAAAGCGAAGGAGAAAATTAACATAGAGGTAATACAAGGGCTAAAGGAAAAATCAATTTCCTGTTGATTTAAGACCTTTGTAGCACTTACAGGCATTCAGGAGATATGTCTAAAGAAGAATGATATTTTTTGGATCCATATGTAAACCAAGCTTTTTCTTTCCAATGAATACAACAAAAATAAAATCAGAAAATGCTATCAGAACACACATTTGTGGTCTTTTGTGCAGTTTTTTAAAAATATGCTTTTTTTGTTGAGTTTTTTTTATATTTCAAATTATTAACCTTTAACTGTTTCACAACCAGAGTCACACTCAATTTGACCACATCTTGCTGTCACTTTGTTCCTCAAAGCAGGAGAGGTGATGAGTATGCAAGATCCAGCATTTCTAAATTTTCCAGCAACCTGAATTCTTGTGCGTTTTTATGTTTTGCCTACTCAGATCAATCCTGACTGAGTAGAATTCTA
Source organism: Sakesphorus luctuosus (assembly GCA_013396695.1). Lineage (NCBI taxonomy): Eukaryota > Metazoa > Chordata > Aves > Passeriformes > Thamnophilidae > Sakesphorus > Sakesphorus luctuosus. The sequence goes on along the minus strand of VWZD01009360.1, from coordinate 84,429 downwards.
CACTGATAATACAATTGTCGTGCATATATCCAGGCTGCAAAGAGTGTAAGCAAGCTCTTACTGCATCTCATCAGCCAGGGTCAGGTGAGGATGGCGGGGGGGGGAAGAATTTCATTGCTGTTTTACTTATTAGTTCGAGGGAATTAATAGTTTCTTGATTCCCCTCTCACACCCCTCCCCCTCAGATATTAAATAGTGAATACTGGAACTGTTTTTCTTGGAGTATTATTCCCTGCACTCCAGTAAAAATTACTGTCTACTGTATTAGAACATATTTATGAGGAAACTAGGAAAGATTTAACGCAAGAGGTCCATGATAATAGATAAAATTAGAGAACTGCATAATGCCTGCAATAAGTAGTAGGTTTCTGCTGTTGAAACACTCATGTAAAATTCACATATTCTTCTCAAAGCAACAATATTCTAATTCCTAGTGTGGCAACTAGACATGTATTTCACTGGAAGAATATTTTAAGATATGGTTTCCTTATACCACATACCTGATTACAGGCTGTTTTGTTTTGTTTTCTCCTGTTAGTAACATAATGAAGTTACAATCTGCACAAATCTCAGTTGTACCTTCATAAAGCAGTGTAGCTGAGGAGCAGCCTCCTGTCCCATTTCTGTCCCCAGATCTCACGTATTATTCCTAATGCCTTGAAAAAATTATTCTTTTGTTTTCTGCCAGTGTGAAGCTAATGGAATGACCTTCTCTAAAAAGGGGGAAAAAAATCAAGCTCATTGCATGATGCAGAATCTGAATTCAAACCGTAGTAGCCATTGATACTTCCTGAGATGTGTTTCCCTTCCTGTGCCATAGGCTGATGTCCCCTTCATCCCTGGTGACTGGCAGAGGAATATGTTGATATTAGTTAATACTCTGCCCACAGCCTGCACACAGATGTTCCCATGGTATTATGAGTGGTAACTCAGAGGATATATTCCAATTGAAAATCAGCATTAGAAACAATAGAACATGCTTTGCTAAATATCTTATTTACTGTCATTTCACAGTAGTCTCCTTTCCTGAATCATTTTCCTAGCTCTGTGATTGTCTGTTTTGCATGCAGAGCAACCTCCATGGTTGAATCAAAGAGAAATCTGCTGCAGAAGTACCTTTGTGTTTTAGGGGAAATCTTTTTTAATATATCTTCTCTTTCAAAACACAACTTTGATGGAGTGTGTTGATTTGCTACGGGAAATATTTGCATAATAACTTTAATAACCAAATGAAAGTGATCCTCAGTACTGACCAGGTACAATATTAATAGTTTTAGTCTGTGTTTTTCATTTTTTTATTACATCTTGAATCTTCTTCTCTAGAATAAATAGGTTTATATATTTAGTAAGATAAATAGCATGTTGCAGGTTGCTTTTATTAAAGTCTGTTTTAATTTTAATCATCTGAAACATAATTAGAAAGTGTTTGTTATGTTATGCCAACAAAGTACCAATCATGAACTGAAGACTGACATTGGAGTGGACAGTTTGTGATTATAACTGTATGTCAAGTTCTTCATTAAGATGCACATTAACTGAACATAATTGACTGTAAGGCAACTGGACAGCGGTAAAATATTTAGCAATGAACCTCTTCACTGCTGTATTTTCTGACTCAAGGAGAACAATAAAAGTATCCATATTTTCTTTTTAATACCCTTTTGTAAATGCTGCCATATTAGCAAGCAAAACGATATGGTCACATGAGGGCTTCATAGTTTCTGCTTCTCCAGTTTTCTAGGACTATTAATTCCAATGCTGAAAATTTATGAAGGAAACAGAGCAAAGTGTTCACTGTAGAAGAGGGGTTTTTTGCCTAGTTCACTTATAATCAGAATTTAAAAGCAAACAAAAGTAATAGTTGATTTTATTCCATGAAAAGTTGAACTCAAAGAGCATTTTTGAGTAAGTTAGAAGTAACAGTCCATTCTTTCAGGAAATAGCTCCTACCCATTCAACAGAGGCTTCATTTGGTCAGCATTTTTTTTAATTCTATGAAAGCAAGCAAAATATCTCATACAGTGCATTTTTTCATTATTTTTGTAAGTATTTCAAAGATCAGTGATCTCACACTAATGTTTCTGAGATATCTGATGGTGTCTAGCCATCAAATGGGTTTCATTTCTTTATATCAAATGAATGAATCTACCTTTTAGAGGTGAGGTTCTTAAAAATATATCAATAGTAACATCTCAAGTTTATGGTCCTCTATGTAGTAGTTGTTTCAGAGTTGTCTTCAAACTAATGTATTTTTGAAATCTGAATTTGTATGAACTTTTCATCACATTGTATCTATAGAATATAGTGCATTAGAGATAACAAATTTATGATAATTGTCTTTTTGGATTATGTAAGATTTAAACCTCCCAACAGCGAAGGAAGGAAGATCTCAATTTTCTTTAGGAATCATAATTACATAATTGGACATAAAAAGTCTGTTTCAACAAATGAGAAACAATGTAATAGTGTTGTGTTTATTATCACCAATTTCTACCCCATCTCCCTTGAGCACTTTCATTTCAGAGTGTTACCAGTTTAATATACTAGAGCATAGGAATGGCCATAATCACCTAAAGTATTTCGTCTTATTGCTCCTCTAGTTCTCTTTACATAGATCTGTTGAGGCCTTTGCTTCGCACAAGCTTGTAATATTCATGTGTTAAATACAGAACAAGTGAATTTCAGTTGCTGAAGTGATTTTGGGACAGATAATCCAATTCAGCACTGTGGTATCTGAGTGGGTTCTATTGGGCTTTGATGTATTTTAAAACTTGTTTGGCAAAATTTTTTCCTTCAGATGCAGACTACTGTTACGATTAATTTATTTATTATTCTGTCACTTGTGTCCTACAGCTTCAGAAAAGACATATTATTTTGTTTAATATAGATTTTTGAGTACAGATAAATAGAATAATCTCCCCCAAAAGATTTTTTTTCCTGATATTTCCTGCAGCTTGATCTAAGGAGCTGTATTTAGTACAGATATTATGAAAACAAATTTTCTTCCTGCTTTGCGATTCTTTCAGCTCAGATGTACCATCTGTTGGGTATTTTCCATTTTTTTCCCTTTTTTTTTTAATTAAAGTTAGGTTTTCTGTTAACCCATAATGGTTTCTGATTTGAGTTTATTTTCTGTAAAAAAAACCAAAAAGCAACCAAAAAAAAAACCCCAAAAAACCCAAACAAACCCCCCCCAAACCCCCACCAGATGATTTTTTTCTAGTTAACTTAGTGAGTTAGCAGCATAAGAACTCAGAATACTCTTAGTTTATTTGTTTGGTTTGGTTTCTTTTTTTCCTTTTGCTGATATTCAGTACAAACATTGTTTATGTTGAAGTACGCAGCAATATTTTGAGAGAATAGTCAGGTCTGGAAGAATTCAAAGTAGATTTCTTAATCTGTAGAAACAATTTTTAAATATATCCTTAGGTCTATCTTAGAGTTTGTATTGTCATATGTTATGTCATTTTATTTTTTTTTAAAAATAAGATATTGTTATATTTAGGTGTTTAATTCATAGAAAATGTTCTCCTCATAACAAAATTCTGGTTTTTTTTTATATATATAGTAGTTTTTATTCTCTCTGTATATTATTGTTAAAACATTATCCAGGTTGCATTAAACAACCCTCATTCAGCAGTTACCTGAGACAGCTTTGTAGGAGGAGCTGACTTCTCCTGTTCCTGAGGAGTCATTTGAAGGATTGTGTAAAGTTCTTCTTTTTCTGTTTCTATCACTTATTCCCTGTGAAGACCTTGTATGATACATCTCCCATCAGTGCTTCAGCACAAAGACTCTGCACAGGAGGCACAGACAGCACCAGCATCTGTGATAGGACTATTCAATCCATGTCATGTCCCTGTAAACTACCAGTGAAAGCTGAATTGTGAATCAAAAGAGTAGTAGCATTTGAAAAAGAAAGAATATAGTACGTGTAACCTTTGTGCTTCTATTTCCATAGCTCCCGAGAAATATCTCCTTAAAATGCATTATTTTTTTGTGCTCTTATTAGATGGTACCCTTCAAAACACTGTATGGCTTTGTCTTTGAGAGGGAACAAAAATATGAGCATTTGTTTTAAAGGAGTAACCTATTTCCTACTCATACTCTTTGAAAACTAGCGGAAAGAGTAAAGACCCTACTTATCTTTACCATGTCGAAAAAAGTGTTTTTTTCATCTGCTAGCTCCTACTAAACGCATGAGTAGCTGTCCTGATTTAGTACTCGAAAGACTGGCCTTTTCTTCATGTAGACTGTACTATCTATATGAATGAATAACCCCCCTAAGAACACGAACACATCACCTGTCGCAGAAAGCAGAAGACTAATGCTATTGCAGTCTTGTGTCTGTCAGTTACCCAGTGTTTATATGGTTTGTTCGCTCTTACTCCTTTTTTCTGATATTTTTACAGTACCAATATTATGATAATCTCTTTAAACAGTTCATTCTGAATGACCTAATTTTTAAACTGCTGAGCATTCATTGCTCATACTGAAGAAAATCTGGTTAAAGAAAATGTCTGTTCTGCAAATCTATGGGGTAAGGATGTTTGTGTTTTTATATGGTTATCTGACTGTTTTCTTGTAAATGCGCCCTCATACCTTTTTACTGAGACTGGTATTGCTCTTAATTTTTGGTTTCATAATCTTGGACTTCCTTTTCTTCTATTTCTTGTGAGAAATAGGGTATTTATGCTTTTGTTATGAAGAAGAAATAACAAACTTTCAAATTGTCAATTGATAATTTAACTATTACTAACTTATTTTCAGAGTCATAGAGTTGTTTAATTTGGAAAAGACCTTTAAGTTCATCAAGTCCAACTATTAACCCAGCACTGCCAAGTCCACCACTGAACCTTGTCCCCAAGTGCCACACCAACACATCTTTTAAATACTTCCAGGGATGGTCACTGCACCACATCGCTGGGCAGCTTTCTTGTTGCAACTTTGTTGCTTCCTACCTGAAAAATAATCGTTAACAGACTGAGGGCTGTACTGGGATACAAAACTTTACTTTGCATCTTTGAAGCAGGCCTCAGGGGCACAGCAGATCTCCCTAAGAAGTGGGTCTAGTAGTCTTAATATTGGGCCTTCTGTTCTCTTTGGAAGGGAGTCTCCTGTGACAGTGACACATCCTTTATGTTTAAGGAAGCAGTTTTGATGCAGGGCATAGGCTTCAAGCTAGAAGGACCATCATCCTTGTTATTGCTCAGTTATACTTGCAGAGCTTCATACCTATTATGCCAGGACACTGGGAGAGGTGGGATAGTCATGGAGGGGATGCATCTGCTGTACTAGTTGGGAACTTGCCACCATTGCCCCTATCCCTTAAGTGAGTGTGTTCAGCCAGTCAGAAAGTCGATAGGGGATCATCCCTATCAGGCATTCTGTCTCACTGTTGAACCTGAATGCTGACTTTTTTGTTACTATATAATTTGTGGAACACTTTTTTTAAGAAGGTGTGAAAGGCATCTTTCAGTAGTTTTTGTATTTGCATTACATTTGCACATTTTAATAATGTGTTCCATGTGAATACATATTTGCATAGTTTTATGTGGTATCATGAAAGGGGCTTTAGAAAATAAAACCTGTTCTGTGCATAGGTGATTTAATATGACATTGTTCTATTCTCTTGGAATGGAGTGTGGGAGGTAGTACTTATTGCTATTAAATTTATCAGGCAATGTAGGTAATGATTGTTTTAAAAGTCTCTTCATGTAAAGCTATAGGGCAGTATCTCATGGGAGAAAAAAACCACTTTTTTTAATTGAGGCACATTTTTTTGTGAAACTCTTAGACTTTCTGTCAAGTTGGTTCATAGACTATGAATCTTTCTCATGCAAATTACATCTCTTTCCAAAATAAACAATACAGTCAGCACAGGTTAGTGTTAAGCCATTACATGATTATATCAAGAATTCTCTTCTCAACCTTTGTTTCTGGGTAGAATTTAAGTACTTATGCCATTACTACAATTACATTTGCATAGTTCCATGCACAGCACTGAATCTATCTAATAGTTGTTTAATAAAAATATAACACTTCTAGCATGGGCACATTTTTCATCACTTTGCCATGCTTAATAACCATCTACTAAATCATTTATATTATAAGTAAATCAACAAAACAAAATCAATAACATAGAATTATAAGTAACCTGAAGAAATTGTTATTCAAGTTAAAGGAACTATTTTTTTTTATTTCCATGGAAAATTAATTTCACCTATTGATTTCTTTTCTTCTTTTTTTAGTTCTGGCTAAGCTAGATTTGTAAGAGGAAACTATTTTTTTCTTTTCATAATGAATATCTATGAATGAGAGCAGTGAACAGTCAACAATTATTGTTGGACCCAGATTTCATATTGTATAATTTCTTTTCCATCATTTTCTATAGGAAGATGAACACAGCTGCTGTCTATACAGTGTAACAAATCTAGGTCAAGCAGACAGATTAATGATGTCTGGCTTGTAATTATGAACATTACAGAAACATTTTCTTTCTTTCAATGGCTTCTATATATAATATTATATAGTTTATAGGAAGGTAGTATTGGTTTATGATAGAATTTTGCATCCAGGAAATACTTTAATCATGAATCACTTCCATGATATGATGATAAAAATTGCCATGTAGTCTGCATAATCCTTCATCAGATCATAAACAGAAGTCTTCACTTAGTTAATGTTTGTCTGAACAGTTCATCCTCCATCTCAGCTTAAAAGAAATTAAGGTATATCCTTCACTGGAGTTACACTTAAAATTATTTAAAGAAAAGTTAGTAAACAAAGTAATCACATATATAGGGCTCTTTACCCTTTGGCTGTGCTTATTCCAATCAGCATCAAATTTTAATTCAATAGAAGAACATTCAGTTAATATTTTTTTTTGCAGAGTTGCACAATTTCTCATTTTTTTCAATATAACAAGGTTTAATTTTAGCATAATATGCATGTACCAAATAGGTATTTATATTTGGGATGTTTCATTAGTATGACTTTAAATGAGAAACATTTAAATAAGATGGTATGAATAAGATGTATGTGCAGTGTTTGGAATTATATGTGCTTTATGAATCATTTGATCTGCTGTTTATGTAGAGGAAGAGAAAGATTCTTGTTTTTCCTAGTTGTCTTAAGTGTTCTTTTTTCTTCCATCACCTCAGTGAATCTTTACATGTGTTATTTAGGATTTGTAGTAGTTATGTAAGATCCTCTATACAAGAAATCTCAGAGCCGTACATAATTCCCTTGTCCAGCTTTTTCTTAGTTTTTTTTTATCTACACTTGAATAAAATATTTCTAATAGATGTCTGTGGTTGGGAAGGAAATAACCTAGTTTACTTCAGAGATGACTCCAAACAGGCAGCAGAAACAAAATTGTTTTAGTTACTTCTACTCACACCATTATTTAGGTCTAACCAGGCAAACTTCACCCTCTGAAAAAAGAGATTTTTCTGATCACATCTAGGAAATACACAGTTTTCCTTTAGTGTGACACTATAAAAAACCCCATTTGATTTGGATACTTTGAACTGGCTGTCCCTTTGCAACCCAGGTGGAAATACAAATTATGTGTTAGGATCAGAGGGGCAGCATGTGGGTCCAGAGGCAACTTGGGCCTGAATAGCAGGTAGCATGACCAAGGGAGTTGGCTCTGAAAATAGGTAGATAAATCCATAAATATTGTCAGAAAACTCTGTTCCATTTGACTTAGGGCCATGGATCATTCCCTGGCCCTTAGATTTAACAGTATAGAAATACCTGCTATGTCTATGTTACTATCCTCTTATCTTTAAGATGATAAATCTTAGGAATACATGTTTTAAAATACATGGATAATTACCAGCCATGATTCTTCAGTGATTTGGTTAAGGGTATCTCCAGCCTCATGGCTTTCTTGCTTGATAGATTCCAGTGCACCAGAAGGCAGAAGGACATAATGTTTCTGAATATTTCAAATGAGAGGTAGCTTCATTATTGATTCATTTGGTATCAATTATGGGCAAAATAGCAGCATGTGTAATAAGGGACTGAATTAATAGAGCGCTAAGGGAAAAGGATGTAGTTAAAAAAGAGTAGCAGGCTTTTCTAGGTAGTTAATATTTCACCAATGAATTTGGTTTTCTTAATGACATGGCAAGTTTGGTTGGTATATGGTGATGCAAATATAGTGCAATTTAGCCTTTTTAAAATGTTTCATTTAATGCCAGCCCAAATCCAATTGCTGATCCAATGTAGTTTTTAAATTGCAGAATCAATTGCTCAATGAGGCACTAAACAATTTGGGGAGGGAAATTTGAAACAAAAGAAAGTTCTCAATGGTAAGTCTTTAAATGAGACTACTTCTTTGTAATTTTAAATTAGTTCGGGATGAACATCAACACTGACAACAGAATAACTGAGCTATCTGTTTGAGTAGAGGAAAGTAATAAATAATGATATGGGGTTGTTTTACCTCAGTGTAAAGCAGTGGCAGAACTAATACTCGGTTGTGGCTGTTCTTTTTTTCCTATTAAAAATAAACTGAAGGAAGGAACCCTAAAACTGAGCTTTTGATAGGAGAAAATTACATACAGATTCAGGTGCATCTGAATATGCTTAACTTATCACAGATATGATTGAGAGGGGGTTTGCTAACTGTGTCTAAAACACTTAGTAATAAAAGTCTTTTTAATTTAGCAAAGCAAGTTAGTAGAAGCTGAAGCCAAAATTCAAATTAAATATGTGGCAAATACTTTCAGGAGGGAGGTGATTAACTGCTGGGACAAATTGCCAAGAGAAACAAGTGATTTTTCCATCACATGAGGTTGTCAAATTAGAACTAAATAACTCTCAGAAAATTATTTGACTCTTGCCAAGAACAAATTATTGGTCTCAGTTCATTGTTAACCAGATGAAATTTTAAAGCAGGTGGTTAGGATGGTGGAGCAAATAATTCCTTAGTTTTATAATCTAAAATCATATGGAATATTTTACCTAACTTGTGTTTGTTGACTTATTCTCATCAGGAACTTCATTGCAACATGGTACAATATTTCCTGGCATATTCCTATTCATGCTATACTGTATTTAGGAGATACTGTCTTGGTATCTACTTCATCACATCTGGTTTCAGTGGCAAACTTGCTATTTATTGGTTTTTACTTTGAAGCAAATGTTTGGAAAGAGTCAATAGCTCTGTCAATAGAAGTAAACTCAGTAATTTACTCCAGTGTGAAACTATTAAATCCTGTCTTATTGGAACAGAATCACTGAGTGTCAGCAAAATTTATTTAGTGCTTTTGTGCTGGGTCAAATTGTAGGGGCATACCTTTAAACTTAGGGAAGTGGCTTGGGTACTATATGTGGCACACACACATCTGTCCTAGTTACAGTGGCCGGGACCAGTTTATCACTATGTGGGTGTAACCAAAACTGTGTATTCTACATCCTCCTTGTCATTTATGATGAACTGTTACTAATGGATTATTTGCAGCAGTGGCCCAGGGCACACCCAACACCTCAAGCTACAAACTTTGTATTAAAGAACCCTGTGAGGCACAGGAATGTTTGTATCTTCACACCAATGACTCAGTTGTGATAACTCACCTCCAGGGAGGCATTAGCACCTTCACACCCACCCTGATGGGTCATGGGCTCTTAGGGACTGGCACAATAGTCAGTTGCAACCTCATAGTCCATCAAAGATTCCAAAAATATCTCACAGAATTAAATCACCCATTCTGAAACTCCATGCCCTGGATGGAGGTACTGGTCATTCCCACCTGAGCCTAAGCATATATTTGGCTTTTGGACTTCTAGTACCACTTGTGTAATCCGTAGGACGACTAGAACCTCAACAGGACTGTGCCTGCCACTCTCTGGAAGACTGCAACCATCATACTTAACAACATGTTTTCCTTTCTTTTATTTTGAACCCAGGGGTCACCATGGGCCTCAGCACAGGGGTCAATGAACACTGTTTGTTTGTGCCCCAGGGTGCTGGATTTTACATCTGATTTTTGTGGGTTAAAACAATTTTTTCTCTGTGCCATTGTAGTTATTGGAATCTTTTTAGTAAATTGTAACTCTGACTTTTAATCTCTATTGACTTGACTTCATTTCTCATCCCAGTTTACCTTTAAAGCAGCATACATCTTACTGCAATAAGCAAACACATGATGCAGAAATAATTGAGAGAATTAGTGCAGAAATCGTGCAGCCCTTTTCAACTCCTCTTTTGTGGTTGTATGTGTATTTCAGTTGGATATAACATGATTTTTTTCAGTATTTCCACCTAAATGCTGCAGTCTAAGTTAGGAGTCTGTGACTGCCTGAAAGATTCCTTGAAGGAGTCTTCATTAAGTGCATGAGAATATTTAAATAGTGGGTGGTGGTATTGTATGAGCAGTCACTTGGGAAATTCCAGATTGAATTAGTCTGTTGTGAGGTGTGTAATTTAGTAGATGCCTCATATCTGCAGTCTGTAGACATTCAGTGAGAGTGACCTTCGAAGGACACTGTATAAGTTGACCTCAGTGATGCTTCAGTAGGCATTGTAAAACCATTTTGAGTTGCAGTTTCACTGCAAGGGTTTTAATAACAGGTCTTAAGTTCTCCACCATTTAAGGGCAGTGCATAATTTCAAATATAGTTTTATGTTTCAGAGATGCAACAGTATCATGCCATGTTGAAGGGAAAGTGATGCAAAGTGAATTGGACTCATCTGCCAGCCTTAGCACACATGCCTGTGCTTTCCAAGCTATTACAAAAATTAATACACTCACTCTTTGAATTAATGGATGGGCTTGCAGGACACCATCTGATATAAATTTTGAAGCTGGATTATATTTACGTTGCTATTTGTACTGTAAAATTAGTAAAGGTTATTAATTCTATCTGATCTTGATATTATCAGTTTTATATCATAATTAAATGCACAGACACACACAACCTCTTGTGAGAAGTGCTGAAACGCAGGTACTTAAAAGTACATGAAGGGCCAAAGCAAATGTTCACAAGTTACCCTATCTGTCAGTTTTACATTTTTTCTGTCTTTACCTGTTGGTCCTTCCACTCATCTTGATTGCAGGATGGAATCACTACATTTTCTGTGATTATGCAGTACCACTCAGAGCATAAGGAGCTTCTGGCACAGCATTTTAAAGACAGAATCCGACAGTGACAAAATCAGACTCGCTGTAATGCCTCTAGATCTCTGCTGCAGAGATTTGCAGGCTGCCCAAGGTTCTTTAAATCCTGCATTTTCTTATCATATAAAAAGATGGAAGTGATGGCACAGTTCTTCTCTTACCAGTGATGACATCATGCTGGACAAGATATGAAATGTTGTCAACAGTGCCTTCATATGCACTTGTCTGATAGACATTGAGTGAAGAGGTGTGTATGGGAACAATGGAATAGTACAGCAAATGTATGACTTCCATCTTCTGCATGTGTTTTCATAATCTATTTTCTTTTTATGTTTTGTTCTGTTTGTTTGTTTTTTTTTTTAGAATCCAATGTAGATTTTTTTCTCCAGCTGTGAAATGCGTATTCCCCCAAACTTCTGTGTTTATGTTCCTTTACTTATTGGCTTTTCTGTTGGGTTCGAAAAGGCTTCCAGCCTCCTACTCACTTCAGAAATATTTTTTAGTAACTATATATTTTTAATAACCCATTTTGTGAACTCCCAGATCACTTTTAGAGAATGATCCTTCTCAGATTGAAGACAATGCAGGAAAATAAAATTTGAGCATAACTTCCTATCACTGAGTCCACATGTTATAAATCTCTTCCTATTTGAAACTTAGTTCTTTATACTACTTTGCTTACACTGTGGTAAGCATATTTACTCTTCTTTAAAGAATCTGCTTTCTGCAGAGCAGCTACCAGGACAAAAGATGTCCAAAATTAGGAATATCCTGTCTTTCGTCACTTGAAGTGTCCTTATTATCAAAAGAGGTGTGCTGAAGAACTAAAGAAATTATTTTTTTTTGTTTGTTTTGGCATCTAGACCAGGGGAACTGAAAGTAGATCATACCCTGCAGAAATTAAAGATGAAAGTTACTAGATTTTTCAGTTCACTTCTCAACACATATTTTCTATTTTTAAATATCCCCAGGGAAGATGCCTCCACTGCACATATCATGAAATTATAGCATAAACTTTATTAGTGATCTTAAACAATGAATTTTTATAACATCATTCTGTATTTGAAACATCATGTTTTTATTATTTTTTTTTTCTCTGTTACTGTAGATCTTCATAATTCCAATCTTTGGTTTAGTTGTTCTCAGCTTATCCCATTGCAGTGACCATTGTTTCCAGTTCTGTATTCATTGTAAGCAAAGGAGCACAAATACAGCAAACACCTATTTTGCAAATCTTGTGTTAAGATAAGATGGATATAGTTTTTAGAGATTTTATTGATTTTTACTTTGTGGCAAATAGCAGTATGTCTCAAAGCCTATCCAGCTACCAGTATACACAGTTTGCAAGTCTTTAATGTGACTAATTCCTAAACAGAAAATATTCTGCATTCTCAATGAATCATAATTGAAAAAGTATTATAGTGACAGGAAATTATAAATGAAAATGTCATTTCATATTGCTGTAGAAAAGCCAGTTTCAGTGACATTTTAAGAATTATCTATACGAAGACATCAATCTGTGGTGACAAGAATTGATCAGAAGTGTAATCATAAGAGTGTTTTGGGTTACTTGTTTAATAACAGGAGTTGTTAGAATGATATATAGAGGTAAAATGTTGAAAAAATGTATTTATTAGTAATAAATAGTTGCTTGGTGATAACAAGACATTGAAACAATTTTATTTGGATAATTGGTCACTGGTGATACATGCTATAAGCAGTTTTAAATGGAAACATCATGGAAAACAGCTTAAAAGTTGTTTTCTGATGAGCAGCACAGGAGGCTTTTTTTTTCTCAGAAATAACCGGAGAGCCTGCATATTAAGTCAAATACACCTGTGTTTACAACCCATTAGTGGAAATGAATGGTTCATACCACATCCCCAATTCTTTTCAACTACCTCATTAAGATTGAGCAGAGTGTAAAGTACTAGTTATACAGACTTAATCTGCCACTTCTTCTACTGCTTCCCAAGCTGTACCCAGAGTAATTGCTTATTCTGCCTTAGAGAGTGGTGTGATTCAATCAAATCCCACCATTTAGTTTCGATTTAAATTTTGGACAGTACAGATACCAAGAATATCTACTGAGAAAACATGCAAACATCTGTGATGCAATTCAGGAATTTGTGAAGTTCTGCTTCAGTTCCTAGATCTTACAAGAAGCCTCTAGGTAAGTAGTGTCTCCAAGAACATGCTAATAGGGGAAAATGCTCCCCAAATCACTGTTCAAATGGATGGCCATCCTCTTCCCCACAGCTTCCTGAGACAGTTTTGGGGCTATGTTATTAGGGTCCTGCCATTAGGCTTATTCAAACTGAAGTGGAACTACACTCAAATAGTTGGTACCTCAGCACTTCCACTAGAAATTGTCCTGAAGGCAGTGAACTGGATTTTTCCTTTTTGTAAGCCAGCTTTGGCAGATTGTAATATGCCTTTTGCTCTGCCATTAAATCTAAAATAAGGATTGTGTCCATGCACTGCTTGAAAGTTTCAAGTTCCAGGATCCCTAAATGTGTATCAGTGACTTAGTCATGCATTTTGCTGCAGAGTTTGAAAGATGGATGCAGTTACCTCTTGGATTTTTTCTTTAGTTCCACTCTCTTTATCCATCATGGGAGTCTAAAACCCTGGGGTTGTGCAGGCTTCATATTTCATCCCATGAGTACTTTACTCCTTTTTCCATTTTTCGGCATCTGACCCTTTTTCCTCATTTTGGAGACCTGGTTCATGAGGGCCTGCCCATGGAAGGTACAAATACTTACTGGACTGGAGAATAATAGAACTGGTCCAAGATGTGTTTGAGTTTTGTTTTTTTTTAACATTCAAGTATTCCTATACTTCCTCTCAGAAGAGGCTGAAGAACTAGTCTAAAACTCAGAAGCTGAAGTTCAGAAAAATAACAGTCCGCAACTTTAAAAGGAATCATTTCTCTGTGTGTTTTGACCAGCAAGATCTTTACTTCAAGGTCTTAATCACGTTTTTTTAGCAGAAAGTGTCTTTGTTTCTGCGGGGACTATTTACCTCTGTAAAGACTCTACCATGTCTGTACAAGATCCAAACACTGGAGTCCCTCTCTGGCACCAAATGTCTTTTTTTATTTTTTAAGGAAAAAAAAAGAAGTCCTGATACCAGTGTTTCCCCACCTGTAAAAATGGAGTGATGCTCTTTCCTAAACAGTGGAACAATGGACTGGAAAAGATGCAACGTCTCTTGATGTACATTTCATCAAGTCATAGAATCACAGAATGGTTTGAATTGAGAGGGACCTTTAAAGATCATCTAGTCCAGCCCACCTGGCATGAGCAACTAGATCTGGTTGTTCAGAGTCCCATCCAACTTGGCCAAATGTTTCCAGAGATGAGACAACCACCATCTCTCTGGAAACCTTTTCCAGTTTTTCAACACACTCATTGTACCCTGATGGGGTAGTGAAGAGTTGTGCAAGTTTTCCCTGTGGGTGATACATAGTGGGTATAAGGATCAGTTCCACATTCTTATTTTAAAGTTAACAGTGATGAATTCTGTTTTCCTTGGGTGGGTATTTCACTTCGCTGATCTCAGAGATCAGAGTTTGCAGTTGACCTTGAAGTTCAGTATATACGTCACTGTCTTGGAGCTCACACTAATGAGATGTGTCAGGCTTTCAGGAATTCAGTTACAAATAATGTAGACTAAATGCATATTTTGAAACTTGCCCTGGAGAAAGGAAAATATGATGAACTTCTTTTTGATTGTGTGTCTCACTGCAAACCACAGTCATATTTCAGTCACCAAATCACTTAATCAGGAGTTTTCCATTGTAATGAGAGTTAGGTAATCATAAACTCGGTGAGCCAGTACAAACAGGAGGCATAAGGGAAGGTGAAGAGGGAGGAGGCACATCTTGAATTCAGTGATTTTGACTGGAATACCAGAAGGAAGTAATAGAGCCAGACCAACTCCTGGGGTCCTGCAAAACATACTTGTCAGTCTAAAGTCAGAGAAACAAATAGTAATTCCTTCAATTTATTATCATAGTCCGTACCTTAACATATTGCTAGATTAGTGGTGGGTCAGCCCTTTGAGCCATCAGACAATTTAGCCTCTGTCATCTTTCCGTAAGGATATTCCTTTCAAACCAAGAGAGGGGGGGAAATCTGGATGCTTGTGACTGAGTCTTTCTATGTGAATATGGTCTTTATACATGTTTACACCGTCGTCCTCCTCAGTTTTCTGGGATATGTTATCCTCATAAAACACCCTGTATTTTCTAAGGCACAGGATTTTATTTAAGCCAAGGCTTCCTATCTTTGCTCCAGTGTATGTGGTAGTTCTTGTTACACTTTTCCCAGGCAAGCTGTCTCTTTTTATATTGCCAGGATGAGGCCTTTCAGGAAGAATCCCTGTTTGTCCATATGACAACAAAGTGAGCTAGAAATCAGCTGTTTCAACAGATTGTCTTACTGGATAGCTAACCGTGTGGGAAGCAGTTTGCCTGCTGCACTGAAGCCACCTTAGATTAACATAGCTGTCTTATTTTCTTCGGAATGCCTCCATCCCTAGCATATGGATTCTGCACATCTAGTTACTCCCTAGAGCTTCATTCTGAAATCCACTAAACCTTACAACAAATACACCTACCCGATGTGGCGCTCTAGAACTCTGTAGGATTCCTTTTTCAGTCCTTATTCAATTTTGGATCTTAAGGCTGTTTTTCAAATATACGGTGTTTTGTGTAATAGAGCAGCATGATAGAAAGATCACTTGTCTCTAGCAGTCCTTCCTCAGGTGATTTATCTGACTACAAATTCACTACTTTTCCTCCTTCTACTTGGATGTTTCAAACCTAAGACCTGGGCAGAGCTCTTATTCATTACCAGTCTTGTGGAGAGGTGTGGACTTGTACTCATCTGCCATGCATACTTCTGACATGGACAACTGGACCCTAAATGTGAATACACATATAGAAAAAAAATATTTTGAAGCAGAAATTCCAGTGACTTACCTTCATTTTACTGTACGGCGGGATTATACATAAGGAAGCAAGGGAATATGCATATTCCTCCAAAGTTAGAAGAGGTCCTCTGGGCTGTTCAGTTTGTCTCATCTCATGTGTACTAGCAGAATGGAGTGATGTTAACTGAAAGAGGTCAGCATATGCTCCAGCTAATCATGGTTGTCAGAAGAGCTCTTATAATGCTGTTATAAAGTACTTTGATATCTCAAATATGTGCTCTCTTTGTTTCTCTGTAGGCCATGTAAGCTCTGAGTCAGTTCAGAATATGTGTTTAAACAATTCCTATTCCTTCCTACAGCTAAGCAGAGTCAGGATCCAGATTAATTATGCTTTGATTCACAGTTTAATGTTGTGTCCTAAGTAATTTATTTCTTTCAAAATAGACTATTTAAAGGCAAGTGACAAGGGCGAGATTGTTCTCTTCCTCATAAATCCTTTTAATTGCTTCTGTAACATATAATGCATGTATTGAATTTTGTATTAAGGAGGAAACATTTGAATCTTTACTTAAAATGAAGTAATTTATGGTATTATGGGTATACACATAACATTCATATCTACAAACATTATCTGTTTATTATGTGAACAATTTTGTATAAATACAATAATTTAATCTTCAGTCTGACAAAGAAAAGTTTGTGTTTCACCATAGTGGCTTCTCTTGTACAAGTAACAAAAATTCCCCAGAATTTTATAAAATATAGTGTAGATTAGTTATTAAATGAGTTATGAAAGTGTAATATCTGTCTTTTACCTGATGCAAATGGGGAGGAGTTTGAAATTCATAACATTTTGGGGTTTTTTTCATTTTATTTTTAGCTTGAATGAGAGGGACAAGTTCAAATGGGAGTCCTCAAAGCACTTAGTGCTCAAATTCATGTTTCCTATAGTCTTAAATTTATGGACTTAACTTTCAAAGGTCTTAAAGCAAAGCTCTTAAAGTTCAGGAACTTTTGTGTAAGGTAATATTTATTTAGTTATTGTTCAGAACACCTTTACCTGATCACTGCCTCAGTTACTTTCTATACAATCTTATATATGTAACTTTGTTGATAGGCAGGTTGTCTTCCTTCTCCAATCTGTGCTTAATTAGTGCATTGTAAATTCTTGGTCCAAATGTTTCCTGTCACTGTTTTTGTTTGTTTGTTTGTTTTGGGGTTTTTTTGCCTAGGCTATGCATAATAATAGTTAAAACCCAAAGTAATCTTTAAAATGCAATAAAATGATACATGTTTAAGAAAATATGGTTCCATCATTTGAAAATGTTCAAGATGAATGAGAGGGAAAAAATTGAATCTGAACATAATCATTCTAGGGAATGCACTTATGTGATAGAATACTAAGAAAAGGAAATTTTTTTAAGACAAATTAGGGAATAGAATCTCAAAAATAAATGCATTATAGGCCTTCAGAAGCCAGGTTGTAGACTTACCAGAAAAAAGTGAAAAGCACGTTGGAAAAACATTTGCCAAACATGATATTTGCATTCTATCCAAAGATTCTAATTATGAATTTTTAAAGCAAAACGACTGTAAACCAAAATAACCATTTGATGCTGTTGGAAAGAAAGTTTTATTTTTATTTCGGCAGAATTTTCAAAGTACTAGTTTTGCTAGTCAAAAATGTTTGACATGAAAATGCAACAAATATTAAAGAGGTTGAAGAAAATATAAACTGTATCTTTACTAAGGTAGCAATAATACTGAAGAACATATATATACATTCAGATGATTTAAAATGTCCCTCAAAGGGTAAGATTTTTAGGTTTGTAATTAATTTCATTTTATTTCAGTGGAATGTCACTGACTTGCACCAGATGGAATCTGCCACAATTTCCTGTAGTAATGTTCAAAATCTGCTGCAAATCTTTAAGTAACATGGAGAAAGATAAAGTTTTCAAAGTATTCTCCTCTAATGTAGTGCCCCAAAGAAAAGACTAGGGTTATTGATGGACCTGCTGCTAAGTGTTATTGTTGAGAATCTTCTTATTTTCTGTGTTCAGGGTATATATAATGTGCAGTCTCTTGATGGTTTCATGCAAAATGTGGTTTACTCCTCGTGATAATAATAAGTGAATTTGTCACAGTGTAATGAAGAAAAGATCAAGATTTCTTCTGAACCCTTTAATTTAAAGATTCATTCTATAAAAGGCTTTAAAGGACAGTAGTGATAGATTAGACCTATTTAGTATAGGTTTCAACTACAAGCTTTTTTTTTTTAAATTGCTGTTGGAGAAAAGAAAAAAAATGGTGACCAATGCAAACTTTTATCTACCCTATGTCTAATAACACAGTATTTATGAGATTTGTACTCTGTTTGTGGTTTTAAATAGATTTGGAGAGAAATATTCAGTGAGATCCTCTGTGGTTTGAATGGCAAGTGTGTAGCTGAATTTGCAGCTGCAATGCCCTTCAAACATTCTGTAGAATTTTATTTCATTTTAGTGCTTGTTTTTTTGACAAGTATTTGGGATAGTTTTTGTTGATGGAAGTACTGTTCATTGATGATATTTGCAGTTGTAAATTCTGTCACTCCACAACACAGTTTTTTGGTTTTGTTTTGTTTTTTTCCTAAAAGGTAGTTTTGTTCTCTAGCATGCAGTGATCCTTGGCAGCATTTAGTGAGTGAAAAACTCGTATGGGCTACCTCACTATGATGAGAAATTGATTGTGTAAGGCATCATATCATATATTTTGCATATTTTTCCTACATAAAACATGTATAAATATTGCTGCATCATCAATCCTTTGCCTCAGAAATTTTCTTCAACATCAGCTAATTTCTGAAACTGAACATCAGATTCAATAACTCAGCAATGTGATGTGCTGTATTATTATTTCATTGGCAAAGAGATTGCCCAAAATTATGGCAAATTGCACAAAACCACACCTATTTTCTAAACAAACTTTTTGTGAGAGGCCACATAAGCCAATGATCCCCAGATTTTATCTGCAGGCTGTCAGTGGTCCACAATGTGCAGCAGGAATGTGAAACCACCCTACAGTAAAATTTACTATTTACCTCTCTGCAGCTCTACTATGTGTTTGCAGAGAATTTTGCAGAGTACAATGAGAAATTAGTCTAAACTGCCTGGAAATTGCCACTTTAAGTGCTTCAGTAGAGCTGTTTCAATGTCAGAGAAGAAAGATAGGTGAGTTGCTTACTTTCCATTTCACAGTCAGTGTAACACAATTTGAAGAGTCAGTTTTCTTATTTTTGTGCCTGTACTTGTACAGCATTGTGAATATCTAGGGTAACAGTATGTGGTTTGAAATACTGTGCCAAGTTTTCATGTATTTTGTTTCATTGATACCTAGGGATAGCAGATTTTTCTGAAACACAGAATACCAGCAGTATGCACTGATGTTAGGAAGGACTACTGATCTTCTTTAATTAAATTAGTGTAACAAAGTCACGTTAAGGGATGCTTATATTGCCATGTAATATAGTCTTTGCCTTATGTGTACCTGATTTCTCCAAGGAGTGTCGCAAATGCGCTCACTGTTCTTTCATGTTATATTTTGCATTTGGATCTCTGATTTAGCTGACAAATGTTAAAAATCTCATGTTGCCAGAGAACTTTCAAGAGACAAGCTGTGAAGTCTAAAAGAACACAGGTTATTCCAGCTAATGTTGGCAGTGGCTTCTGCTTAGAAGTTTTCCTCCTAGCATGTGGTTTTCAAACTTGTACCTGCAGAATATAGGTTAGTATTTGTCTGATATAGATTTTTATTTTCCAGTTCATTACAAGAGATGGAAGTTTAATTTTCACCCTCTCTCTTCTGATCAGGCACCGAAGCAGTCCAAACAGTTAGAGAACAAGATCACATTCAAAGTCCACTGTTTTGATGATTTTTTTTCAAACTCTGATTATGGGGATTTGTAAATCAGTACCGTAAAAGAATGTGTTAAAATCACACTGAACCATTTGCCTGAGTGGTGTGAATCTCTCAACACTGAATTTGGACTAGTTTATATGGGAAGACAATAGTATCATACAGGTCTTGCTGTTCTTACTGAAGTAGTTGGAAAAACCCTGTGCTCTTTCTAAGCAATACTGTGGAACATTCTGATCTCTGCATTCTTAGTTGACGAATCTCGTTATGTGTCATCTGATTTGACTGCCCACTGATATGCATGCAGCTTTGTTGGGTTGTATCTTACATGAGTACTTAGTTTTATGTAGCTGTTGAAATTCAGACTCATGTCATTTGTGGCCCATGACATCAAAAAAGAGGACATGAAAATAAGCCCACGTGCCTAAAGTGTATTTAAAGGGGGAAAAGAATGTACTATGGTAGACTACTTACTTTTTGTTGATGAATTAGTTTATTTTATAGGCAGAATAGGTATGCAAATTTCACTGGAGCAGTGATGTGTGTTTTAGAAAAAAAACCCCACCAAACACACTTTTCCTAAAACATTAAAAAAACCCCACCAAAAACAGTAGAAGTAAACAAAACAAAACAAAACCTCTTCAGCTAAAATAAAAAGAAATGTTTCAGACACCAGCAATCATCATCTGCCTCGTAAGGCTGATAACTTAAGTTTACCCACATTGATACTGACTTACTGTTTTGCTGTCTTAATACGTAATTTCTGGAGTCAACAGGAAAAAAAATGGAATGAAGTACTGTAGCTGAAAGGAATGTCTCATTTGGGCAATTTCTCTTAGCTCTTCTGTTTAAGCAACTTCAGTGGTATTGAAAGTAGCAAGTGCAAAACGCTGAATAAAATTTGTTTCCTGCCTTCTCATAAGGTATAAGGCTAAATGTAGACAGTATTACATTCTCATTCAAGCTACACCTCCAAGGCCATTTCTTCAGATCCTCATTAGTCTCATTGAGAGTGATTTTCTCTTTAACCAAGGTCAGGATGGTTGTCTTGAAAATCTTTGGATACTGTGAATGGGAATTCATAAATTCTGACATTGGGAAGCAAGGTTGCTCTTGCTGTACATTTAATGAGGAAAAGAAATAAAATGAAATTAAAAAAAAAAAAAAAAGGAGAGCAAGCTGCTTTCCCTGACGGTGCTGAAATAAAAAAAATAAAACTTTTCCTTTTTTTTTAAGCAGGTCACAATGCACTGATGATGTCTCTTGTGATATTCATCATTTATATTTTCAGTAAGCTGGCATGTTACCTGCAATCACTTGTCAGCTTTCCTTTTCTATGGTCTGTTTAGTCTGTTACCCCACCACTTAAAATGCATCCTAAATAACTTGTACATTAAAAATAAGAGTAGTTGATAGAACGGTTACTGTAAGAGACAGATGTCTCACGAACAGAATTGGGTTTTTTTCATGAATGTCGTAAGTAAATCATGTCGTTCACCCACTTGGGCAATTTTGGGTTTTTTTTGTGCTTTTGTTGTTGTTTTATATTTGTCTGCTTTGTTTTTGCTTTGGTAGTGCACTTAACTCCTTGGCAAAGAAACCTGTTGTTTTTAATTAAGAAGAAATTGTTTTAATTAAGCAGCCAGTGGACTCTGAAATATGTGATGTTTTTGTAGCAGTTGCATTCTCTGTATTTAAATAAATAATATAAAAATCATAATGTGAGCTGGTATAGTCACGTCATTCAGTATTACTGACCAATTACTACTAGTGAATGATTATTTTAAGGAAAGGTAGAACAGTCATAGCAGGAAAGTTGAGAATATATCTATGTCAGTCTTTGTCTGAAAATTCCATATATTTACAGTAAAGTGTAGGTGTAGTCATCCTAGCTTCCTTTTCCATAATGATATACAGGTCATAAGATTAGTCGGTCTCACTGTTTCTATTGTTTTCCTTCGTTGTTGCTTAGAAGATTTCATCTCTCGCAATCAGTGGGTCATTTTTTTTTTTTTCATATTCAAGGGTTTGTTTTTTTTTCTGGTTGAAGTAAATAAGTAATGAAACTGGATCCTTAAGAGTGCATAATATGGTAAAAGTACATAGGAGTGGAAGGTGCTGGATTGTTTGCTGCTACTTAATTACAATGCAGAATTTCCTTTGTTTTCTGGAGACAGATTTTAAATCCCTTTCTTTAGGTGTCATTGTGCTTAAGTGAATATTTTTTTTCTTGAAAAGATTTATTTTAGCTTTCCGAAGGATATTTTTGCATCTCCCTTGGAACATGCAAAGTCCATCTTTTCTATCTCCTTCACTCAGTGATCTGTTTGCTGTCTCCAAATTTGAGTGCAGCATATTAATTGCTTTTTCACTTAATTGAAAGAGATGGTGTTGAACATTGCACAAACAAAGTGTGTTTGTTTTTTGGGGGTTTTCTCTTCATTTTGTTTCATTATGTTGTCTGCTCAGTAAATCTTTAGCAATGGAAAAAAAATTGTGTAAGAGAAATGATGTCTTCATATCAGTAGCAGGCAGTCTGGAACCAACCCTCTGCAGAGTTGTTATCCCACTTACGTGAACATTAAGGAATGGCCATATGCCTTCAGTCGGTAAAACCGCACATACATTCCTGTGTTGGAGTGGAGAGTATTGAATAGGTTCTCTATAGTATCTTGTTTGGCAAAGGAGTATCTTTTTGATTAAATTACAACTGTTGCAGTGATCACGCAGCATCAATTCCAATACAAATCGGTTGAAAAGCTGTGATAGTTTTGAGTAGCAGGCTTGTGAATTCAAGGAGTCTGGCATAATGAGCAGGAGAATTCAGACCAACTTCTTGAAGTAGACTGGCATTTTTTCCCAAAACTCTTAGGTATTTTAATAGGAGAAAGAAGTAGTATAAAATAGAAGGGTTTTTTTGTTTGTTTTTTGTTTTTGTTTTTTTTGACACAAGTGTCATATCAGTGTAACAGTTGTTACCCAGCTGCAGAGCTGCAGAGCTTGCTAGTGCTCACTGGCTTTACATATAACTCCATTAACTTTAATAAAGGATTTTTAATTTACCAATTAGGCCATAAGATATTCAGGACCCTTAGAACCCACTGGGCAGGTTCAAGGAATTGGTGATACGGAACTGCATATAAGCTCTTCCTGGCAAGATGAATGAGAAACACCAAATAATTAAAAATAAATAATGACAAAAAGGATCAAACCAAACCAAAGCTCCATTACTGAGTAATGAACTGTAATTTCTTCATCATCAGAATCTGTTTAATGCCACCAACAGTGTTAAAATTCTATGTAATGCCGTTATAAACCACTTCTACTTTATTTGCTAAACATTCACTGTATATATGAGATTTTGCACAGAAGGTAGTAGAAAAAAGTAGTATTAATTATGAATTTACCTTTTTTCTTTAGTTTAATATATCTACAAAGGCATAGTGAACATGATTTAGCTTCTCTTCAATAAAAAAGGGTGTTTTGGTAATAACAGTAGTAAGCTTATAGATTACACATATGCAAACATTTGTTCCTTTGGAGGGGGGGGGGGGGAAACAAAACAAAAGAACACACAAAAAAATCCCTGACTATCCTAAATGCATAACAAACATATACACAGCAATCATGGGATTCCAGAGGAGGGTGGGCAAGGAAGAATGTCAGAGTGTTTATCATACAGCTGTGCCAAAAGTAAAGGCTGAATGAATGAGATGGAGATTAAAGCCAGTAGTTCTGAGCCTGTATTCAATCACTGCAGTCACTCTGTTTGCCTCCTGAATACTGATGAAGTGTCATGAATGGTCCCATGTACTTTCATTCCAATATATTTCAGGCGGTAGTGATTATTGCTTGTACTCAGCTAAAGCTTGAAATAACTGGCAAACTCTCACTTAGCAACAGAAGGCCTCATCTTCTCTCTCTTGGGACCACTAACTCAAAAATGTGTTATTTCTTTTAAAAGTTAAAGTTAGTAGGGCTAGATACTTTGTATTCATTGCTTTCCATGATAAATTAAAGAAGAAACCACAGACTAAAGCCTGAAAATCACATTGTTCCATAAATAATTTTTGATTAGTTTATGAAGCCCAAATCCAAATTCTTTTGTAATACATTAAACTGTTCTGTAGTTGGGCATTTTTTATACAGGTATTGCTTTTATATGTGCTGATACAATAGAATTATGTTATTTCCCTTAAACAAAAGATCTCATAGTATATTTTGATAAAATTCTTTCAAAGTCATTCATGTAGCATTAAATCATTTAGTATGTGTGCTTATTTTTAGTGTTGAGGCTACAGTTGGTGTTTTTCAGTAATCTCAATCTTAAAAGGAAACAAATGCACATTTGTTAAATAAATGACAAAATGCAGAACATAGTTTGAGGTGTAGGTTTCCAGCAAGTGCATAGAAGAATTCATTAAAAAATGCAGCAGCATTATTCTAGTGTGAATTATATGCTGCTCTGTACATTTCTATTTTTGGTTACCACAAGATGGCAAAGCAATGAGCACACAAATGCAAGGACGAGTGAGTTTCATAATGATGCGTTCTGCATTCACACTTTATGCACATCAAGAGAGAATCCAAGCACAGCAGGGGTGACAATCACTCCAACAGTCTTTTGAAATCAAAGTACTTCCTTGAGAATGTCTTTCCAGTGCTAATTATACTCTTCTATTGTGGTTCTTATATTGTACAAAGTGAAATGTTTACACTGTCACTGGATACAGACCCATCACTGGAAAAATGGAAGGTTAAAACTAATCAGATTATTAAATAGATTTGTTTGCTTTCATGTTTTGCTGGTTCTACTTTGTGTTTAGGGCTCAAATATCAAAATCCATGTCCTTTGTCACCAATGGACTTTGGCAAAGATGCTAATTTTTCACCAACTCCAAGAATGTCTCTTTGCTCGAGAGCTGTTACGTGGAAAGGATTGGTTGCCTAGACAGCTTCACGGTTTTCTGTTTTTACTGGTTGGGTTTTTTTTGTGTGTGTGTGTGTGGGGGGGTTTGTGTGTTTTTTTTTCTTTGTCCCAAGTTGCATACTGATCATACAGTAAATAATATCAATTCATTTTTCTAATAAAATGAAGGTTAAAAGCTGAAAGCATTGCTTAGCCTAGGATAGGATATGTACTGTGTGATATGCATCTGTGTTTGTGTGTATGGCCATGCATTTTTGTGTGTAAGAATGTATGTATAATCTCAGGAACCGCTATGAAACTCTCATTGTATAGGAGAAGATGCAACATATCAGTTACATAATCACGTTAGAGGAGAAAAAGCTTTCAGGCATTGTAACAGGCATTATAACATTTGTCTGACATTGTAGAGATTTATGTGAAGGGTTAAGCAACCAATCCAGTCTTGACATTTATTCTTGCCTTTACTGCTAGGCTTGGTGAAAAAGATAACTGGTAGGAGGGA
The DNA here is from genome assembly GCA_013396695.1 of Sakesphorus luctuosus. NCBI lineage: Eukaryota > Metazoa > Chordata > Aves > Passeriformes > Thamnophilidae > Sakesphorus > Sakesphorus luctuosus. Next base: position 59,030 of record VWZD01009360.1, on the reverse strand, counting down.
TTTTCAGATGAAAGTGTAACAGAGAACCATTAAAGACCATTTCCCACATCATTCTCCTGGAAAAGCTGACAGTCTGTGGCTTGGATGATGCACACTTTGCTGGGTTAAAAGCTGGATGGCTGGGCCCAGAGATTTCTGGTGAATAGTGCTGCATCCAGTTGGTGTCTGGTCACCAGTGGTGTCTCCCAGGGGTAAGTGTTGGACCCAGTCCTGCTCAGTGTCTTTACTGGTGAACTGGATAAGGAGATTGAGTGTACCCTCAATAGATTTGTGGATGACACCAAGTTGCATGGGAGTGTAAGTCTGCTGGAAGGTAGGAAGATCTGCAGAGAAATCTGGAAAAACTAAATCTGCATCTGGATATCTCTGAATTTTTGACTAGGTTTGCTTTTTGAACAGTGACCAGCCTCATTTGATAGAAGATACCAGTATTCAGGTATTAAATGGAATGGCATTGTCTCATATCAACAGAGAACATCTATTACAGTAAATTGGTATTAATATGTGAATTTGGGAAGCAGTAGAAAAGCAAAACTGTCTAGTTGAAATTGCTGTAATAGATGTGGTGAATCTAACATGTTTTAAAGACTAAAATGTCAACAGCCAAAAACAAGCAACTGTATGTACAAGAGTACAGGCACCAGGTGTACTTGTTTATACACATAGTGTATACTAGTGTATAGTAGGACATTATTTGAATCATCTCATTATGAAATTATTGAAGTTAAAATGGGTGCCTGGAGGTTATCTAATCCGAAAAAGAGAGACCACAGAGCTGTCGTCAGGTGCATAGCCAATTGCAACAGTGAAGTAGTGTGCCTTTGGCTTTTCATTTATTTCTGCCTCCTGATACCAGAACACTTTGTTCAGAGTTGCTGCCATGGCTTGTGGTACATACAAAGTCATAGAAAGTGAATTTAAAATACAGCTTTCAGTTTTTAAAATACAGCTTTCAGTTAGCTAAGAAATAATTTGACAAATATCCTTGGTCAGAATGACAGGTATTTAAGATGCAAGACAAATTTGTGAATGGACTGGTGCTGGGAGTGTGGAGACTTTCTCATTATTCTGTTGAATTTGCTGTCTGTGAAGTTAGTGGTGAGACTTCCATTGATTTTATTGGGAACAGGATTAGTCATTGTGAAAAGATTCATGTTGTACAGAAAATGTACAACTGTTTCCACTTAAGACTAGGGAAGACTTGTAGTTCTTTAATTCATTAGGTTTCAGCAGATTAGAAGAACTGAATTTTTGTTAATACTGTATCCTCATGGCTTCAGCTTCAGCTCTGGGCTACTGTGAGTCTGATGGTGGTGTAGATTCACTGAAAATAATGTTGTATCCTCCTGTTAAAAAAAGCAAAATGGTTATGAATTCAGAAACTGAATCCTAGTCTTTTGATTGCCATATCTGTTTTAAATCAAGACTCTGTAATCATTATTTAATACACTCCTTGATTTCAATGATAAAAAAGTCACTACTTTCTGTATAAAACTATACTCATGTTTCTTTTGCAATAAGGTTGTGACATTCTTTTGATTGCAAAAGTACTGGCTCACTCTGCTGTTACCATCCCCAGCATCAGACCAAAATATACACGTACATGCATCAACATACACACAAATAACATGATGTGTATTTACAGCCATAATTAATCATTCAATTCACTATCCTTAGTTGCCCCTTAGGTAATAAACACTGGTGTTGGCCTATTTTCTGTAGAGATACTCTACGCAATTTTTTATCTGAATTATTAGATATGTCTTAGTGTCATAATCACTCTCCCTTTAACTGTTGCTGTATAAATTCAGATTACCTATATATAATTAAAATAACTTTATTTTGTTTGAACCTAGTACATTTTGGATTCAAGGCATTTAGACAAATATTATATGGCCTTTCAGAAACTCTTTTTGATGAAATATTTATTGCTAGCTTTTCTGTTCTGATTTCTATCAGCTTATCCTCAGTTTTCACTCTAGGTGCTGTTTTGCTATTTGGAAAATTAAAATAAAAAGGGCAGGCCATAAGTAGTCAACATGTATATCTCATATGTGCACATCATTTGCTTGATAGCATTCAAGTTTTATTACATCTGTGAATGCAAACATTCATTCAATAAATCTCGCTTTGCTGCTCTCTTACTCGTCCCTGTGGGGTCATTCTCCTGTCTGTGAGTTTTATACTTTCTCCTGCTTACATACCATTACTACAGGAACATAATACCAGTATCACAGATCTAAACAACTTAAGTATATTCACCAAAAGGAAGGTAGAAAATGCTAATGCTTCTTCTTAATGTTAAAAGTTCTCCTTCAGAGTTTGCTCTGGATGAGGGACAGCACTTAGTTATGCTCAGTGCTCTTTACCTTGACAGCTTTCACGTTGTCCTCTGCACCAGAGAACTTCTGGTTGGTGCTACTTCAGTATCACCCATTTTGCTGATCAAATCTCACATCCTTTTAGTTTTTCTTATTAGAGACTTAGCTAATGAAATATGGAATATAGTTTATAATGGTTCATGATGCACCTAATCTCAAATTGGGAAGGATAATTTAGTGTCATCCACCAGACACAGCTGGAACTTTGAAATATTGCCTACAGTCAACATTGTGGTGTTGAAGGTCTAGCAAGTATGTGAAAACTAAAAAGGCAATGCATACCCAGTGCCAGACTTGGACCTGACTTTTTATTTTTTTTTTTTAATACAGCATTTCCTTGACAATCAGTAGAAATTCTTCTTATACAGGTAGCTTCTATTTTGAATTTTTTCTCTGC
>VWZD01009360.1:29909-46847 GCA_013396695.1 Sakesphorus luctuosus | reverse complement strand
AGGACATGCTTCACACCAGACGACTCTCCCTGGAGATGGCCTTCCATAACCTTAACTTACACTTTTCATGCGTTACAGCCATCTAAAGCAAAATAACAGTAGATGGACACTAGGCTGCAGTGCTCAATATACTTAAAATCTTTGCACCCTGTGACACAATCATCAGAAAATATTTTTGTCATATATNNNNTTCTTTTTCTCTGAGTACAGACATTATTCCCCTTCACCATGCTGTAAATCTGGTACCTTTCTGCTGAAATGGTGGTTTATATAACTACTCACCTAGATTATATGATTTACCCTATTTTTAATGAAAAACTTGATAATATAAAGATTTACTGATAGTGGAGGGTATGGCAACCCATACACTTATGTGTCATTCCACTTTTCTGGCCTAAAGCGTGAAGATCTAAATACACCTCTGATTATCTGTTTGGGTTTTTTACATGATCTACTAAGACAGCTATATGCCTTAGGAGCAATACATCTCCTGCAACCCGCAATGAAATGCATTAGTGATGGAGTGGAACAAAAAAAGGCTTTTCACTGTTGTGAATATCATATCTGTATTTATCAGTGTCTAATGTGTAATTCTTACATATGTCATATATTTACGTGAATTTGTAGAGTACCTTATTCCATACTTGTCCTTGAGATCTTCAGTTTTACCATGAAATTCACTGCAGTGTAAGAGTCACAGAAATCTAACATTCAGGTGGTGTAGCAGTGAACCAGTCACAATGGTGGTGACATCCTAAAATATTTTGCCGTTTCACACAATAAGCATTGCAAGCTGCTTCTGAGAAGAATAGACTGAATAAGCTTGTATTCTGAATGAAAAAATACAGCATAGAGAAATAGCATTGTACTTTTAGACTTAAAGGCCAATCACATATATTTCATGCTTTGTTTTTTAAATTTTGATGTTAATATAAATTTAGAATTTCTTTTTGGTTTTTTTTCAATATTTCAACATCATAAAATCAATTTATTGTGACTTATTGCAACTTTTTTTTTTCTAAAAACAGTATTACATTTGTTTATGGTTTTTTGTGGTTTTTTTTTGGTTGGTTGGTGTTTGGGTTTTTTGGTTTTTTTTTTAGAAAAAAATGTAGTAAGCTTGAAATTTGCAGATACACTGTTATGCACATTTATTACTACACCGTAAAATCCAGACATTATATGTAATATAAAGTGATAGCTGGGAAGTTTGTTCAGTCTTTCTACACATTGATTGAACTTCATACTGTATCTTTCTTGCATGTAACAGGTAGTCCTTGGTACACTAGTAGCCTGCTATTCATTGTACCAGACAAAGTGCATCACTATAGATGTATATCATTTACTGGAGACTAATATAGTTCATGCAATAATTTTTTTGCACTTTTTGTTTTGCCTCTTATAGCATGGTCCAAACTCAGAATTAGGTTGTCTATATTTCCTTAGTATTCAGGAAAAGCTACATATATTGTAGAAGTCAATAAAAAGTAAGCAGTTAATGAGCTAAGGGTGCAGTGTCACTTAAGTCATTTGGAGGATAGTTACATAGTAAATTTAGTAGAAGAAAAGAGAAAATAAAAGCTACATCAAATATGAGTCAGGTAGAGAATTCAGTTTAGATGAAGCAAGAGCCTGACTATTTGGCAAACATGGGAAAGCTTGGAAAATTTTTTTCTTTCAAAACCAACACATGAAGCAGTTAAGACTTCACTGCATTCGTGAACATGTCGGGACATTTTTATTTTCCGTATCCTATATAATTTCCTTTCTCAAAGTATGTAAAGAGCACACTATTTAAATTTCATTGCTGTGAAAGATTGTTCCTTTACTTAGCTGATGCAAGTAAAAGTAACCTGTGTGACCTCAACTCTCTGGCTTTTATGGAACAATAATCATTATCTGACAGAACCAGTTTGCAGCGTTTTCATATGTCCACCACAAAGAAAAATTGTGTGTCATCTCAGTTTTATTGTATCCATCAGCTGGCTGCCCATTTGTTGTGGAGTGTCTGCTGTGACTTAGGGCCATGACTCTATTCGGCTGTAATAGATTGCCTGTAGTGCATTCAGTGACTCAGGTACCTGTTGCTGTTTTTTTTTTCCAGGTCAACTGGTTGCAGGTACATGTGAGATTGTTACTTTGGACAGAGATAGCAGTCAGCCCCGAAGGACTATAGCCCGACAAACAGCTCGCTGCGCATGTAAAAAAGGACAGATTGCCGGTACAACAAGAGCAAGGCCAGCGTGTGTCGATGGTAAGAAGCAAAAATCTATTCAATCAGTTTCTGCCAATATAAGAGTGGTGTAAACTTGTAGTGTCTCATATTTAGGAAAAAAAAAAAGCTCTATAGAATAAATTTTCATGTGTCCTAACTAGCAATTTCAATACCATTGAAATTCACCCAAAGTGTATTACTGACTAATACTATAGAGATCTCAACTGCATATTTTTAATTGGAAATTTTAGTTTCATTTTAGCTTGGTATGCAGTTGAATGTTAGGGGCATGGTACTCTTATGTTTTGCATCTATGATAGGATCAGCAGTGAAATGCCATCCTTTTTCCCCCTACTTTTTTATTCCTTATACCATTAAAAAAATGCTGCAAAAGAGCCTCAAGGGTCTTATGCCAGAAGCAGGCCAATATTTAAGGTTGCTGAAGAAAACACTTATTCTATAGTTGGAATACAGTATCTGAATATACTTCGTATGTCCAGCATTCCTTCTGTCTTTAAAATGATATCCACTGCAGATGCACTGATAGCATGCAGCTGGAAAACTGCTCACATACAGGGAGGTAGGCAAATGTTTCACTATGAAACAATTTCTGAGACAAATTAAATTCTCTGTTACAGCTGTGTTAACAGTGGGAAAATGTTCAAGACAGGTCTGCCTTGCAAGACTTTTAGCGAGCATTCATATTAAAAATGAAATTGGAAACATATTGAAAATAGTGATGCAAAATTTTATGTTTTGATCTAGTCTCAGTTAATAAAAGTAAAAAAAAAGACACATGTATAGAACTATAATAAATGCATGGATTGCCTTTGAATACTGGCTGGTTTGAGTCCTCAGATAAAAATATTGCTGAGAATACCCTACTGTTGCCTCAGAATTTGGTCGCACCAGCGATTATCAAAGAAGGCAGCTCAAAGGAGATTTCAGAGCCTACCCACAAAACTAAATATAGAACATCATGCACATTCTATTTTTGCATTTTCCTTTCACTGTTTTTAGTACTTTGTAACATAGTTTCTTAGCTGTCTCCTTCATAATATAATACTATATCCAGTAATTCTCCTTTCCTGTTTTATTGTAAGATCATAAGATTTAATTGCTTAAGAAAGGAATGATTTTATTTTGTCATTTATAGTTGTAACTTTAGGAAAAATGCTTACTAGAAATTAAAAAAATGCAACATATGTTTCCCATTTCAAAACAAAAAAGTTGCAATGGGAAAAAAAAAAGTTTTGCACTAGCTGATAGGAACAAAACGTAATTTTTCCTCAGCCAGTTTGGGCCTATGCTGAGCTTGATTTATTGTAACTTTGGTATCCAAAGTCAGTAACTCCAGTTTTCAGTTATGCCCAGTAAGGAGCAAAAGGCACCTTCTCAGACAAATTTATCTCACCCCAAGTGCCTAAGATAAATCAGGTAAACCAGCACTCTTTTGTGCTCACTGTTTCTCTGCCTTGCCTTAATTCACTGGTGAGTATCTTACGATTAAACTTAGATAGCTGGAATGCACTTTGGTATGAAGACATGACTGCACCTCATCCTCCAGTTGCTGTATTAACTTATCTGAGCATGGAAGGTTTGAGGTAATCTGATATTCAGAAATATATTTTTATTTATTTATTTTTAGGAGCAATTCATTAAGAAGACAGTTTCACATTCTGCTTTTGCTTTCAATGTGCTTGATCATCATTTTATGAAAACAGAGAACTAGATGACAGGATCTGTAGTTAGAGATGGTGTAATCAGAGAAGGTTCTTTATGAAGTACTCCACATTTGAAAAACAACCTGAGAAGTTCATCAGTTGAAAAATAGAACTTCCTTTTAATATTTTTTTTCTAAATACTGTAATTTTAAAAAAAAAAACTTGACAAGGAGTNTCAAGACAGGTCTGCCTTGCAAGACTTTTAGCGAGCATTCATATTAAAAATGAAATTGGAAACATATTGAAAATAGTGATGCAAAATTTTATGTTTTGATCTAGTCTCAGTTAATAAAAGTAAAAAAAAAGACACATGTATAGAACTATAATAAATGCATGGATTGCCTTTGAATACTGGCTGGTTTGAGTCCTCAGATAAAAATATTGCTGAGAATACCCTACTGTTGCCTCAGAATTTGGTCGCACCAGCGATTATCAAAGAAGGCAGCTCAAAGGAGATTTCAGAGCCTACCCACAAAACTAAATATAGAACATCATGCACATTCTATTTTTGCATTTTCCTTTCACTGTTTTTAGTACTTTGTAACATAGTTTCTTAGCTGTCTCCTTCATAATATAATACTATATCCAGTAATTCTCCTTTCCTGTTTTATTGTAAGATCATAAGATTTAATTGCTTAAGAAAGGAATGATTTTATTTTGTCATTTATAGTTGTAACTTTAGGAAAAATGCTTACTAGAAATTAAAAAAATGCAACATATGTTTCCCATTTCAAAACAAAAAAGTTGCAATGGGAAAAAAAAAAGTTTTGCACTAGCTGATAGGAACAAAACGTAATTTTTCCTCAGCCAGTTTGGGCCTATGCTGAGCTTGATTTATTGTAACTTTGGTATCCAAAGTCAGTAACTCCAGTTTTCAGTTATGCCCAGTAAGGAGCAAAAGGCACCTTCTCAGACAAATTTATCTCACCCCAAGTGCCTAAGATAAATCAGGTAAACCAGCACTCTTTTGTGCTCACTGTTTCTCTGCCTTGCCTTAATTCACTGGTGAGTATCTTACGATTAAACTTAGATAGCTGGAATGCACTTTGGTATGAAGACATGACTGCACCTCATCCTCCAGTTGCTGTATTNATGGGTACAAGTTACTGCTGAGGACATTCCAATTAGACACAAAATGATAATTTCTGAAAACAAGAACAATCAGCCATTGAATTAATCTCCCCAGGGAAGTGGCTGATTTCCCAATGTTGGACCCACTTGGACAGGGTGCCTGGGTCATTTTGTCTAGACTATGACTTTGTCTAGAAAGGTTAGACCAGATGATACTTGAGGTGTCTTTCCAACCTGGTATTCTATGATTCTATGACATAGTTTTAATAAGATCTAATAACATGTTTCTTCATTATTTTGAGAAATGCTCATAGTTATGATCTTGAGTCATTTGCTAAGAATGATGACTGCAAGATCTGTAGGACATGCTACTTTACTTTCCTGGACACTTAGGCATGATAGAGATGTTTTGTAATCAGAGCTCCAAAAGGTTAAGGATGCCCAGAACTGTCTGTCAAATTCCCAGATTCAAAAGAAGGGCAAAGTCAAATCTTTGATCTGTAGGTTAAAAAAAAGTAGGATTACATACTATCAATACAATAAGTGAGAATAAGTGAGTGCTTCATTTTGTCTCTAATCTACTGCCTGCAAGCAAAGCTGGCAGATAAATTGGCCATTGACTGATAAATGTCCATCTGTGAATTTACCAGGCTCATTGTTTAAAAAATATATACTGACTTCTTCTGTACTGTTTATATTAATATCTGGAATAAAGTGTTTCAAACACAAGCACTTAATGCTTTATTTAAACATGACATGAAAGGAACACAAAATTATATCTGTAAAAAGCTATTTTTTTTCCAAATACTGCTGGCTTAGGAATGTAATAAGTAAACATAATTGCTGGTCAGTGTTTTGTTTGTTTGTTTGTTTTGGTTTTTTTTTGTTGTTGTTGTTTGGTGTTTTTGTTTTTGGGTTTTTTTAACAATAAAGAATCCCTCTTTCCAAACAAAAAATAAATACTTCTCACAGTTTTCTTAAACAGGATGTGGAATGTACTTTTGCACATTTTCCTTTATTTTTATTATTATGCTTGATGTTAGGAATATAACCTCTATTTGAGATTTCATTTCTGCTACCAAAAACAAAAAAAGCTCAAACATTTTGTTCTTTTCATTTTATTTTTTATATAGGTTTGATTTTAATGGCATTATTTTTAAAGTAAAGGTAGTAGAATTAGACCGTAGACCTTTAATAATTAATGTAAAGTCATTTGTAGAGGAAGCAGGCATAGTAAGTGTGACCTCCTAACCTACTAACAAGAAAATGTTAGCTAACAATTGTGTTACAGCTTCTGGCAAGAGAGTGACTTGAAAATTCAATACCAAAACTGGTAATTTTTACAGCCTTAAAATGCATCTTGTTATACCTGGCTACCATTTGTTCATTGTTCCATGGCAAGAAGTACCTTAGAATATATTCAGTTATGCCATATATTTCCTGGGTCTGTGAAATGCAAGTGTCAATTCTTGCAGCAAAAGGAGTAAGTAATTTAAGGGCTCTTAAACCTCACAAATATTGTCTGAGATTGCACTTGTCAGTGTAGGTCTGAAAGTAAGTCCTGAGTTGATTACCAAAATCCACTCCGCTTTCCACTGCTACATCACCTAAGGTCTTTTCCTAAGAAAAGAAAGACAGTGAATGTCAGATAAAACTGGAGTTCATGAAATTGAAAATGCAGTGTTTAGGATTTGATCTGAGCAGAGAATAAAGAACAGATATTTTCTTGAAATGTTTCCCTAGGATGCAGGGAGTTGATTTACTTTGTATTTTTTTCTAGCAGTCTTTAAGTATGGCAGATTGGTAATGCATTCTGAAAAAATAGAATCAATATTCAACCTGATTTAAAGATTGATTTAGTGTTGATTGCTTCATTTCTACATCCAGAGAGTCATAATGTATATTGGGTATGTTTGGTTGTGATGTAATTTTTATTCATGAACGTAGTTTTTGTGGTATTACGACAGTAGTTTGCCTGCACTTTTCATTATGTTATTATTATTTACAACTAGCATTCCCTAGTCCCTTTTTTGAGCTCAAATTCCATAGAAATTGCCTCAGTTGCATTACTTTGATATTTTATTTCAACATAGCGTCTGGTTTATCACCAGAGTAATTTTCCTGTATGTTGGTCAAGCTTCATCAGTTCTTAAGCTGGAGCCTGTGAGAAATTGGAAGATAGCAATTATTCTCCATTTCTGTAGAGTACCTTTCCTAATTTAAACTTGTTTTGAAGCAAGTGACTAATCATTTTGATAACGGTTTGCCTACAGATGCACCCATGATTTGTGTTCTTTCACAAGAATTGTATATGTCTGAAAATAAGATTTGTTATACCAAAGCATTGCGTTGAGTACAAGTAGAGTATCCTGAGAAGTACAAGATGAACATTTAAATGTTCGGTAGATTCCAGTACTTCTATGCAATATATAAATAAAAAAATAAACTACAATTTTCTTCAGAAAATAGAAGCAGATGATGAGAAAAAGTGGTATAAGAGAAGTAGTTTAATTTCTTGAGAAAAATAGGATCACAATCTTTAATTTGCTTACCTGAATTCTGTGATTAGAAGATTCTTATACCCTGGATTTGAGTCCTGGTTACTTTTATGTCTACCAAGTGCTACAAGAAAACCGAGGAGATCAATTCAGATAGCCAAAATTCTTTAAGTTAGGCTAGCTGGAGCTTGTGTAACTGAATTCAAAGTGTCCAGACAATTTATGTTAGAAATCAGTGTGATTTGTTTTTTGTATTTTTTACGTTTTTGAAGTTTTAATAATATTTAATTGGTTTTTAAGCATTTTATCAATATTGTTTTCCATAAGATGTTAGTTGGAAGAAGTTGTTCATACATTATGATTAACATGCTTTTCAGTTGGCATTGATTGATTTTGTTTAACACAGAAACTCAGGATCTACAAGGAAGCCACATTAGTGTCAATCAATAATTTCCTACTCTTCTCATTATCTCTAGGAGTCTATGGGGAGGTGTAAGGGTCAGAACTGATCATTAATAGAATCCTAGGTCATGAACTTGAAACAAACTGCATAGTACCTGGAGAGGTTCATCATTCTAAATTATACATATAAGGGGGAAAAGAAAGATAGAACTATAATGATTTTCTGAAATGGGAACTTTTGCTTTTATATTAAAAATATTTAATATGTTTGTTATTGCAATATTTATATTATTTTCTCTTGGTTTTATTACAGGTATTTGCAAATGTTTCCTGACTGTAATTATTATACATTGAACTTTGTTGCATTTAAAGTATGTCAATTTAAACCAAGTAAGACCGATAGGAAAAGCAGTATGGATCTTAAATTAAAAGGAGACTGAGTAACATTGTATAGACATTTTTGTGGACCAGAAGCAGTGTATTGTATAATGTAGAAGATTTACGTCTAGAAGGAGAGTGGTAGTAATTGGTCGTTAAAATGATCAGAGGGCTGGAACACCTGTCTTGAAAGAAAGGTTGACAGAGTTGGGGTTGTCCCTCCTGGAGAAGGCTCTGGTGAGATCTTATAGTGGTCTTTCAATGTATGAAGGGGACTTACAAGAAAGAGAAAAACCTTTTACCAAGGCCTTTAGTGACAGGACAAAGACAATTGTTGTGAATTCAAAACTAGTATCTTTAGATTGGAAATAAGGCAGAAGTTTTTAAGATGAGGGTGGTGGGACAGGTGTGGAACAGGTTGTTCCATGAACAATGGAGAAGTTGTGGATGTCCCATCCTTGGAAGCATCTGAAGTCAAGTTAGAAGGGACTTTGAACAAACTGATCTAATGAAAGGTGTCTGTGCCCATAACAAAGGGTCTAGACGAGATGATCTCAGGAGGTTCATTCCAACCTAAACCGTCCTATTACTTTATGAATCCCTCTTACCCTGGGCAAATAGTATTAATTACATAATCATGGTAGCAAAACAATTGACTGTACTGGTAGGTAGTTATGAAGTTAAACAGGCTGGAAAATGTACCTAACTTGTCTTCTTCTTCTTGAGAGACTGGAAAGAGAGACAATTGCTTTAAACTGAGAATATTTTGTCTGTAATGAACATTTTGGAAACATTATCCTAATAAAATTCTGCTGGTTCTGTGGGGTCTGAAAGATAATATAATCCATTTTCTGTTTTTCCTTTCTCAATTTGGATAGAAACCTCAGGTATCAAACACACTCTCCATACCTACATTTCAGTTGCAGAATCACAGAAAAGTTTGGATATTTCTTATATTTTTGAAGATTCAGGTATACTAACGAGTTAAACTTACTGAGTATCCAGTTTATACAGAACACCTTCTGTATAGGAGATATCTAGTACCTCTCAAAATTAAATCCCTGATTTTTAAGTACTTAATATTACTACTGAGTGAGAGGGCACATGATACAGTAAAGAAATGTGCATGTGATGGTATAATATTTGCCTGAGAATATTCTGAAACTGTCATGAGTTTAATATCCAAAGAATAAATCAGTTTTGTTTATCCTCAGGGCTTTTTAAAAATCATAGAATTGTTAACCATGGGTCATATTTATTGCTGTATATGTTACTGGTAGGGGGCGGTCCCGTGGTGTAGTGGAGAGCACTCCGGTCTCCGAATCCTAAGGTCGCGAGTTCGAGTCTCAGTACGGACCGTCCCCGGCAGTTCAATGCCTCCCTGCCATCTGATCCCGTCAGATCTCGGATGCCAAGCAGGGTCAGCCCTGGTTAGTACCGGGTGCTGTAGATAGTCCCAAGGACTTCACTGTCACTGTCCAAGCTTGCTCGGCCATGGCAAATGAACCTTAGGACTTAAACGGTGGGGCCAGTTCTGCGCACGCTGAGCCTCACCTAAAAAATCCACTGCGCAGGCTTGAAGGGAATGCCCACGTGGGGAGAGCCCTTCTCAAATCTTCGTTCGCGAAGATTGGCCATATATATGTTACTGGTAAGATACAATAATGCAATACAATATTAGAATATATTTCAAGAAATGAAATAAGTAATGCTTATGCACCCTTATATAAACAATAAGCCTTACAAATTTTAGTATAACTTCTTGAGGTCTGGCAGTCTTTTTGCACTTATTTTTTATGATGTATCTGAAGTGTTCCAAGCACTGTATTTGCTCACTGGGTACTTACCTTAATCTGTACCTTAGAATATCAATAATTTCTATTTATTCCTATGTAGAAATACTTTTTTTTTTATTTTAAAATAAATAATAAAGAAGAATAGCAGCTATGCATTTGCCACCACCATATGTATAAATCTTACTTTTCAATATGATTTAAATAAATAATAATTCTTGCCTTTCTTTGCTCAGCCAAACTTCCACATGTGCAGTCACAAATGCAGCTGTACTTAGAGACGCATCAGAGCATGCACAACACTTTTTTTTTCTTTTGTCTGCCTCTAGACATTTCAGTCAGAACTGTAGATTTTCCTAGTTACTGACAATGGAAGTACAATTGTTCTCTTAGTCAGAGCTTTCCTTTCCTATGCATGGTACAGACACATTGTTTCAGTCCAGTTGTTTTGCTTTCAGCTCCAAAATGGCTACACATGACATTCCAAAAGAAGTTGAGGGATATTTCCTATCTGAATAATATCACAACCTTAGCAAAATCTTATAAACATGTTCATATAGAAAACATTTGTTCTCTTTGATCATGAATGTCAAGTCTCAGTTAGAGACTGAAGTGTTGCTGGGGAAGAAATACCATTGTTTAACCCCAAGACAGAAATTGAGCAATATAAAATGGAACATATCAGTAGCTGCACCCATTAATGGCAACACAGATGTGCCTGTAAGAAATACAGAAAGCTAAGTTAGGTTTCCTCTCTTACTGAGAATCAATGAAAAGAATAAGTAAAGACACGACAAAAAAGTAAGCAAGCAGTATAAAAAACCAAACAAAAATGCTGCTTAGGAAGGTAGCACACATATTGATAACTGCCTTAAAGGCATATTTTAATGAAGGAGGATAGTTAAGGGCTTCACTACATTATTAAGTATTTGGTACCTAAACTCAAACAACTGAGGCCTCACCTCAAGTACTGTGGCAGTTTTGGGTGCCTCAATATAAGAATGACACTAGACTGTTAGACTGTGTCCAGAGAAGAGTGACCAGCATGATGAAAGGTCTTGAGAGCAAGACTTAAGCTGTTTGTTCAGCTTGCAGAAGGCTGAGAGGTGACCACCTCTCAATCTACAACTTCCTCAAGGTGGGCAGAAGAAGGGTAGATCCTGATCTCCTCTCTCTGGTGACCAGTGTTAGAACACAAGGAAATGAAATGAAGCAGCATCAGGGGAAGGTCAGATTGGGTATTTGGAAAAGGCTTTTCACTGAGAGGATGGTCAGGCAATGAAACAGATTTCCCTGGAAAATGGTCACAGAACCAATCCAGTCAGAGTTCAAGGACCGTCTGGAGGGCGCTCGTTGTCATATGGTTTTCTGTTAGTCCTTCAAGGGGCAGGGAGTTGGACTTGATGATCCTTATGAGCCCCTTCCAAATTGAGATATTCAGTGATTCTCTGAATCTGTGACTGGATCTGGCTTAAAGATGCAGACCAGGATTTTGCATACTGCTAGTCTTTTCTACAAAACAGTTCGTTGTTCAGCAATTAAATAGCAAAGAATGGATACTAATCACAGCTTGAAACTCAGGCCCAGCAAATGTTTATGTGTTCTCAGGCTGAGTACCCCTTTTTGGTTTTAGAGATCAACTGCTTCTTGATGGTAAGTAGGTCTATTAATCTCCCTTGATAATCTAAGGATGTTTATGGAGTAACAAATCAGGGATGTAGCAGAATAAGGTTTAAATAGTTATGGCACAAATAGGCAGATTATTTTTTACAAGCTTCAAAAGGATTATACACCACAGATTGAGACCAAACACTTTGGATATATGAGGGAAATAGTGCCAGGGCAAGATGGAATAAAATGTAATTGAAGATAAAATACTTCTCTAAGCCTTGTACCTATAACAAAGTCACCAAACTGGAAATACTTTTCACTCGTTAAGTGTCCTCCTTTGAGATTAAAGCTGGCATCAATATACTATTTCAGGTTAAGAGATGGCTGTATTTCTAAATGATAGGGAAATATTTAGGAAAGCAGAGTTATTTATGTGATTTGGATGTTGGCCAGGAACCAGGGGTTAACACTGATACTGTGCAGGGAATGCTGAGAGAACTTTAATTGTCTCTAATGCTTAATGCCTTGCTTTCACATTTCATCTGAAAGACAACACCTTCAGCCTCCTAGTGTTTCATTGGATGCATTAGTTCATGAATTCTAACAGCCTCATTCCTTTTACTTCCTTGACATTCCTATGCAGTGTCCCGTGTAGTCTAATCCTCTTTCATCTATAAGCACTGGTGGTAGTTGCAGCATACAATAATGGTTGGAAGTTATGTGACATTAGATTGTGGAACAATTTTCTGAGAAAGTGACTAGAAGCTTAATTACTACAGACATTTTAAATTGAACTGGACAAAATACTAGAGACCATATTATTCATTAGCATAAGCATGCACTGAATCACTGGAGAGTGTTTTCTGTGCTTGATATCATGAGGCAGAGCACTATCAACAGCCACAGCAGTGTGATTGCAGTCTGATTCATTACCTAACTTCAGGCAGTAGGTCAACATGACATTCCTAAATTCAGGAGTTCGGTCACTGTAAACTCCCTTTGCAGACAGTAATATGAGATGGGCATGTCAGAAATCACGTAGTGTCAATATTGGAATAACTTCTGAAAGCTTTTCTTTTTTCCTCTCTTATGGGATTAAAGAGAACATAGGATGACTAGCAGAGTGGGCTTTCTGCTTGAATGTAATGTGTGTAAACATTTCGGGTCATCAGCTGCTCAGATTGCCTTCTGGAAAAGTCAATGTCTTCACTGATTAGAGGCAGTTTAAGGAAAAAATGTAACATGTTTATATTACCCTGTCTGGTTGTCATCCTACTTTCCAGTTATCCCCACAAGAATGGGAAAAGAGAAACTTTGAAAACTATTCATGTGTGAAGGTAGGCTTCTGTCAGGGCAACATGTTTGTTTCCAGTGAGTGTAAGAGAATACAGGGAGATGAACCTTTGTAAATACCCCTGGCATAAATGGGTGAGATAAAACTATAGCTAAATGACATTTCTGGCACTATGTGAAGGCAGCACAGTCAAGGAATATTCACCCCACCAATAATCTCATTAAGCATAGAGAACTATAAACAAAATAGTGTTTCATAAAAGTGAATCAAGAAAGACTATAACACGGAAATGCCATTTTAAAGTTATGTGCCACTTTACTTTTAACTAACCTTCGGTTTAATGTCTGTGGTGATAGATGATGTGTCAGAAGAGTCTAAGAAAATGTTAAAATTGATTGCTAAATTAGTGATTACATTAATAGCACTACTACACCCAGCACCTGGAACAGAGTAGTTAATGCTAGGCATTTTGGTCTGTCTCTTTCAGGGTAGTCTGCACACACCTGATTCAGAGAAAATGCCCCTTTGGAAGAGAGAATCTTAGAAAGCCACCTATTTATGGTGATGCAAAACCCTTGTGGTTATGGGTTGAAGTCATAATGCAGGAAGAAAAACCTTTGTGTCACAAAAACTGGCATTTTCATATCATAAATAAACTTCAATATGTCTGTATTTTTAATTCTATAACTTGTTTTACTGTTGTGTTATTTTTACAATATCATAGGCATGCAAGCTGCTTCACAAGTCAGTTTCATACAGTCCTAGACTAAAAATGCTTGTAGTCTAATAACAGACCAAGTCATTGTTTGTACAGAATCCAAGGAAATGAGGATATGTAGGTGCTTCTTGTTAATTATCCAGATTCTGGGAAGTAGAATAAAGATGAAAGCCCTCCAAGCTTCTTTGTACTCTCAGATGAGGTGAAAGTGGAAAAGTGGATTTTCCATCCACTTATTTCAGAGTAGTCTCTGAGAGTTTCAGCAGTTCCTCGAGCATCCTTCCTAGAAGGGCATTCACAGAGAACCTCTACACTTGCTCATCCCTTTTGAAGCCCCAACTGAATACGAAGGAAGATGTATCAGTCTAGACTGTGCATCACGAAGGAAAAATAATTAAAATTTTATATGTTTTATATAAAGAACAGATCTGGAGTGTTGTGGTTTTGTTTTTTTAAGAAGGAAAAGTCCAAAAATTGTTTTTTCTTCATTTGTAATAGGATGTTGCACTGACTAGCACTAGCAGAATAACAATAGCCATTCATAAAAAAAATCACCTGTTTTCTATCCAGTTATATCATGTAACGGTTCTACAAAACTGGAGGACTCAGTCCTCCTGAGATTGAGAATAATCAGCTCTTTTAAAAACATAAATATATATATATTTAAATCTTACTGTCTGGGGTGTATGTAATACAAATGAAAATAATTTAAAACCGGGCTTTCTTTGGTAGGAATAGATGTCTTGTGAAGAAAGCAGCAAGCATATTTTAAACTTCAGACTTCAGCTTTGCATGAATTACTGAATTTTTATTTTTTCTAAGCATAAAACATTGAGTGCTTGCTAAGAATATTGACAAATTCTGAGCAGCTTTTTAAAAGTAAGTTAACCTAGACTCAGTATTTACATTCATGCTTTATCAGCCTTAGGTCAGAATTTTGATGTATGCTTTGGAAGCCAAATCATTATATACAAGCATAAAGGCAAGGGAATTGCCAGCCTTGGAACATGGAAGCGAGGTTGGAGCACTAAGTGTAGGTCCCAGCATAGCCCTGCCTCAAATGTATATAAAACAGATTAAGTGTTATGTGGGGGTTAATATCAGATGAGGTCCCTTTGGACGGGCCTGTTGCCTCCCTGAAGAGCATCAGCAATTTCTTCCCAGATGGAGTTGCTTCCTTTGTAAGACTAATCATGCTTTGTACAAAGTGGCTGGAACCCAATTTTAATGAGATCCGGCTTTGTGAAACTGGATCAGGAACATATCATGTTTTAGCTAATAATATCAACATTTTTCTCTGTGCATTTCATCTTAAGGAAGTTCAAAAACTCTCACAGATGTCTGTTTGTCTCTTAATCTGTGTTTCTGTATAGGCCCTATCTGAATTTTTATTTTCAACTACAGGCAGACTGGGTAGTAGCTTTAATTTGAATGTTGGCAGCTCTCTGATGAAGTGGTGGGCAGCAGGCAGATAAACTGCCAAAGCTTGACAGTCTTGGGGCAGGAAGAGCTATGGGTTTAGAATAGTAGCGTAGGTCTTCACTGTTAAAAAATACTGATAGACTTTCAGTACCAGATTTGCTGAAAAGCAAGTCTTAGACTCTTTATGCAAATGAACTGGGTTTTGCAATTTTCCATTTGTCACCCATCAGAAGTAGAATGTATGAATATTTTAAGTACCTGAACTTTGTTCATTTTTATTCACATCAGACTTTAATTATTTTGTGATTTCACCATCCTAAACTAAAAAGTGCTGAGTTAGCATTGCCGTCCTTTACCAGTGATATGAACTGCATTATCTGCATTTATTGGCAGCATCAAATACTGATCTAGCACATTTTGAGGTATTCTGATAGGCAACATAGAGCCCGGCTCATTTTGAACCTCTTTATACAGTTCAGACCCCTTTGGTTTATGTATTTGGAAATGAAATGTATGTACTGAGCATCATGCTGCCTTCAGTTCTGTAAGTACTGTGCACAACATGAGAGTTTATGTTGTCATAACTGTATGGTGATTTTCATATTTATCTCTATATTATATATAGTAAATATAAAATCCCTTTATATGTCTGTTACTATGTGGCATTGAATGAATGAATTAGATGCTGAAAGGCCAAAGCACAGAACTCTTCCCCAACAATTAGTGCTTCTGCTCCAAAATTACTTTCCTGGTCGAGGATGACTTTGCAGGTAAAAAACCTCAGTGTACAAAGTAACTTAGCAATTGTAATTGTCCTAAGCTGTTAATTATACCCATGAGAGTAGTTTCCGGGACAAGCCAGAGGACTCAAGTCAGGTTTAAACCAGTGTAAGAGGCCATCCGTCTATTACAATGGCTAAACTAATTTATTATGAATTAAGTGGTGCCAGTTCTTTGTGTAGGAAATTCTAAAATGACATTGTGTCCAGTGTGCAAACAAAGATTATGGAAAGCTTTCTGTATTTGAAATAGTTTTTGCTTCCCTTTCAGATGTTGATGACTATATCTGGAACATGAGGATTAGTCTAGATCCTATTATGGAATTAATAAAAAAGCCTACCCAGACAGAGACATGATTCCTATCTTGATATTTCTTACAATTTAAGGTTCACATACTTTAACCTCTTTGTCAAATTAAGAATGCTATTGAAGCTAATGAACCTGTTTCCTTGAATTTGAATTTACTGGATCAGTACTCATTTGGATAGCTAGATGTAATAAAAATATGATGAGATCAATGCAGTGACAAGCTTCCTGTAAGAAAGAAATTTGAAGAAGAGATTCAGATTCATGTAAAACGAATTTGAATTATCAAGTTTTTTTGTATTACTGGTTGCCATTTTTTTAAGATTTTACATAACAATTACTTTAAACAGTGTACTTTCCCCCGTAATCTACTAATAGTCTGATGCAGGCTTTTATTTAGAATAGAGAGTTTTATGTGAAAAATATTAACATGTATGCACACCTATGATATCTTGGATCACTTCTGGATCTACTGTTCTGGATTAATCTGGATGAGAAATGGAGAACAAAATCAGAAAATAATGCTGTTTATACAGNCTTTTCCTCGCTTTTCGTAAAGCTATACCTTTAATGGTGTAATTTAGGCTGTGTAATGCTATGGACTGAGCCACAGCAATGCAGTAGATCTGGGCATACAGGTGAAATGAACTGTGTGTGGAAGATACTGCAAGTAGCAGTTTGTAATCTGCTGGTTCATGTAAAACAGGGTTCCATAAAATTAGCACA
>VWZD01009360.1:11403-28264 GCA_013396695.1 Sakesphorus luctuosus | reverse complement strand
GATTAATGAAACTCTGCTTTCTCTAGGAATGTGACCTTCAGCTCTGTTTCACTGCCACTAGATCCTACCCACACGTCTTAGTCTTCCAAGTTCACAGTAGCCTGTTTCTGAAGTCATGTTTCATTTGGATAAGTTATTTCTTTCTCCCTCATTGTGTGTGTTTATGTGTGTTCTGGAACTGAAGTTGACTCTTTAAATTCTTACTTTTCCTAGCTTTTCGTAAAGCTATACCTTTAATGGTGTAATTTAGGCTGTGTAATGCTATGGACTGAGCCACAGCAATGCAGTAGATCTGGGCATACAGGTGAAATGAACTGTGTGTGGAAGATACTGCAAGTAGCAGTTTGTAATCTGCTGGTTCATGTAAAACAGGGTTCCATAAAATTAGCACATAAATAGAAATAAGCACATAAAAAGACTCAAGGTAACTTTTTTTTGAGATGCAGTATACAAAGGTGAATACCTTGATTTAATTATACAAACTGTCTCTACAGCCTTTCAAAGCTGCATTTCTAACTTTGCTTTTAACTTGAAAAAATTACAACTGGCACCTCCTGTTTTTTTTAAAAAAGCTGATAGTCTTACTTGCACTTAATTCTGAATTAGCCCANNNCTTTTACTTTGGAGTGTTAATGTAAGATATGTTTGTTTTTTTTTTTTCCTTTGTGTTTGCCTATTGAAATAATTAAAAATAGTGAAAAATAGCATTCCTGCACCTTTGACCTTTGAATTTATATCATATCATATTATTATGAGATTTAGAAATGTGGCATTCCACTGCTAGTTTCAGTTTTCAACCCTTTTTTTTTTTCAGAATTATGGAACTTCAATGAAATATTAGTTTGCACAATTTTTAAGATTCACATTTTCAATTATTAAGAATACTGCACCTCCATAGAGAAGTTGTTGCCTTTGGTTTTTGTTTTCCCTTAGCATAAAATATCCTGGTTTTCTGTACTGACAAACCGTTGAATAAGATATTTTAACCTAAATGAAATATTACAGAAAAGTTGTGTATGGTGCTACAGAGTATGGAGGGGACATCCTTTATGAAAATATATCAGAGTAGACATATCCTCATGATAAGCATAAAGAAAAAAAAGTACAGTAAATATTGAAGTTACAGCAGTATAAATTGCTTGTGATGTTTGTGAAAGTGAGGTTTAAGAAAATTATGAGAATATTACTAAGCATGCTCAAATATGTAAAAATGATTGGATTGTTACTGTCGTTAGCACTTTTTTTCGTTAGAATTAAGACATTTATTTTTTTCTCTTCCTAGACTGTACTGTTATGATGTAAGGTTCAATCCACTTAAATGATTTCTAGAAGAATTTACCAATTAAAAAAAAAGTTATTAATTAGAATGTGAATGGGATTGATACTCCTTTCCCTCTCTTTTCCCTACCCTTTGCCTGCTTTCTACAAAGTTATTTTGTGTCCCAGATTTGTTGACTCCAAATACGGTATGATATCAGCTAGAAAATGGGTCCTGGTGTTCAGCAATCTGTATCCTTGATAGCCATCTGTGTCCATAATACTTTCATTAATAGGATGGACTATCATCAGACCAGAATTTCATTATGCTGCAGAGGCAGAGCGGCTAAGTAGAGATAACTAGTAGCTTATGAGAGTTGCATTAAGAGCAGTCGAAGACATTTTGAGAAAATATACAGCATAACTACCTTTGAAGGCTTTTCCTGTTTTCTCTAATATTATCAGTAGCTACTGAATCCAAATTTTTATGTAGTTTTGTTTGAGGTTTTTTTCAATATATATTTTATAAGGATTCCTTATGTACGAAAGTATTTAATCATAGATTTCATTAGAGCAGCCCTGATGTCTGTTTCAGGTGTAGATTGCATAGTTACCATTTTCTGGTAGACATTCAATAGTACAGTTGCAGATGTAATCATAAATAAGGATTTTTTTCTGAAAATGAAGTGTTGCTGCTGGACGCATCTGTATCAGTATTTCATCAAAATAAAAAGAAAATAGTAGTTTTTGTACATTTGATCAAAAAAAAAACCAAACAACATTTTAAGTCTAGGAGATTACTCAGTAGCCTATTTACATTAGATTTCCTAAATGCATGTTATGAAGAATGATGATGTGTTCATAATTTGGTGTATTATTATTATGTTCTTCCATCACCAAAAGTGTGTCACATCCTGCATAGCAAAATGAAGCCAGGTTCGGGGCAAAGGCTTTGAATTCTTTGGTGAGTCAAAATTATCAAGGTTAGGAAAAAAATTGGTACATTTATAAAAGCTGATTGACAAGATTCTTTTGTCGATGTTGATGGATGCCATGGTAGTTCACAAGGATAATCACAGTCCTTTATTATACTGAACACTTTGGAAACTCAAAATAATAATTAATAGTTAATATAATCTCATTCCAATTTTGTTAATTTCTGTAGGGTTGTAGAGGAATTAAGTTATGTTGAGAGATGGTAGAGCCAGATAACAATTTGTGATGGAGAGAGAGGCTGAAGGGAAAAGATATGAAGGGGATACAACCACAGAAAAACCCTAAGCAGTGTTGGTGTGCAGACAAGCATGCTCAAGAGAAGGAAAAGTGAAGGTCTGGAGCAAGTCAACACAAAGCAGAAGAAGTCCTATCAGCATTTTAACAACATTTGTGAGTGTGCAAAGATCTTTTCTTTTTCCTCTTTATATATTTACTTATGTTTTAGTATATTACCTTAGACTGTGGTATTTTCATGATATTTACTTTTTAGGGGGGTTGTTGGTTTGGTTTGGTTTGAGTTTTTGGGTTTTTTTTGTAGTTGTTACTGAATGCTGGACTTCTATATAAAGAAGCAGGAGTTTAGAAGAAAGAAGACATAGAGGGACATAGAGAATGAGGAGAGGGTGGAGTCAAGGACAAGAAGCTAAACGCTGTGGCCTGATTAAGTAAAATTAGAGGTGGCTAATGAGGTGAATCAAAAGGCAATACAGAGGAACTGAATAATTGCAGTGGTAATAGGATGCCTTTCCAAGAGAGTAAAAGCTGTAATTAGCTCTGAATCTAGCTGAAATAAAAAGAACAGGTATAGATTCAACTGAAGATAGAAACAGAAGCCCATTTTGTTCTCATATTTGTGATGGATGGTAGAACCTGAACCAGAAAGGTGAAACAGGAGAAGTCAATATTGCTATATGTCACTGAATATATCCTTACTTTTGTCTTCCATGGAGCTGCTTTTTAATGTTTTAGTACTAAAAAAGTCGTGTTTCTTTTTACTCATAATGTATGTCTCAACCAGTTTGATTATTTAATCTCCTAAAGGAAGACATTAGTGAACTCGGCAGCTCCAGTTTCCTCATTTCTGACCATTTTTGTAGATATTTCTTATTCAATCTTCAGCACTTTTCTCATACAGCCATTAATAGATATTGATCAATTATTCATCTTCTTATGAAAAGAACTTGGAAATACTACCAGTTGTCTAAAACATAAGATAAATACGCCTGCTTACCAGAGTTCCTTGACATCCAAATTGGTGCAGGACTTTTATTTACATTCCTTTTCTCCTTGTGTTTGGTGAGAAAGAGTTTTCAAAATTTTGGTGAGGAAACATCTTCTTTTGCAAATAGAAAAGAAAAATAAAAGACCTGATACCAGATATCTCATATGGAGCGACAGGTAATTTAATAGAAAATTATGTGCAGTTTTGCCATAATGAGAGAGGAGTAACATATCACGTCTGCTTCAGAGTAAATTTGCTTGCTGATAACTCTAGAATAGTTAATCAGATACTAAAATCTGATGTTACATTATTACTCGTCCTTCTGTCCCATCATAATACTAACTAATGGTCTTGTCAGATATTTGCAACTAAACTCACAAGTCTTATCAGTGAGTAGCCAAGGGTGATGTGTCCAGAAAGGGTCATATTATACTGGCTTACAAGGCAAGGTTAGAGAATGGCAGCTCTCTGTAGTCCATTATCCTGTAGTGCTGGAGGGAAGGAAGCCAAAGAGGGCAGCAAGAATTTAGCAGTACCCTCTTAACACTGGTAGTCTCAAATAACTTACTGGTGGAGAGACTGTATGTTCCATCCTCCACTGGGCTTTGTCTTTGACCAGTTGGTTGTCTCTTCAGTCTTCAAAGTTTGTTGCATGAGGAAATTTTGTATTAAGTTCTTAGTTCTTTTATTGTGTGGTGTATGTACATATATACATATGTATATATATATATGACGTCATCAGGTGTTCCAGTGATTTGGCATTATTTGTTCCTTTCCTTGAACCTTTCTAGTACAACTGCATCTTTTTAGTTTTAAAACTGCCTAGGTAGATACTGTGGCTTATGTAGCTTCATGATGGTGGGCTTTTTTTTCTTTTTCTGTTTTGTTCTCTGTTCTTTTCTTAGTAACTCGTATCATTCTGCTTCCAGTTCTGACATCTACTGAGCACTAGCCTGATGTTTCCTTTGAAATTTTTCTAGTTTGATTCCCAGATCTCTCTCTGAGACGATGATAGCTAATTTAGAGCACATTCCTGTGTATCTATAGCTAGGGCTAGGGGTTTTTTCCTTGTGCATTACTTTGCTTTTATTGACATTGGATTTCAGCTGCCAGTTTATCATCTGATTTCACAGCAGTATAAGATCTCTTTGTAGCTTTCACAGTTTTCTTTCTACCACTCAGAATAATGTATTGACATCAGCATATGCATCTCACAGTTCAAGCTCAGTAAAAGCTGCAGGATCATAGTTTCCTGGTTTTGTACATTCTGATTACCGTGCATCTGTATTTTGTGCTGTTTGTTATCAAACTTAATATTAAAAAAAAAACCCTTATAGTTGTGCTCTTTTCTTAGTGGAAGAAAGACTTTTAAACTTCAGGTTATTGTTGTCTTTTTTTAATTTACTTTTTCACATCGCTGTGTCTCTTTCTGGGCAGGAATGCAAAAAGCAGAGGGAGCATAGCTATGATAAGTTAGTTCATTTAACATAAAGAAATAACATCAATGCCTGTTATTTGAAAAGGGACATTCTTAGATGGGTTGGGAATTGTTGCCAGCGTATTAGCCTTGAAGCTCCGGAATGAGATATTTCTTCCAGTCTAGTGTCAGTAGTCAATTGCTATTGGAAGATTTCTGTTTATTTTATTGACTTTGTTGACCAGAATTTAATCTGATTGTTTTCCACGTTATGATTTTTTTTCATTTTCCTTGTTATTTTTTTCCTGTAATGAACACTTCAGTTTACTGTAAGCTGAAAACTTGTTATGACTATGAAGCAGTTGGAAATGTAGTTGAGGCTACCTATAACATGTAGAATTAGTTCATGCAAATTCACGCAAAAATTATGCACTGCTTGTTTACAAGAATCCCTGACCCTTAATAAAAATTCAATACCTGGCAATTTGTTAGTTACAACATGAGCCCTAGCTCAAAATCTTAGACGTCAAGATTCTTTCTTTTCTTTTAGATGTTAATGCAAAATACACTAAAACAGTAGCATATTTTGCCATCACACCATCACCCAAGTTATAAATAATCTTACAATCTATTAAATGCCTTTATAAAATAATTGACTGTAAATCTGAGTTCATAGCCAAAATGACTTCTGATGTCATATCTCTAATATGGCTTGTCGTCATGTTTGAAACAAGCTGATGAGAATAAAGAGTTATTTTGTCAGCTTATTTACTTTGGGATTTGTGTGTGACATTTTAAAACAACTCTTGGGAAATCACTTGTACAGAAAATAAACAAAGTTATTTTATTAGTCAAACATTAAAATCTATTCTGGGATAATAGATAGAAGAAAAGTTAAGCTTTGGAATTAATATTCTTAAAAAAATTGTCTTTCCTTGGCATCCTAAAAGTTTTTTTGTTTCGTTGGTTTTTTTGTGTATATTGTTTTTTTTATTTTTTAATATGGATTATATATTTTTTATATCTGTATTGTAAAAGATTTTTTTTAATTCTCTTAGCATAAAATGCAAGTTTTATAGATGTATTACAGGTGTTTCATTCTTTATTCTTAATGGATTTTTACACTCCTTTCTGGATTTTTAGATGCTAAGTGCTTTCATGTTCATTACTGAATTAGTGTTAGAGCAAGTTGGTTTAGTTTTGTTTGAAGCTTTGAAAGGCAATATAAAACCTATTACCTTTGAGGTATCTTCATTCACTGCTGCTTATTAGCAAAATTAATAGTATTTTAAGTTGTAATTTAATTAGTTCTATCAAATAATTCAAACAGGAAATTAGTTCATATGTATGCAGTTAATGTAATTGAATGTCAAGTTCATTATATTGTATTTTTTCCATATTTAGGGTAACTTTAAGAAGAAATACTTGAAATAGTTGGGAATTACAGCACATATAGTGTCTCTGACTTCAGGCATAGCCTAAGGGTCTGAACATTTTTAGCAAGTGCAACTCTATTAGAATCTATTTTCATAAATAAAAACTGAATTTAAGTTATTCTTCCCAGGGATTTGCTGCCTGGGACTATTCAGGAATGTACTTCTATTAGTGTTAATTTCCTTAGCATGCTAATTTGATTTTATTTCACATTTATATGCTCAAGCGCAAACTCCTCCAGGACCATCCCTATGTCAATCAGCACATACAGATACTTTCTTTTGGTTCTGTTTAAGCTACTCTTGGAAGAAATTTAGAATAGCAGATCTCTGGAGTATTTCCAAGGGATTTCATTTCTCCACGGTTAGCTTTACAGTTGCTATCCATATTAACAAAGTAAGATAATCACATATCCCTATAAGCTTATCTTAATTTTACATGTGAAGTTAGAAAATATGAGTCTCTTAAAGTATTACTAGAATAGCTTACTTTTTAGAGCGGATAAGAAATATTAGTCCTCTGAATTGTCTTCCAACAGTTATGTCCTGGTGGAAATCCCTTCACAATCCTACTTTTCCAGCAGTGAGAATGATTTATACAGGATACAGTTAAGTTTCTTCCTGAACATTAGGCTGGATTTCAAGTAACTCTTTGTATAGTGGATGTATTTGTTTTGTCTTTTTTTAATTTTATTTTATTTTATTTTATTTTATTTTATTTTTTGAGTGACTAGTGGTATATCTAGGTCCTCTTTTTAGGAATATGAACAGCAGATCAATGTCGGTTGAGAGAGGTATGAGGAAAACACTAAAGGTGGGAGAAATAACTTTTACGAAAGGTAAAACGATAAATGCTAAATAAAGGTTAAAAGGTAAATGATGATGTTAAAAAAAAAAAAAAAGATGTACTAAGTCACATATATACACAGGGCTTGTTCCTTCTAGAGTGTTTGTGTTAGCATTCCTTGGAGGCACATGAGCTCAATGAGATGCAAATAAGACGTGGACTGATATGTGTTAGAGCTGAAAGCACAATGAGGTGAACACCAATATTCTCTTGCTGTGAACTGCAGAATATATGGATTTAAAGGCATGATCAGAAGGATTGGTAGTGCAGTTACTTTCAAGATTTCCTTCAGTATTTCATAGTGCATTAACTTTTAGTACTTCTTGTTCGGCAACTAGACTTTACATACATTTTCCAAAGATCATCTTTGCTACATAGAATTCCCCTGTGTGTTTAGTCTCCTTCAAAGAGTTGGTTGCATACCCCTTTTTCTTGCTTCTGTTCCAGCCTTGTGTCTGACACCGAGACTCACGTTCTGCACAGT
This sequence comes from Sakesphorus luctuosus, assembly GCA_013396695.1. Lineage (NCBI taxonomy): Eukaryota > Metazoa > Chordata > Aves > Passeriformes > Thamnophilidae > Sakesphorus > Sakesphorus luctuosus. Next base: position 20,608 of record VWZD01009360.1, on the reverse strand, counting down.
CTCCTCTGAGTGTGCATCTATTGGGATGTATATAATTAAGAGATCTATTTTTGTGCAAATCCCATTTCCTGTGTAGAAGAACACATCCATCTTTTTTCATACCCATGGGATCTAAAATTGGTGTGTAAGAGTAGTGGGGACTTCCTTTCTGATCACCACTTTTAAAAGTTATTCCTGAAATTGTTTGGGCTGTCGTTCAAATATCAGATCAATGATAGTGGACCACATTCTACAAGATCCCTTCTTTTCATTTTATGAAAAAATTCTCTAAAAAGTGCTATTAGAAATTCTGAATCATGCAAAAATATAATATTTAATGATCTGAAGCTTTATTTTTTTCTCTGATTGAAGAGGCAGCTATAATGTTTTTATATGAAGATAAATGGTATGTTCTTTGAAAAACTGAAAGATATGTATGGCTGTCAGCTGCAGGGATGTTACGATTTTCCTTGAATCCCAATACAGAGTAACTGTCTCAGATTGTGATTTCCGATAATATTGATTACTGCATTCCTATTACATTTCACTGTTTGGGAGATCATGAAACTCTGTGAGTGAGTTACAAGGATTCATTAGTCAAAACCAGAGCTTTTAGTGGATACAGTAATACTAGATTAATTTTAAAAGCTATGATTGCTTTAATGTTTTCCATATTTTACCTTTCTTTTACAGACTTAACATTTTTGATTGTTTCTGTAGCAAATTTATTATGGTTTGCTGTAAAACTGAAGTGTAACAGAGAACCAAGCTTAAAACCCTAATAGAGGACAATCACATCTAATATTTGCCTCTGTGGGTACAGTAGCTATTTTTTCCAACCTTGTGCTTGAATCCTTTACATACAAATTCTATTTGTACATATGCAGCACTTACAGCCTTTATTCGTGCTGCTACATTATGATTTAGAATTCAACATTTTAGAATTTGACAGTTTATAGGACATGAGAGTACAGAACGTGATAATTCCTTTTGCCGTAAGTTACTTTGAACAGTTGAGATGACAGTAGCTGAGATGAACGTGGGTGTCTTGTAGAAGATGTCGTTCTTCTGGGGTAACTAGTACTGGTATTAAAATGCTGGAACAAAATATTTGACAACAGCAGATACCTCACTTCCGGAGCAGGAGGTGGAATGAACAGCAACTCAAAACACTTGGCAGGAGTCAGATATTCCATTTTTATTTCTCTAAAAATTTATTTAAACAGGATGAAGGAATATAAGCTATGTCTAGCAAATCTCAGTGTCAGTATGGAAGAACAAGATGAACATCTATCTGCAGTTAGTATATGTGCAGCACTGGTGCTCAACACTGCCATAGCACATGCTCTGCCTGCACAATTTGTTTTTGTTACCCGAAAAAATAGGCCTGTTTCATGTCCTGCCATACTGTTTCAGCTCTTTAATGTCTAAATGGAGTATCAACACTTAGTGTATGTTAGAAAACAGGTGGCAGGAAGGTCAGTGATTTATTTAATTGTCACAGCTAGTCATGAGTGTATAAAAATAAGCCTTTAGATTTAATACTGCATTTTCTTAGGTGGCAGAGGGAGAATTCTGTTAGTCAGCTGAGTCATTGGGCATATTGAAATGTCACTCTGAAACTTCACTGTTTTTCGGAAACGTTGCTCAGGTTGAGAAGAAAACAAAGGAGTTTGGGGGACAGGGCAAGTGAAGTTGCAGTAAATACATGAGGAACTCTCTTTGCACAACATGATGTCGCCCCTCCCAGCGTTGCTCAGACTAGCACAGTGCACTGTTTCTTCCACTGCCACAGACCATAATATGAACATAGCAAGGCAGCTGAAGCAATTTAATCAAATTTGCATCTCATCTAACCTTTGCCAGAGGTGCCCCATAAACAGAACAGAATTGGGAAGAATAAGAAGAATGGCAAAATCCTATTTAAACAATTTATTCCTGAAGTCTACAGCAATTTTTATATAGCACTGATGGCATAAGGTACAAGGAATGAATGTAAAAATTGCTGTGCTTCTAAATGAGAGTAGGATTACTATAGATTACATGAGAAAACAGCAATTTCATTGAACTTGTGCAGAGCTATCTTTATTCTATGTTAATATTTACTCTATTTAGTATAACACTTATGCCTAAGATCTGCATTTTCTGATAGAAAACTAAAATATCTGAACAATTTTCTAACATAATATGATGCAGATAATATTATGGTTATTCAGAGACATAGTCATAAAGAACATTCAGTTAAAGTAGGAATTCCTGTTAAAATAATCACAGATATTTCCTTGCATGTCCAATGTAATGTGAGACAGGTAATTTTCATTCACTGTGCTTATGGGCAAACAGTTAAGTTTTGGTTTGTTTTGTTTTGGGGGTTTCTTTTGTTTTGTTTTGTTTTTGCTTGTTTGTTTTTTTAAATCTCAAGCTAAGAAAAACATTTATTATTCAAGGTTCTTTTCATATATTGTCCAGTGAAGCAACTACATATACCATAACACCACTGATTCATTTATCAGATTATTACAGACAAGTTGCAAAGAGACAAGTTTTATTATAGTAATTTATCTTGAATTTCATACTTCCAAAAAGGAATGAAATAACCTTTTCACTTAATTTTACTAATATGTTCTCGATGGAACCACATTCCATAATGTGAACGGAAATTCAGTATTAGATTAAATAATTGCCATATCCTCATAGCTGGGTGGTAAACTCAGGCTTGGGGAAAGTATGCATTTAAGTATTGTTAGCTTCAGCAAACCTGGATGAACCAGTCTAAGCCTTAATCTGCTTTTTGTTTTATGACTTTGTGTATGTCAAAGCTGTATTTCCTGAACAGCCTAATAATTTATGATCAGCTTGAGTAATTCCAAAGAAGTAAAACTAGAAATAAAATGGACAAGACAATGGAAAAACTCACATAGTAAATCTCCTCACTAATGAATGTCTCAGAAATCACTTCCCATTAAAAGCCTTTCTGTGATATCTTCTAGATGAAAACAGCTAGTATGAAAACTTTCTTAATTTCGTTGTGTAAAATTCCCTGCCAGAGAAGGGCTGTAGCACACTGAGAATGATGGATCTTGCTGGATAACACCTAGTTCAACAGCTTGTGTCAACAACAAGGATTTGCCTTTTATGACCATGAAATGGTCACCCTGAGGACTCCAAGGGAGTGACAGGATCAAAGTGGGGCAGGAACAACCTTGTCAACAGTCTGGTCAATGTGATAACAAGATAGTTTTAAACTAGGAATTTGTGAGACAGGTGAGGAAGTGGTGATCAAAACTAGAAAGCAAATGTTTCTGAGTTATGTGAAGAAGCAGGACCTCAGAAATGACAAAAAATAGCAAATGGATACCTGCCTCAGGTGTATGTGCAGAAACACTTGCAGCCTGGGAAAAAGGCAGGAGGAACCAGAGCACCAGGTGTCATCACAGACATCTGGTGTCAAAGCACCAGGTGTCAAATGCAGACATCTGTGGCCAGTATTGTTAACACCTTTATTAATTATCTGGAGGAGACAATGGCACACAGTCAAGTTTGCAAATGCCACCAAACTGAGGGGATCAGTGATAGAGTCATAGAATCATTTAGGTTGGAAAAGAACTCTAAGATCATGGAGTCAAACTATTAACCAAACACTGCCAAGTTCACCACTAAACCATGTCCCCAAGTGCCACATCTGTGCGTCTTTTAAATGCCTCCAGGGATGATGACTCCACCACTTCCTTTGGCAACTTATTCCAATGATTGCAACCCTTTTGGTGAAGAAATTTTACCTAATATTCAATCTAAACCTGCCCTGGTGCAACTTGAGGACATTTCCTCTTGTCTTGCTGCTTTCTACATTGGTGAAAAGACCAACTCACAACAGTTTGAAGTGTTATAAACTAAAATTGCATTACAAATTTTAATTTACATTCTAAACAATTTTCCTGAGCTGTACCCTTTTATCTTATGAGGAAAGGTGGTGTAAAAGTCTGGGTTAATCTATTAAGAAAAGCATTTAAGATATTTTTTTTCTATTAATACACCTTAAAGAATTTGCAATGCAGAAGTTTGAAGACAGATTTTTATTCTCTGATTATTGTATAGCTAAGTGACAAATCTTCTTTTGCTTTTGAATCTGAATCCTGGAGTTCAGAAAATGATGAGAATAATATGAAGATTTTTATTTTGAGTGCATATAAGCAACATATATTTTTTAGCTTTTATGATTATATTTTATTTCCCTATTAAATAGCCTGTAGATCTGAGGGAGATATCCTTTGTACATATATAAATAAGACATAAAATTTCACAGACATAAAATTTTGTAAATATATATCTTCTGTAATTGTTATTTAAAAAAGTAAAAAGTAATAAGTAGCAAATGGAAGATATTTAAAAATAGAAGTGTTATTTCGCATTTTTGCTTTTCTTCTACATACAATTCCATATTTGAGTTTTTGGTGGTTTAACCCAGTAAAATTCAGTGCGACTTCAGTGGATTGGTGCCACAGACATATTTGAAATTATTTATTATTAAAAAGATTATACCAGTCACAGCTACCTCTGATGGGAGCACTTCAGAGATGAAAACATTGATCTCTTATCAAAATAATTCTATACCAAGTGTAGACATATGTAAAAGGTTACAGATGCCTCACACACACACACACAAAGTGTCATTTGATAAAACAAATTGCGATAGAATTTAAAATAAGTACTGAGAATCACATTGTCACCCAAGAAATGTCCTCGCTGGCCTTTAATCAATCTTTGCACTTAGTTCAGTCCTGCAGAAAGGTTTTATGTACACAAGTATTGCTTAATACAAAACCATTATAACCATTCCATTATATGAATTGAGTAGGATAGCAGTTCCAAATGTAGTGGGTTACAAAAGCTGGTCTGTTTTCTGTCACTTTTTTCTTTAAACTTTACCTCCTGAGTTTTAACTAAATCATCCTCAGAAAATTCTCCTTCTTACAAGTTCCTCAACGTCTTCATCAGAGCAATTATATCATAGGGTATGACTGCTCAGTAGTACCTATATAGTGCATTTCTCACAAGGTGAGAAGCTTGTTTAAATGGAGAAATAAAACTGTATTTTTTCCTCTCTCCTTTACCTCACATTTTAAGTCCAATTTCAGGACATAAGAAAAATGAGTCTGTTTGTCTCTTTTGTGGACAGTAGTCCACATCATAAAACATCATGAATTATTCAGTTAAACTGGCTTTTGGCAAGACAGTCTAAATCCCAGCCAGCAGACAAGCTGATTTACTTCATGGGTGCATTCAGGACACTTGTGGAATTATGATATTATGTGTAGTGAAAAAGCTTATCCTTTCTTATATGAAGAATAGAATATGGATAAATATAATATTCTGTTTGCCATATTCATAGTTTTTAACCTTCATTAAAAGTGAATTCATAAGCTCCTGTCAGGTTGCTGATCACTTCCTACTCAAGATTTAAAAATCATAAAGCAAAAAGGTTTATTTGAAACTTGTGTGAGATTTCCTGGTTTAATTTTTGTCTATAATGAAGTAGTTCTACAGATTATCATCAGAAAGAACATAAAAATATTAAGCATGCCTAAAAAGAGAATTCAGGGTTTTACTATTAATAATGCAGTTAAATGTCTGTTTGTTTCCTCTGTCTTCAATTTGTATGCACTCTGTCTTGCCAAAAGACCCTGCCTTCATCTGTCTTTATAAGGCATCTAGTTGTAAGGGGTTTTGATCAAATCACCACTCTACATGACACAGGTAAGAAGAGATGAAAGAGAACACTGAAGTCCATCAAAGCATTAGAGCAATCATCTGGACACAGGAACGTGTTTCTGTGTAAATCCCAAACAGCTTTGCTATTTTAAGATGTCATATTAGAATAGTATTTATAATTGATGAAATATTTATAATATTTCTATTTCTATGGTCTGTTCCAAAGTTTGGAAGTAAGGTAGAATAAAGAAATGAAAAGTAAATCTTACTGGTGAGGTAGATTTTGCCCGAGACAGAGCTATCCCTGTAGACTTGCCACTGCAGTTTACACTGAACAGTCTAGAGTTCTATGGATGACATTTGTTAGGTGTCCAAAAGCATTTCTATCACTTTTACTGTTAAGTACTGCATTTAGTAATTAATTAATTATGCTTCTAGCAAACTTGTGGAAAACTTGCTACCAAGATGATGATTAGAGACATAGAACATGACTTAGGAATATCTTTTTCCTTTTTTTTTGTTTTTTTTTTTTCTCTGTCAGATGTTATCTATGATTGAAAACCCACTAAATAATTACAGAATCCAAATTTATTAGATCTCTTTAGAGAACATTTAGGTTAAACGGGTTTAACTCTACAAACAGAATGCAATTAACACAGTGATTTATAATTAAAAATAAACCATCCAACATTCTGCAGGGAGTATTAAAAAGTAAAGGATCTGGTGTGATATTTATTCACTGAATGACAAGCCACTGCTGCCACCATTCTCCATAGGGCTGGCCTTAAAAGAATGGGGAGATGGGAGAGTCCAGAAAACAGATGGTTGGCTGTTGCACTCACATGCTCTAGAGAGATGAACCATAATATGGATTACTTGCAACATCTGTCTGCCAACTTGAGATCTACAAGATAGGTGCAACACACTGTGTGCCAGAAAGAGGACATTTTATGAAATGTAGTTAGTAACAACATCTTGAACTGTAGATATATACGGTGTATAAATTCAGAGTTAAAATTAGTCTAAAGTAATACACATGACAGAAAGTGTCCAGTCAAGGGTAGGGTAGTGGGAGTTTCATATTTTCCCCCAGTCTTTATGTTTCTTCATAAGTTTTGCATTGGCTTCGATTTTAGTACACCCACAAAAACAAGAAATCAATGTAAACTTTCATATATAACTAGTAAGAGGTATGATGCTCATCTAGAACAAGTCACAGCCTGAATCTAATTGTGTGACCTTTACTCTTTCTGAGATACGGTAGCTGTCAGTGTTGAGTCCACATGCTGAAAGCCAGTTAGCTGGGTCAATGTGGGTCTAATTTATCCAAATTATCTTCCTGAGAATCTTTGTTCTTAGGGTTGTGTGGAAATACCCAGAGAATAACCATCCTGCACAGCTGAGATGGAAGACTGCATCCCACAGCATGGTCTTTTAAGTAATTCCCCTGGTTTGAGAATTGCTAGTGATTTTGTATGTCTAATTTGAGGAACTCTGAAGGAAGCTTAATGTCTGAAATGTCTTAAATATCGACTGTCTGAACTGTATGACCACTGCCAGAAGTTAAGGATCTGACAGTTGATCAGAGCAAGATTTACTTTCTGAATTCATTTTTCATTTCATCTACATAATAACAATGCCTTCCACTGCCCTGGTAACACTGATTCAAGCACTGCAAAATATGCAGGATTTATAACTATATATCTTAAAAAAATTCTCCAAAATCACATGCATTCTAAAACAAAGAATTTATTTAATTTTAACTTTTTCCCTGACATGATGAGGAATACACCTGGCACAAGTCCTGAGATGAATCTCAGTGTGTACTTCTTGCTGTTAAAGTGCACAAATGCTCAGCTACAGTATTGTATCCTGGAATTAGTATGAAGGAAAAATGTTCTTCATAGAGTCTAGGACTCACTTTTAAAGCATTTTAGGTTCTTACAAAGTTGTAGTCTCTTTTTTAATTTATTTTTTAAGAAAGTACTACGTTAGTAGTTTACTATTTGTATATTATATTAGAAGGCACAAGTTCCACAACAGGTAATAGCAAAGGGCACATTTTCAGTTAAACAGAGCCTAATACTGTCCTCCCTACTAAAAAAACTGATCTGGTTTTGATCTGTGAAAATTGTCTGTTTTTTCCTTTATACTATTAAAAATCATTTTGAGCAAAAGTGCTTTGAAAGAGATGAATACTGCAGACAACGTGGAAGAGATCCCCTAAGTAATTCTGGTATTGTCCATGCCTAATATTTTCAAGCCTTATTTTGGATCTGTCTCACACATGTGACTGTCTTGCCCTCAACAGATCTGATGCACACCTCAGATTTCATTTGCTTTGTTTTCAGCTTGAGTCTTCAATAATTAGCAGGATCAGAAACTATAGGGTTTCTTAATGGTAAAGTGATTTACTAGGTCTGATCATAGCCTGCTGTCAGAAATGAAATCATTTCCCATCACCAAAGAACAATTTTCCTAGTTCTGCTAAAAAGGAGTGGGTTTTTTTTCTAACTTTAAAAATCTTTAAAAAAATTGAACTTCTCATATTAACAGGCTTGGGTCCTGCACTGTGAATGGGAAGGAAAATAAACCCAAAAAATGCTAGTATGAGGGGGAGTTAACAATCATTATATAGGTCTACAAAAGCTGATGAAATCACTAAATGAATATGTGTCATTGTTTGGTACATGTTGGCATGTAAATCTGTGCGGCAGATAAAAATGTTTTAACAGGAAATGTTTGTAAAATGGCTTGAGAGTCTAGGGCAGAAACTGAATGTTTACATAAATACTAACAAAACATGATCACTGATAATTTCTTTTCCAGTCAGTTTTCCTGTTCAAATATTTTTTGTCCCAATCTTTGCAACAAATAAGCATTCAAAGCAGAGAGAGAGAGGAACAAACTTGTGTTAAATGTGAGAATTCTGCTTAAAGGTTATTGAAATGAAACAAGCTTGATCTGTTTTACTTAGTTCTCTGTATCCCTACTGCATTTATATATGAAAATTCTATCACATAGAAAAATTTCTAATGCTACAAAAATGTGACACTGACAATATTTTTTGTGTTTTATGAGGGATTTGGTAAGAAATAGTCTGAGAACATTTGGGGATGTTATTTAGATTTGGGTTTATCAAGAGTATATTCCATGTATAGAAAATATATTCAAACTAATTCAAAGTATTCTGCCCTTTAGAATTTATCTTTCAAAACTAGTAACTCCCTCACCCCCTCAATTTATAAAGTTGAAGTGTGAAAGATGAAGGTGGCTTATATACAGAGAAGTGAGATGTCAGTTCACAGATACTGTTTCATGTCTGACCATTCCTGCCTCACGAGTAAATGCATCTGAAGGTTTTAGTTATTGTTTTCAGTCAGTCAGCATATAAAGCACTGGCTTTTTTAAATTACCTTAAGGTTATGTTGGGGGAAGACAGCACAGATTCTTTGAAATACTCTTTAGGAACATTTGGATGTTTTACGACTGAAAAATCTTGCTCTAGAACAGATGA
>VWZD01009359.1:40141-65609 GCA_013396695.1 Sakesphorus luctuosus | reverse complement strand
CCGCCAATCCCGGCCCGCCTTTCCCCGCCCCGCCAAACCCGGCCCATCGTTTACCGGCCCCGCCAATCCCGGCCCGCATTTTCCCGCTCCCGCCAAATCCCGCCCCGCGCCTCCCCAGCGCCGCTCCCGCCACTACCCCGGCGGGGCTACTCTGCCCCGGGGGTGGGGCCCGGCCGGGCTTGAGCAAGAGCAAGGGCAGGATTTGGGGCAGGGAAAGGGCCGGGGCCGGGGCCAGGCGGGTGGGAGCTCCCCGGTCACGTACCGTCGGGGGCAGGGAGGGAGCGCAGAGCGCAGGCGGGATCTCTGCCCGGCGCGGCGGCGGAGGTTGTGCGGGGATCGCGGGGAGCGGCCGCTGGCAGGGGATAGGGGGCTGGGTCTGAGGGGGACGGGAGGGATCCCTGCGAGGGTCCGTGGCTTCAAATAAAATTAAAAATAAACACTATAAAGCTGGTTCATTATCTCACTATTTGTATTCTACTCTTACTTCCTAATACTATTTCATTGTTTTATTTTTTGCTACATTATTATAGTGTGATTTCTTTATTGTTTTATTTTGTTAGCATGATGCTATTGCCTTGTTATTTTTTTATTATATTTATTTTTAGTCTAATCTATTACTACATATATGGTGTATTTTAAATAACCGTTGTAGAGCTGGGGCTCAAACACGGGACTGTGGGGCCAGAGGGAAAATTGAAGGTCCTGGGCTGCATCCAGACCCAAACTGAAGCAATGGAAGTGCTGTGGCTGGAGCAGGATAAATCCCGTGGGAAAGGAGGCTGCAGATCGAGGGCTACAGGAGCTGCCACGAGAGTTTCAGCCCCCATGCAGGGGTACCACCCCAGGCTGGGAGTGGAGGTCACAGAACCAGCCCAAGGGCACCCTTTCAAATGGGAAACCAGGGGCTGCTCCCAGCCCCTGCTGCCACCTGGGGAGGGGATTGTGAGCAGCAGAGCGGGTGAGACCCACGAGAGGGGGAAGATGGGTGTTGAGGTTCAGGCCTCACATGCCCCCGAAGTTGGGGCATCTTTGGGACAGCTGTGACAGCTCCTAGGAATACCTAAGTGATGACACTGACTGATTTTTGGCCTTGTCAACAGCCTTGGCTTGCAGTGAGACCCAGGAGCAACTTTTAGCTGGAGCCAGTGGAAAGCTGAGAAGCTGGAGCTGGGGCAGCAGATCTGGAGGAGACATAAAGCTGGGACAGGCATCGAAACGAATGTGGGACTGGGAGAAAGAGGGTAGGACTTCAGAGATAATGTCGTTTCTGGAGAAGATCCTGGAGCAGGTTTGCCAGGCTCCAGAAAGAAGATGCAGAGAAGGAGGTAAAACAGCAGAGGTGGCAGAAATGTAAAGCTTATGAGTCTGGAGGTGACATCACTGTGAGGATGTATGGGCATTGTGAGGATAAAATGGGGACTATAGGAATGGAGTGAGAATCATTCTGGGGCTGGATGGGGACGTAGGACTGGAGCTGAAACTCCTTGGGGGTGGAGATAGCAATTGTAGTGCTGGAGTGCAAATAACCTGAAGCCAATAAGAAGATCCTGCCTGCGATGAGAACGAGGAGCAGCTTAGCCGGTCGTAGGAAGATACAAATGTGGAGCTCAAACAGCAGAGGTCACAGTAAAAAAACCCTTGAGGGACTCTACCTGAACTCACTGCAGCTCTGCAATCATGACTACAATCCCGCAGCTGAAATAACTCAAGACGTCAGCATATGATTGCACCTCGTTCTCCAGAACTATGACAGGAACAGTGGTAGTGAGTGTATTTTGGTGTGCATGCTGGCAGCAGGCAGGAAGCGTGTGTGTGGCCACTTGTGGGGTCGGGGGCCGGTGTTTGTGCCCCCTGTGTCACTGCTGTGTTTTCCGTGGGCGAGCAGTGGCGTTTTGGCAGGGCTGGAGCGTGCTGTGCGTCGGGGACAGTGGGTTTGAGGTGTGCCTACGGCCATGGCACCCTGAGAAGAGCAGGTGTGAGAGTGTGACGTGGGAAGGTGTGCAGGCTGGATGGGAGTGCGGCCGGGCACAGCGGGTACTGTCGGGTTTTGCGTTAGATGTTCGGGGGCAGGGCAGCCTTTGGGGTGGGGCAGGAGTGAGGGGCGCCGGGTGCGCTTTGGTGTGCGTGGTGGTGTCGGGCGGGGAGCGTGTGTGTATCCATTCAGGGGTTCTGGGCCGGGCGTTTGGGTATGTGTGTCTGCTTGGGGCTCCGGGTGGAGGCGTTTGGGTGTGTATGGCAGCTTTGAGGTCCAGCGAGAGGCGTGTGCGTGCGTGGGGCTGCCTTGGGGGTGGAGGCAGAGGCATTTGGTTGGGACTGTCGTGGGTTTTTGTGGGATGAGGTGCGGGGATTTATGAGGGTGGCCGAGTGTTGTGTACAGCACAAGAGCGGCGCTGTGGGGCTGGCCAGTGCCTACGGCCATACCACCCTGAGAACGCCCGATCTCGTCTGATCTCGGAAGCTAAGCAGGGTCGGGCCCGGTTAGTACTTGGATGGGAGACCGCCTGGGAATACCGGGTGCTGTGCAGTCTCTTTTGTTATCGTTACATTTTACTGGTATTGTTTCAGTGTCCACAGTGTTGTGTTTTTGCTATTTTTTTCAGTGTGTCACTGTGTCCTGCTACCTGGTTTTTTGGTAGTATTTTCCTTTTTGTTCTTGTTATTTAGATTGGCTTTTACTATTGTATTAGTCTTTCTGTATTTGTTTTTTTCTACATTTGTAGTCATTCAGTCTGTGAAATTTTCTGTTGAGCACCATTGGTTTTTATCTGGTGTTTGCCAGTGTCCATGTGATTCCGTGCTGTTGAGTTGGACACTTCTGTTCATGCTGTCATCTTTCTGGGGCTCCTTTGATTCCGCTGTATCTCCTGTTGCACAGCCCATCCAGATGGCCTATTCCTGTATTGCTGTGATGTTGGTGTTGCCACCAGTACTCTGTGCACTAGGCAAGGAGGCCATGGCTGTCTGCGAGTGGCCGTGCCATGGTGTGGAATGCCCACTGCAAGATCCCATCCCACGTGCCCTGTGGGACAGTCCTAGCTTTTTATTTTCCCTTTCTCTCCACCGTCCCCTCCACCCTGGGGTCTCCAGTCACACCCTGTCTGACGCACAGCCCAGTATCGCCCTGTGGGTCACACCACAGGCATGGTTCTCTTTGGATGGGCTCTGCCTCTTGGTGTCCCACAGATTCTTACCTCACCCAGGAGTGCATCGAGCTCATCCCTGCTCAGTACAGGGTCACTGCTGAGGGCTCCTTCCTCTGCCTATGGGAGGAGAGATGTCCTGCCAGCTCCTCTGTCTGCCCTCTACCCGCACACCTTTTGGTCAGGGCTGGCAACCAGGTTCAGTCCCTTGCCTCGTGCAGCCTCAGTGTATGTTCCCCCAGCAACTTGCCTCCAGCTATTGTTGGCCTGTCCCTCAGCCAGCCTGAACCCCCATTCCTCCACCTCACTGCTCCCTGTGCCCACCACTCCCGCCAGTTCCCTGCGCTTGTTGTGCTGACCTTGGCTGCCTGGAATGGTTGGTCACCAGCTGCTGTGGTTGTCTCCAGGCTGCCCGTGCCTGGGGTGCCCTTGCAGGATGTGCAGAGCAGCAGCCCCCTACACCATCAGGAGTGACACAGACTGTCAGGGCAGACTCCTCCAAGCAGGGAATTAAAGCTGGGATTTGGGGGCTGCTGGAGGCTCACCTGGACTGCACACTGGGAGTAGGACAGTGTCGGGGTGCAGGGATCCGAGTGAAGCAGCGGCTACAGATGCTCCCATCAGCTCCACCTGGATGGGTGTCACATTCCTCCTCCCCTGGGATCTCAGGAGGTCGTTGCACAGCCACATCTGTCTCCAAGAGCCCACCTGTCTCGGCCACACTCGTCACACAAGAGCCGCACCTCCACGTCCCACTGCACAGACGGATCAGCTCAGTGAGGGACTGTGAGCGGGTTCTGGGGTCCCCCTGGCACCCTGGGACTCACCTGGGGACACGTGGCAGTGGGGGCACCAGGCAGCTCAGGTGGAAGGCCCTGGGGCAGCCATCACAGCAGATGAGCTCACCGCCGTCACCGCACACTGCACACTCATCCTCATTCTCCTGCCCCGGGGGAGTGTGCATGGGGTCACCACCACCACCCACAGGCTGAACTGTGGCTGTGGTAGGCTCTGTCATCCCACTCACCCTCTCCCCCTGCATCACTTACCCTCCACCAAACACACCAGCCCCTCCAGGGTACAAACTACCTGTCTCTTGGGGGTTGTAACCTGATGACCTGCCCAGTAGTTGAGCCCTGGGTTTCCTGTGCTAGGCCAGGCCAAATGGACATGCCAGGGACACCTGAACAGTTCCTCTTAGGGGTGCACTAGGTGTCACAGCCAGGGCTCACCTGGTGGGGCACAGGGTCCTGGCTGTACACAGTGGGTGCTGGCAGCTGGTCCTGGGAGTGCAGCTGGGGTTCCCTGTTCTACGGGTGAGAAAAGGATTGTAAAGACAGTGCTGGCACAGGGGGACAACCCGAGGCCATAGCCATGGTGACATGCAAGGACAACCCCCTGTCACAGCCTTGGCAACTGCACACACAGGGGTGAAAAACAGATGAGAGGTGTCTGTACTCTTTGAGATGCTTTGGGCCGTGCAGGGGCCTTCAGGCTGTGGCTTCTGCTCCTGGATCCTGGCTGCTCGCAGACAGCCAGGGTGTATGGCTCGTCCCCAGCCTTGCTGCCTGTCTTGGAGCTGCCTGCAAGAGAGGCCAGAGGCAGCTCCAGCTCCCCCTCCTCATCACCCCCCTGTGTGAGGCGGGTCCTGAATTTGGGTGCTAAACTGGGCAGGAGGTGGCTGGGCTGGGCTGCACCTACCCGGCTCCAGCACGTGTTTGATGAGGATGCCCTCGATGGCCCCACGGCTGACGGGCACCTCACTGCCTGCCACAGCCACTGCTCTCTGCACTGAGGCAGCCACTGCCTGGAGGGCTGCAGGTGAGGGTGGGGCTTAGTGGGGTGAGCAGCCGCTGCCCGTGGCTGTGGGCAAACAGGGTGCACAGGCAGGTGCTGCCCTGGGGTGCAGCACTCACCACCAGCACGAGGGATGCAGGGGCTATCTGTGCTCTCTGGCTTCTTCACAGTCTTTGCCTTTGCCAGGGGCCCTGCAGCGTTGTGAGGGTGGGCATCAGGGGGCACAGCTCCCTGCTACACCCCATCTCCTGCTCTGGGTCTCCATACCAGGACTGGCAGTGTGCCGTGGGGAGGGCTGTGCTGCCCGGGGCTTGTCTCGCTCCTCGGGGGCTTTCCTCTTGCCTTGGGGTCTGTGTGGGGCCGGGGCCGTGGGGCTGGGGGAGAGACGCCTGCCCCGGCGCTGCCGCCCCAGCTCCACCTCTGCAAGAGGGACAAGGTCTGGGACAGGCACAGCCAGCCCGCGGTGCTACCTCTCCCCGCCCATCGGCAGCCTCCGGGGGCGCCGGTCCCTCCTGCCCCGCCGGTACCTCTGGGGAAGGCGCTGCGGACGGGCCCGAGCTGCGTGTAGCGCTCCAAGTTGTAGTCCTTGAAGAGCACGGCCCAGAAGTCTCGGACGGCGGCGGCGTCGCGGCCCAGCAGCCAGGTGAGCAGCGCGTGGAAGGCGCGGTGTGAGCCCTCCCGCTCTGCCCGGCTCAGCGTCTCCTGCCGGTCCCACCGGGGCCCGTTGGCAACGTCCCGGGGCTGCCAGCCGGCCCTGGCCCCCATGGCACGACCATTTCTTCCTGCTTCGCAGCCTCACCTTGAACATGTGCTCAGGAACGACGTCGTGATCGGCCAGGCCGTGCAGCAGCGGGAACACGTCGTCCACTGCCATGGCGATCTCGGTGCGGTGCAGCTTCAGGAGGCGCCGCAGGTCGCCGTCCCCGCCCGGCCCTGCCATGCCCGAGGGGACGCTGCCGGAGCCCCGCGGCCGTCCAACGCTGCCTTTAATACACCTGGGCCGGCGGCAGCACAGCCCTCACCGGGCTCCCGCGGCACAGTCATTTCTGTAGGTGGCAGGTAACCTGAGCCCATCCCTCCCGCCCCACCGTCCCTGCAGAGCCCGGCCCGGTGCCACCAGCTCCGGGCGAGGGGTCGGGCTGCGCCCCAGCCCCGGGCGGGGGGTCTGGCTGCACCCCAGGCCCGGCACCCACAGCCAGCTCAGCTGCGTGGCTGAAGGGCACCCGCCCCGCAGGGACCACCGCACAGAGGGGGCAGGAGGTGCGGGCACGGGGGCTCCCGCCTCACTCCTCCCTGTGGTCAGCCAGGCATCTCCCAAAATTTCTGGACTTTCCACAGCATCTGCTTCACTCATCCAGAAACTCGGCTGCAGGAACATGTGGGAAGTAACAGCCTAACAGAAGGGATGTGATATAACAAAAAATAGTCATGTCTTTTGAGTTTGTCCTCCACCCACACCACCCCCTTCCCTTCCCTTCCCACAGTCTCTGAAGGGCGATGTGGTTCCTCCCAAGACAGGAGCACGCTGAGGGTACTGCAGGAGGAACTGTCTTTGAGCTCTAATGCATTCCAGAGAGGGGGGAGCTGAGATGTGAGTGATTTTGGTGCACATCAGCCTGCAAGAGGGTATAAAATGCTGCTGGAGGCTGGGCCAACTGGTCCCCTGAGGTTGCGGGCAGCTTCTGCAGGGCAGCAGGAAGCCCTGACACACCAACTCCACAGAAGGTGTGTTGGGGTCCAGTTGAAGCAAACAGCCTGCCAGAGCCACGGAAGGGCCATGAGCAAGTCCAGGGAATAACTGGGCAGGTGCTGCCTGCAGCTCTGTCCTCACCCTCTTCCCAAAACAGAGCAATAATGGGCTTTCACTGAACATATGCAGCTGTAAAGCACTTGGGGCCAGGGGAAACTGGCTCCTTGAAAGCATCTCGCATAGGTAGGTCTGGGGGCCTGGCTGCTGTGTGCCAGGTGGCTGGGAAAGAGAAAGCTCCTACCCCAATTTCCAAACGTTTGGATTTCCCCAGGATGAATTTCCAGCCTCCCTCCCTCTGGAGATGTGTCCCTGCTGTCCAGTGGGCTCAGCCAGGGGTGCTGTGGCTGTGCAGAGCTGTCCCCCCCACCTGACACCCACTGTACAGCACAGCCCAGAGAGGGTGCAAGAAGAGACGCTCTGTGGGGCAGGGCCAGGCAATACAGGGAAGAACTCGGATTAGTAAGGCTTAAGAGACTGGAGCAGTATCTGCTGGCTCCAAAGCTGTGCCAGGAGGAAGCATCTGCTATCCAGAAACTCGGGAAGAATAACAAGACAACACCCTCCGCGAGAGCAGGAAATACCCTCACACGTGTGTGGTTAACAAACTAGTGTGCTTGCCCATGGAAATGCTCACCCTGCAGCTCCTTTCAGCATGCAGGGTGACCTTTCCCATGGAGGCAGTGGGGGCTGTAGGGTGGGGGTTGTGGGATGGGTGTCGGGCAGGTGTTGGGCTGGGTTTCTGTGCCCCATACCAGGATTTCAGTGCCCAGCTCTGCCGTGGGGGTGGTGGCTTCACCACCGCCTGTGCCATTCGTCTCTCCTCCAGGGGAAAAAACATGGGTGTCAGGTGAAGCAGGAGGTTCATCTCCCCTCCTGGAGCTCCCACCAAGCCCAGCCACAGGCACTGAACACAAGCACACTCATGACACAGCTTTATGGGTCTGCTCCACCCTTCCCAGGGAAACTGTTTTCCCCAGAGTACCACAACTTGTCCCTGTCACCCTGTGTAAAGCTGTCTGGCAGCTCTAGGACAAGTTCCTGGCGCTTCCCCCCTCCCTCTGCCCATCCACCTCCTTCCTGGCCAGGCACTGCCCAACATGTCGACAGTGCTGGGCTTGGACTTGTTTTAAATTCCAACTTTGTGACTCTTTCTGTGCTGAGTCACAGACATTGTTTTCCACATCCAGTCTGCTCAGTAGTGCCGTGATTTGCATTTGGGTTGTTTTTTTGCACTCCTTCCCCTTTCTGAGCTGGGCAGGAGGCAGAGCAGTGGCTGTGGGCTGCCACATGAAGCAGCACATCCGTGCTGGGAGACCAGGCGGGGATTTCTGTATGACCTCACATTGGGCTGGCCTGGGCAGCTCTAAGGAACTTACAAGGGCTCTGAAAAGGCACATTTTGCTTGCAGAGGGGTGTAAAACCCTCCTAGGGAGTGGCACATGCCCTGCCTGGCTGCCAGGGCCCCAGGCTGGAGCACAGGGGTTTCAGGGTGCCCTCTCCTTTCTACCACTCCCCTTGCAAAACCCAGAAAGTTTCAAGGTGCAAAGGCTGAAGATATTTCCCCCCAAAATGCCCAGTTAAATCACTGACTTAAGTGTCCAGCAGAAGTGTCTGTAGCCCCTGGGATGCACATTGGTTCCCTTTTGCAAAAGCCGTTGAAGCAAACACACCCTTTCCAGTATTTCCTCTTTTACCACTTCCCTTTCTCGCCGAGGTCCTGTGGTGCAAACCACGGCCCTATGTGTCTCCTGGATACTCCCTGCCCCTCACTCATCTCCCACAACAATGCCCTGAGCCAGGAGAGAACAGACAGCAGTGGGACACCTACGTGTGGGGTCAGGCAGGGAGCCCCCAGTGCACCTGAGGCACTGAGAGCCAAAATGAAACACTGCCACCACATGCAGAGGTTTTGTCCCTCCCCCCTTACCTTGGGCTGCTCCAAGCTCCAGCACTTTTGGTAAGAAAGGGCTCCAGGTGGGTCCCCATGCTAGACTCCCATTTCTAGCAGCTTCCACCTCCACACACCACGGCAGCTCCTGCAGGGCCCATGCGGGAGAGCTGAAGCAGAGATTTATTTTAAGCTTCAGTTTCCTCTTTCCTCCCCCTTTAGAAAGAAGAAACAAAAGCTCAGAGGTATGTTATATTAATTTATTTGGGACACACCAAAAAGGAAAGTCAACTGTTAACGTACAAAAGTACAGAATCCTGGGACAAGATTTACTGTCCTGATTAAAAAGGCACCATGGTCCCAAAGAAGAGTAATCAGAATACATGATTTCGAAATTTCCCCCCTGCTGCAGCAGAAACAGAGCCAGGCTTTGGCTCTATCCACAGTCAAACCCAGTTTAAAGCAAAACCAATTATGATTTCAATGCAATAAACACTGCTCAGCCTGTACAGGATGTTGTGAAAAGAATCACAGCCTAAAAGATGGTCAGACTTTTTTTTTTTTGCTTCCTTTTATTTTTTGAAACAGTGAAGGTGGCAAATCACTAAGTAGGTAACAAGGGAGGCAGCAGATTGCTGACACCTTTGTCTCGACCTTCTGTCAGACACGTCAGTTCAGCTGAGACCAACAGGCTGAGTGTGGGGCTTCTGAATGAAATGTAATTCCCTGTGGTAGACAGGAAGTCAGACCTGACAACCTTAAATTCCCTGAATCCCTGAAAATCATAAAGCACTATAGAGCTGTGTTCCACATCCGAGCCAACCCCAGTGGATTTGCTTTACACACGAGCGTTTATACTGTCAGCTATATCTGTAATACAAAGGGGGGTTACAGCAGTTATTAAAAAACTTCTACTTCGGCGAGGTCCGCGCTTGGCTATATTCCCTGCTGAAACAGAGCTGCTGGTGTAGAGGCCCAGTGAGAGGCTCAAGTCCAGCACCTCAGGGCTGGAAGGCAAATAGTTTAAACGTGACATAATTTGCACCGGGAAGTCAGTGAAGCACATCAGAGAGGAGGGAGGGCTGTGAAGTGTCAGGCAGCAGAGGCCGGAGGTGCTGCAAACAAACCTGTAACACTACGGGTGATGCAGAATACACAGTGGGCACTAAATATCCTGGAGCATCTCACCACGAAGGACTTGTCAGAGACACAGAGCGAGGATCCCACCCTGACTAACGAGCCAGGCCCGGGAAGGTGCCGCAGCGCTCGGAGCTGGCGGGACTCGGGGCCTGAGCTCGGCTGTGCCCGCGGCACCGGCAGCTGCTCTGCACTTCATTCCTCCCTTAGCGTAGGACTTCAAAGCAGTCCAAGGACTGATTCATCAAAAGTAAAGGAACTGTCAAAATTATTTGTACATGCATTTATTGTTAAAGGGAGCAAAAGCCAAAGAATGAAAGAGCACGAGTTAACGTCAGTAAATGATGTGCAGGACGGAGAGGAAAGAAAACGGGGAAAGGCTGAGATACTGGAGTGGGGAAACCAACATTCACACTGGAAGGTAAACTTTAAACCAGGCAAGTTTGCACTTTTTCTACCAGAGATCTTTTGTGGGCAGAGACTCAGGGGGTTCTCCATTTTCGGTGTGGTCTGCCAAGGTTTGGGAACCTCACCAGAGACATCTCCAGCACTGAGTTTCACTGGAAGTTCAAGTCTCTCATCTTTAAAAACCAGTAAAGCAACTCTAACTAAAAAAGTCACAGACACGTCACTGCTCAGGATGTACGTGGGCAAGAGGGTCACACTTTGTTCAAACAATCTCTGGGTGGAAAACTACCATGTCCCCACTGCTGGTCTGCACGACCTCGGGGGTGGAAAAGCAAGCCCAGATCTGGGTGCCTGCTGATGAGAACACCACAGCTACCCCCACACCTGGGAAGGCATTTTCTTCCCTATATCCTAAAAAGGCAGGATAACAGTTTATAAAATTATTCTCATCTTAAAACTAAATAATACAATTTCCATTTCTTCCTATATTACTCCCCTCCCCTCAAAGATAAAACATTATCACTTCATTTAGGATTCACACCCCAGATCCTATATTAGGGACTTCATGATAAAACTCATCCAGTTATTGGAAAGGTTTATCCTGATCAAGGAAACGTCATTAAAATAGAATCTAGAATAAAACATTCAGAATCACCAATGCTTTTACAGCCAAAGCACTCCACTGTCTCCTGATCTCTCCCCCCACCTGGAGCAGGAGAGCAATCCCCTCCGAAAAGCACGGGGTACCTCTCCAGGGCTGGGTGATACATGCTGAAAATTCACTTCCTTCCTTGCAGAACATCGACCCCAGCGGGAAGGGGCCGAGCACCCTCCGCCCCGTGGCAGCCAGCGGAGCCAGGGCTGCTCAGCACGTGGGTTCTCCCTTAGCAACAAGTACAAGTTATTACCCTGCAGTAAATCCGAGTCCCGATTTGTACTGTTAGGCCACCACTGGCTCAGAAACGTTGAGAGACTTCCAAACTCCACAGATGCAGACAGGACCTTGGAAGAAGAGGCTTATATGCTACATAACCTTGGATCATCCGCCGCGTTTGAGCCTTGGCATCGCTGGCCACCGACAGCTCATCCTTCCGAATCCATGTGGTTTAGTCCTTGCTGCTGTTGCCATCATCCCTGCCCTCTTCCCTGGAGGCAGGACGTTCCTGAGCTCTGGCTTGGGGATCTACAACAATCACTTCCAGTGGGTGGTGGGGTTTCAAACTTGCCTCCGGTGCGCACTGCCCCCGCACTCCAGCAGCTGTGCCCACTCCGTGGCGGGTGCTAGCAGTCCTTCACCTTCTCCACAGTCTCGTAGAAGCCAGGCCTGACCCTACGGATGCTCATCCGTATGTGCTCACCCTCCAGGGGCGCGTTGGTGGCAGTGGTGGCTGTGGGGCAGCGGCGCTTGCGCCGGCCCCGCAGCGAGAAGGCCGGGGCGCTGCCGTTCTCCTCCTCTGCGGGGCACGGCTCGTCCACGCTCGTGCCCCTGTCCGACTGCTCCTCGCCCCTGACCTTCTCCTTGGCCTTGCTGCCCTCCTTCTCCTCCCGGGCTAGCTTCCTGAAGTGCTCCAGACACTGGATCTTCTGCCTCCTCTCCATCATCTTCAGCTCCTGCTTCTCTGTGAAATCTTCGTAGTACATTTTTCTTTCGCTCCTCTGGTCTTCCAGAAACTTCCACTCGATGCTGGTCATTTTTATCCCACTGTACTCCTCCAGTTTATCTCTCATTTGCGCGTCTGTACAAAACACATCGAAGAGCTTCTCTGAGCCCTCGTTGAATCTGTCGGCTCGCTTGCAGAATGCGTCGTTCTGTCTCTGCTTCCTGGTCTGGTACAACCTGGTGAACTCCTCGTACATTTTGAGGATGAGTTTCTTTATGTTCTGCGTGGCAACGGTGTGCAGGTTGCAGACCAGCCAGTGCTCCTGCAGGTGCTCAGCGAGCAGCTGGGCCGCGTCCTCCTTGGAGCGCTGGGCCTGGCCGGCGCGCTTGGGCTGCAGCAGGTACAGCATGTTCTGCACCACATCCCTGCGGGTGGGCAGCACGCCCTGCGCGAACCCCGAGGCCTCTACGTACTCCACAGTGCCCAGAGTCTTGCGCGCCCTCACCTCGGTGTCCACCGCTTCCATGCCTGCGCCGGGACCCCGCGGCTACGACCTGACCTGGAAGGCGAGGGCAGAGAGGAGCGTCAGGCCGGAGGGCCTTGGGCCTTGGTTGGACGGCGGCGCCGGCCCAGCCCACCCAGACCCCGCGGGCGGCTCCGCGCCTAATACGGAGCGCCCGGCGCGGGCCCCGCGTTCCTGCGGCCCGTGCGGTGAGTGCCGGCACTTCGCGGGGGCACCGCGGGCCCAGCCCGGACCGGCACAGCCGCACCGGGGCCCGGCGGGCGCTGCCGAGTGCCGAACAGGCCCGGCGGGCGCTGCCGACTGCCGAACGCCGAACGGGCCCGGCGTTGCCCCCCCCGGTACCTCCCCTGGGCCCGAACCCCCCCCGCGCTCACCGGCAGCCCGCGCGGGGCCCGGCCCGGCGGAACCGCCGCCATCTTGGGTACGGGCAGAGCCGTCCACCCCGCCCCGCGCCGGAACCGGCCCCACCCCTTCCGCTGCTCCCGCGCGCGAGCGGCGCCAGCAGGGCCGGGGGCGCGCGGGGGGCTCCGGCCGGACACCCCATTGGGCAGTGCGCAGGGGCGAGCGGGGCGCTGATTGGTGGGCACGGCACCGTGGGCCAGCAGGAAGGGCGCTGATTGGTGGGCATGGCGAAGTGGGGCAGCGGGGGGGCACTGATTGGTGGGCATGGCGCAGTGGGGCAGCAGGGAGGGCGCTGATTGGTGGGTACAGAGCCATGGGGCAGAGCAGGGAGCGCGCTGATTGGTGGGTACAGAACAGTGGGGCAGCAGAGAGGGCTCTGATTGGTGGGCACAGCACAGTGGGGCAGCAGGGAGGGCGCTGATTGGTGGGTACAGAGCCATGGGGCAGCAGGAGGGCGCTGATTGGTGGGGCAGTGGCACTGGGCAGCAGGAGGGTGCTGATTGGAGGGTGTGCTGGCCCAGGCAGGGCGGGTGCTGGTCCACACGTGTCTGTGCCAGGGCGGTGCCAGGGCGGTGCCAGCAGTGCCAGCAGCGATGGGCGCTGGGACAGAGCCGTGCTGTGACCCATCGGAGGGGTGAGACCCCGCCCTACCCCAGCCCCTTCCCGTGCCCCCCTGCGCCCCTCACCTGCCACCTGCCCCCCAGGAGGGTCTACCTGGACCACAATGCCACCACGCCACCAGCCCCCGAGGTGGCACAGGCCGTGCAGGACGCCCTGAGCCAGGCCTGGGGCAACCCCAGCAGCGCCCACCCCGCAGGTAGGGCTGGGATGGGGCCAGGGGGCTGCGGGGCCGGACCCCGAGGCCAGGGGGCCGCAGGAAATGCCAGGTCTCATCCCACAGGCAGGAAGGCCAAGGAACTCATCAGCAGCGCTCGGGAGAGCCTGGCACGGATGGTGGGCGCGCGGCCCGAGGACATCGTGTTCACCTCGGGGGGCACGGAGGTGGGAGCAGTGACCCCCTGCCCAACACCCCCCATCCAGCAAGAGCCATGGGGAAGGTGGGCACGAAGGTCACTGTGCTCCTCCGGGGCTTCACTTCCCTCTCTCCTCAGGCCAACAACATGGTGATCCACACTGCCCGCAGGCACTTCCTGGAGGGCCAGCCGGTGGCGGGGCACGGCCGGGGCACACCGCACATCGTCACGTCCAGTGTGGAGCACGACTCCATCCGCCTGCCCCTGGAGCAGCTGGGCAAGGAGGGCCTGGCAGGTGGGTGGCACAGGGACAGCGTGGCGTTTGCGGGGGGCACTTCTCTCCACTGGCACTTCTGTGGAGGGTGGGGACCCATGTGCTCCACGCTGCTCCGCTTCTCTCCCCAAGAGGGCTCTGACTCCCACCACGGTGCCCCCATTCCCTCAGGGTGATGTGTTCCCCACCGTGCCGTCTGTGCACCCACTGCCCGCACGCTCCGGCGCCGTTCAGGGGGCACGGGCAACCCTGGGCACTGCCAGGCTCCCCAGCAAACCTCAGGCCTTGTTCCCTGCTCACAGAGACCTCCTTCGTGGCTGTGTCCCCACGGAGCGGCCGGGCTGAGGTGGACGATGTCCTGGCCGCCATCC
Source organism: Sakesphorus luctuosus (assembly GCA_013396695.1). Taxonomy (NCBI): domain Eukaryota; kingdom Metazoa; phylum Chordata; class Aves; order Passeriformes; family Thamnophilidae; genus Sakesphorus; species Sakesphorus luctuosus. The sequence goes on along the minus strand of VWZD01009359.1, from coordinate 51,344 downwards.
GGCCCAACACCTGCCTGGTGTCCATCATGTTGGCCAACAACGAGACTGGCGTCATCATGGTGAGCGTGGGCAGTGTTGGCACAGCCCTGCAGAGGGGTGCCTGGTCAGGGGGCAGGTGGTCCCTGAGGCAGCCCCTCACCCTCCCAACAGCCCATCCCGGAGCTGAGCCGGTGCATGCGAGCCCTCAACCAGCGCAGGGTGGCAGAGGGGCTGCCCCGGGTCCTGGTGCACACGGACGCGGCACAGATGATTGGCAAGGGGCGCGTGGATGTGCAGGAGCTGGGAGTGGACTATCTCACCATCGTGGGACACAAGGTATGGCCCCACCTCGCCACAGTGGGACACAAGGTGTGGCCCTGTTCACGTGGCCCAGCCACTGCTTGCCCTCTCAGACGTGTCTGTTGGGGTGCCAGGGGCAATTTGTGTGTCCCCCAGAGCTTGGTACCTCATCAATGGCCAAAGTTTTCCTGCTCGATGGGGCTCTGCAGGCAGACTCTGCTCCTGCAAGTCAGGGCTGGTCTGGAACAGGCAGCAGGAGGAGGCCAAGGCCAGGGAGCAGCTCTGCAGTGGCCTGTGCCCGTGAGATGGGCAGGGGCATGTGCAGGGGCACAGGAAGGGCGGCTGGCGTGTCCCCAGGTCACAGCGCTCTGTTCCCGCAGTTCTGTGGCCCCCGCATCGGTGCCCTGTACGTGCGTGGCCCCGGCAGCACAGCCCCACTGCACCCCCTGCTCCTCGGAGGGGGCCAAGAGAGGAGCTTCCGCCCAGGGTAAGGGGGCAGGGGGGCTCTGGGGAGCTGGGGCTCGGGCTGGTGGCCACACTACAGGTGGCTGCCTCCTTGTGCCACTGCCAGCCCGGGGACAAGCAGCCCGGCACAGCAGGGACGTGGGTCTGTGTGGGGGAACTCCCTGGTGCTCAGGCTTTCCACAGGTGAAACTACCCCCTTCCCAGAGAGGTGCCAGGGCTGGGGAGGGTCCCACACAGGCAATGTCTGTTCCTGAGGTTGGGTTTTTGGTCAGGAGAAATAACTCACTGCTCCCTCTTCCCTTCCAGCACCGAGAACACCCCAATGATCGCTGGCCTGGGCCAGGTGAGCTGGTGACGGGCAGGGGTGAAGTGGTTCCCTGCAGGTGCCGCCTGGCAGAACCAGCACAGTAATCAGAAGTGACAAACTTGGGGTGCGGAGGGGCGGGAGAACTACCGGGAAAGAAGAGGGGGCTCTCTGGTGCCAGTGGGAAGAGGTCCTTTGGGTCACTTGCTGCAGGTTTGCAGCCCTGGCAGTCTAACTGCTCACATGGTACAGGGCACTGGGAGCCTGGGGCAGGACACAGGGAACTTGGCAATCACAGAGCCTGTTCCGGGCTGGACTCCTGTTCCAGGGACAAGACACTGAGGGAGGTGTCAGAGCATCTGGGTTTTCTCTCTCCAGGCTGCAGAGTTAGTGAGCAAGAACTGGGAGGCCTACGAGGCTCACATGAGGGATGTCCGGGATTACCTGGAGGCCAGGCTGGAGGTGCGCACACCTGGGCCCTCCCTGGGGTCTCAGCCTGCAGAGTGCAGGGCCTGGAGCAGCGTGGGTCACATCCCTCCAGCTCTGCTCATGAACCTAAAGGGGTTCACAGCACTGATTTCTCCAGGCCTCCTTTGGAAAGGAGAGGATCCACTTCAACAGCCACTTTAAGGGCTCCAAGCGACTCTGCAACACCTCTAACTTCTCCATCTTGGGACCAGGCCTCCAAGGTAGCTCTTACCCTGCAGTGCCCTGTGATGTGCCAAGGGAGCCAAGGTCCTGCCCCTCCCAGCACCCTGTGCTCAGAGCCTCAGCCACGATGGCGCTGGGCAGGGAGGCAGGCAGGGGCAGAGCTGTGCTGTGTGTGCAGGGTGAGCTCTGTGCTGTGTGTGCAGGGTGAGCTCTGTGCTGTGCTGTGTGTGCAGGGCACAGGGTGAGCTCTGTGCTGTGTGTGCAGGGTGCAGGGTGAGCTCTGTGCTGTGTATGCAGGGTGAGCTCTGTGCTCTGTGTATGTGCAGGGCACAGGGTGAGCTCTGTGCTCTGTGTGCAGGGTGAGCTCTGTGCTCTGTGTATGTGCAGGGCACAGGGTGAGCTCTGTGCTGTGTATGCAGGGTGAGCTCTGTGCTCTGTGTATGTGCAGGGCACAGGGTGAGCTCTGTGCTCTGTGTGCAGGGTGAGCTCTCTCTGTGCTGTGTGTGCACGGTGAGCTCTGCTGTGTGTGCAGAGTGAGCTCTGTGCTGTGTGTGCAGGGCGCAGGGTGCTGGCTCACTGCAAGGTGCTGCTCGCCAGCGTGGGGGCCGCCTGCCACTCGGACAAGGGGGACCGGTAAGTGGCCAGCTTGGCCAGCCCAAGGTGTCTTCCAGGGAACAATCAGTAGGAGAGGGGGAAATGGGACAGGCTTGGGCAGTGTCCTCTGGAGCAGAGAGGGTGCAGAGCTTTCCAGAGGGGCTGAGGGGCTGTGAGGGGGATAATTGCAGGAGACACAGTTGAACACCTGACTGATGCTTGGAAGGACTTTGTCCCTCGTGGCTGTCGTGATGCAGCTGAGCTTGAAAGTACTTTTGAACTCCTGGCACTGCCAGAAAAGATCTTGCCGCACATCCACGTGTGCCTGGCTCACCTGCTGCAGCCCGTTTGGATCTCCAGGTGGCTTCTCTGGGAATGTGGGGACAGCAGCTGCTTTTGGCCTGCTCTAGAGCAATGCTCTTTAGACATGGCAGAGCTGCCAACCCATGGGGACATGGGACACGTCCCTGGGAGGGGAAGAACCAAATCCACTGTAGGGGAACAAGCCCAGTGGGAGAAGGTGCCTTTGGAGAGCAAGCAGGGTGCTGTGCAGGAGACAGGTTTGCCTGGAGTGCATCAGCACGTGTGCTCCCTCCTACAGCTTGGGGAGGCCTCCTGATGATGTGTGTGTTTCCTTGGCCCTGGAGTCCAACCTGCTCACCCCGTGCCTTGTTCCAGGCCCTCCCCGATCCTGCTGGGCTGTGGGATCGCCCCTGACGTGGCGCAGAATGCCCTGCGGCTGAGCGTGGGCCGGGACACCTCACGGGCGGATGTGGACCTGGCCGTGCAGGACCTGGTGCAGGCTGTGGCACAGCTGGAGCAGCACCCAGCCCCGTAGGCCTCAGCATCGCTGTGGGCCATCCCCCAGGTCCTGGGCTGGGACTGTGCCTGGGGACTCTGCCAGCCTGGGCTCAGGGTTTCTGAGTCGGCAGGGAGTGGGGGTGAGGAGGGGGCTTTGCTGGGGCTGGGGCAGCTCAGGAGCTTGCCCAGGACTCCCCCGTGCTGCACAGCAGCGTTGCTGCCAGGTGCTCCTTGGCTGCCAGCACCAGTGCCCAGTGCCCAGCTGGCTGCAGGCACATGCACATGTTGGCACGAGGGAGTCCAGGTATGAAAGCCATGGGAGGTGGAGCCTTTTGCCCTGGTTGCTTTCCACAAAGGAAGCTTTCCTGCTGTCTGAGCAGTCAGAGGAAGAAAGACCATCTGCCCCAGTGGGAACTCAGCTGATAGAAGCACAGCAAGATTCGGGGCTGGGAGCTGCCCTGTCCAAAGCTATCAAAGGGATTTTTGGCTGGGCATGGCTTTCCCAGCTCCACGTTGCTTTACCTGCTCCCCTTTCTCCTGTCCTCTCTACAGTGGGCACAGCTCCTGTTGCCACCTCCTCCTGCTCCTCAAGGAAACGGTGGTTGGGGCAGCTGTAACTGTGCCAGCACCTGAGGAAATGTGTCCCCTGCATGGCCTGACATGGGAGGACATGAGTGTCACACGGACCAGGAGCTGGGCTGGCTGGTGTCAGGGAACCTGCTCTCCCCAGGGCTTCATAGGAATAAAAGTAATTGCTGCTGCTGTGGCCTTTTCCCCAGTAAAATGTATTTTCCATGGGGGAAGCTGGACTGGTTGGGGTCATCTGGGTGATGCATTTTTCCTTGGAAAATGCTCATGTCCCAGAATAGAGGCACAGTCCGCTGGAGCGTGGCGGTGCCTGCTGGGCCTGGTTGGCATGGAGACCATGGACACAGAGTCTGATGCTGGCCTTTCTCTTTACAGCCATGCATTAGCACAGCCAGGAACAGTATTTGCAACCATAGAACCCTGAGGCTTTTTGTCAATCTCATTTCTAACTGGAGCATTAGGGTCCAGACACCCTGACTGCAAGTCCCTGGTGCCTTCCAGGCTGGTCAGGGTTACCAGCAGTGCTCGCACCTCGACCTCAAATGCGATCTTTTATTTCTGCCTTTTTTCCCCCCTCCCTTGCATAATGGTTGAAACGTCTTTTAGAAAAAGTGGTTCCAAGAAAGGATTTGGCTCTGCTTCAGGGATCGGTGCTTAATTTATCATGAGCCTCCTAATTCTTGGAGACCTTTGCCATGCGTGGCACAACTGGAGATTCAGTGTTTGGGGCTCTCCTTCCCCCACAGGAGATCTGGGCTTCCTGCATTGGTTGAGACAGAAATTTAACCACAAAGCACAAAAAGCTTTACTGACTTCTTTATACACACAGGAAATGCAAGTTTTAGCACAGAAATGTAGCATTACTTCCTTTACAACATTGCAGGCAAAGCTTAAGAAGCGTTGCAGAGGATATGAGAACTCCATTGTAATGGTTTCACTGCTCATTCTCCTACTACCACAGCACAGGAATGAGAGTCACTAGTGAATCCCTCTGTATTGCCTTATCCAGGGAAGGTGAGGAAGAACATGTGTGGCTTGGCCTGCGCTTCTGTGGGCCGGCCTGTGCTTCTGCTCACACGCCCTGTGTGGTGACCTTTGGTGTATGACAAAAAGTCAGTGGTTAAATGCAGCAGAACAAATTCACTTGGCATGAGAGTCTGGAAACACCAACATTGCTACATGAGCTGAGAATTTAAATGTCAGAGAGAGGATCTGAGCACTACTCTGGGACACAAGAGTTGAAATGAGTTACTTTCACTTGGTCACAGCCAGAATTGGACAGCAAAGCTGTGGTTCATTTAATGGAGGAATCCACAATCTCCTGATAATCTTGCTGCCTTAAGTTCTTCCAGGAGAGTTTGTAACACGCAAGGAAGAAAACACTAACCAAAATAACAGCTCCCCCAAGCAGGTCCCAGGTGCCCGGGACGATGCGCAGCACCAGGAGCTGCAGGACCATGGCGATGACGATCTCCAGGTGCTGCACGGTGCTCACCAGAGCAGGGTGGAACTTGCTCAGGGCATAGTAGACCCCCAGGAAGGCTGCAGTGGAGCACAGGCAGATGGCAAGGAGATAGCTCCAGGTTTCCCCATCCAGCGGGACAATTGGCTCTTGGAGCAGGAACATGGTGGACGCTCCCCACACCGTCCCTGTCCAGCTGAAGGTGAACAGGGCTGTCCACATGCTGATGTTGTCCTTGATGGACCTGTAAACTGTCATGGAGAGGGCAGTGGTCAGACCAGCCATGACAGTCATGGTGTAGCCAAAAGCTTCCTTCCAGGTGCTCAGAAAAGAGTTTTCCTCCTTAACAATGTTGGGGATCATGACCAGACAAACGCCCAGCATGCTGCCGAGTACAGTAACTACATCAATGTAAGCCATTCCTTCATCCATGAGTAAGAGAGCCAGAATGGCACTGAACACTGTGGTGGTCGCCCTCCACATGATGGTCCCATTGCTGGGGGGCACTATGGAGAAGGAGGTGTAGGCACAGGTAATAGAGACCACATTGCAGACCCCGTAGAAGAAGAGCCTGAGCCTGTAGCCTTTGGGGCCGAAGGGAGGCTCGTGGTGGTAACACACTGCGGTGATGGACAGCACCTGCAGGACTGACCGGATGAAAATCAGCTCTAGGGATGGCACTTTGGAGCGGTCAGCAATCAATCTTGTGATTAGAGCCACACATCCGTGAGCCACGGCAGACCCAAAAAGGACAGCCCATGTTCTTCTGGACTGCAGGATATTCCCTTCAGGAAAGTGCTGGGATTGTCCAGTCTCATCGGGTTTGGGCAGTTGTGCTGGCTTGGTGTCTATTGTACCAAAGAAAGTCCTTTCTCTCTTTTTGCCATCACTCAGTAGTCTTCTCTTAGGATTATCCTCCACGAATACTCCAGTGTCTTCATTAACATCCTCACACCCCTCTTCTCCTGGCTGGGGATAATGAGAAGTGTATTTCACTGTTACGGTGTTGGGATGGATTTTTACTCGTTTTTTGATGGGGTATTTTTGGGAAGACATATCCATTTCCTTAGAGAAATGGCCTGGTCTTAAGAAAAAAAACAGAAATACCCTGTTATTTAATGAGTCAGAGTATGTAAATGGTCTTAGTGTTTACAAGCTATTTTTATCAACCAAGTCCAAGTACTAGTCTAGTAGACTGTTCTTGGTCTTGCTTTAATTTTCCACTGAGTTACTGCTTAGTACCTCTGACAGCTGGGCCATTTGGGTCTCCTTACAAGTCAGCCATGGCACTTGACATTAGTCACTGATTTTTGAAAATAACATATATTCTCATTATGTATGGTATGTATAATGCATTCTAGTACGTTCTTATTCTAGTGAGAAAGTTTTCTTGCTAAGCTTTTAACTCAGTAATTATGAATTACTGTTATTTGCTTGCCAGTGTTAGGAGGAGAAATTTGGCTGGAGGAGGTGACAGAGAGCAACACAGGGGAACAGGGAGCACCCCAAGCAAGTCAGCACTTAGCATATGAATAACAACACATCTTTGAACAATACTTGGACACTGTTAAACCCTGCTGTCTTCCAGTGAAGGGCCATTTCCCGCAACACAAGCGGTGCCTGTGATTGGTGCAGGGTGGGTCAGGTTAATTCAGGCAGGAACTCACTGAAATTACTTCGTTTTCACAGCACCCCCCACCATCTGCGGAGAGCCCTTCCAAGTGAAGTGGCAGCAGCAGAAATGAAGCCTTCCCTGCTTTCTATTCACGCCAGCAAATAAACTTGTGCAGACCTTACCTGTGGCAGAGAGATTTAATCCCAGGCCAGATGGGGAAAACAGCTCTTCGTCATCTCCATCCTTGTCTGGTCGTCTAGACAGAAGGAGCAGCTGCTCTCAGGCATCCTGTAGAAAGGTTATGATCATCTCAGCACAGAATGGAAAACCCAAGGGAGGCACAAACCCCCCCGAACTCTAGATGGAGAGAAAGCAGTCAGTGTCATCTTGCCAAAACCACTCCTCAGCCATCTCCCAGAATTACTGATGGAACTGATCCAATGAACAAGTGGTGGTTTTGTGACGAAACGGTTCCTCCAGTGTAAAGATTTAAAGCAAATTCCCCATGTCGTGTCTGCTGTCCTGTCTCACAGCGCTGCGGAGCAGAGGATGCCCTGGAGTACCCACCCTCCCCTCCGGTGACCCACCCCACGCTGCCCTGCAGCGATCCATGCCCGGAGCCGAGCGCAGCCCCGCGAGCAGCAGCAGCAGCAGCAGCAGCTCGGCCGCTGTGGGGATGGATGTGACGGTCCTTGCCCCTGGGGAGGGCCGAACAGCGGAGCAAGGCGGGTCCTGCGGGTGCCGGAGCGCAGGCGATGGGCTGGCGGGCTGAGCAGCACGGCAGTGGATTGCCAGGGAGAACAGATCCAAAGGCAATGTCACCGCGTGTGCAGCGTCTCCTCGCACAAAACACTGAAAATACAGCCGCCAGCTTCAGCCGCGGCGTTTTCTCCCTCCCTAATCCGTGACTGCCAAGCACTGCCCGCATCTCCCTGCAAATACGATTTCCACGCGAATGGGACAGTCTGCCCTTCTCCTCCCAGGCTGTTTGCCAACCCCCTGCTACTGCCAGGATCCGCCGTCGCCTGCTCCCCGCGGCCCCGGCAGGGATCGGGGCGGGAGCGCGGAGGGGCAGCGGCCCCGGCAGGGATCGGGGCGGGAGCGCGGAGGGGCAGCGGCGGCCGCGGCTCTCAGGGAAGGGGCAGCGCCGCTTCGGACCTGCACAGGTAAGAACGTCTGAGGACAAGAACCACCCTGGTCTCTGCAGGAGGCCCCGTCCGGCACTGCGGGCCGCATTTCTGCTGCTGCTCAGCTGAGCGGAGAGGAGCGCCCGGGGCAGCTTCTCGGGCAGGGAGCTCGAGAACAAGCCCCTGCAATGGCCGGGAGGGCGGACAGCGAGGGGGGCTCCGTGTGCGCCGTGCTCGGGCAGCGCCAGCGACCCGCCCCGCACTCCCAGAGCACACCAGGGCTCCGCCTCGCCCTTCTTCCTTCAATCCTCCCTGCCCCTCTCCTCCACTTCAGTGGTTCACTTCGGAACCCTTGAACGCGCAAATGCAGAAGTCCAGCGAGGCAATGGTTTCCCCCAGCACAGCTTTCCCTCCCTGGCGTTTTCTTTGTGTGACAAATCCGCACTTCTGCCTTGCTGTCTTCAATAAAATTAGGATCTTCTTGATTTAAAGCACAACATATGGATCAGGAATAAAATAAGTGGAAGGAAAAGACGACAAAAGGTGGACAACAGGCATTATTACTCGCGTGACAGGAGGTCTGGCCCGGGGGAACTCGGGCATTTCGTTCAGAAGCAGCCTGGGAAAGTCTGCAACTGTCATGAAACCAAAACCAAAACAGCGAATTTGTTACCATCAGCATACAAAGGCAACTTTCATGCTTCCTGACTCATGTTCTTTCAAGAAATAGTTGCGAATCCAACAAAGCATTTGCACAGCTCGTACTGGGCCTGTGTGATGTGTTCGGGCAGCTCTCCGGAGGCAAACAATGGCTCGGGAGCAGCAGCTCCAAATGGCTGTGCTGCGCAGACACTGCTCCCTGCACTCCAGCCTGGGAATTCCCAGCACTCCAGCTCTGGGAATGCACAGCTGGGAACTCCGGGAGGTGGAGGGCAAACATGTGTGACAGGCAGGAGATGAGAAGTAACAAAGAACTGAAAAAACCAGGAGTGCTTGAACCAGGATTTTGTTTTCCCTACTAAACAAATGTGATGCCAACCCTCCCCTGGTACATTATTTGTACTCTTTGGTGCTTTTCCTGACCAGCGAGGTTTTCCATAGAGACTGAGGTTAGGGCATATCCCAAAATCCATTAAGTGTGTCCCTGACACAAATTTAAAATAGACAGGAATCAGCCCAACCTATGCAGACAACCTGCTACTTTTTCTGCCAGTGCCTTTTGTAGAAATGACATGAAGTTTTTATTTTCCCTTTATATCCGGAAACATAACATGGTTTATTTGCATTTTCTATGAAAACTGTAATTTGATTGCAAATCAAGTTTAATACAAGGCTGAAGACGAAGCACGTGCAAAATTCTCAAGTTACAGAACAAAACAAACATTCCCAATTCAAACAACAACCTGGGACACCGGTTTAAATTACCAGCTCATGGAAATCACTGACTGCCAAAGTTGAATGCTGCTTTTCTGTGGGTGAACAAATAATCCCCAAGGATTCAGTAAATGGCACAAACCATTAATGGTACACACACCATAATTTCTTTTAAAAGGAAAACCCCTCAAAAGTCCCCTCCTTGCTCAGTCACTGCACATGCCGGTTACCCAGGCAGAAATGGGTGAGTATTTGCCACGTGGCTGTTGGGGGTGCGAGGCTGAGCTCTCCTTGCCGTGCCTGAAGGAATGAAGGCTCTGAGGTTTGACTGGTGATTTTAACCACCAATTTTCAATGAAGTGAAGGAAAAATACTTTCATCTTCTGCCACATTGGCTGAAGTCAGTCAAGTGACTGCAATTTATGAGGAAGGACTCACAGACATGGCAATTGCAGCCCTTAGGGAGTCAGGACCGAGAACTCGGCCATCCCCGTGCTCTGAGAGAGGATGCGGCTGTGGAAAATCCCCCAATCCTGACTGGATCAGGCCGAGATTAGCAGAGGGGTAGGGACCAGTCTCTACAGGGTAACTACAGACTGACAGTTTTCCCTGGATATCAGATGTACAAAAGACCCACCCACCCCTACAAAGCCACAGGACTGAACTCGTGCCACCTTCACTAAGCACTTCCATTCACTGATTTCTCACCACGAGGGTTTTACTTTTGATTCCTTATCAGGGACAGGGAAATCTCCTAAATTCCTGGTTCAGCACCATTAAAGCACCTGAACCTTGCTGGGGATTCTCAGGTGCTTGACAGTTCAGGCAACTGCTCATGCCAAGGGAGCTCCACTCACGGGATGCCCCAGTACCTTTCTCTTTTTAGCTGGATTGATACAAATCAATGGTATTAAAAATACATGTAAAGAATCTCGAGTCTTTATTAAAATTTAATGAATAGCAAAAGGTATTTAAAAAAAGGAAGGAGCAATTACATGAAAGGAGCTTTTAGCACTTAAGCACGAGAGCAAACATTATACAGAAACCAACAAACCGGTACCCCGTGTCTTCAAATTAATTGAGTCACGCCCAGCAGCGCTGCCTGAGGGAAGAGTCAGCACACCCTTCACAGAATACAAACATAAACCTTCCACTTAAGCCCCATGAATTGTCAGGATGTTCCTGATTATATTTTGCTGCCAAAAAAGCGACCTGTGTTTCTAGTAGTTTGCTAAAGCCACCACATGTGGTTTCAGTGGGATTATATATGACACCTTTAAGTTCCCTTGCCTCCTCTAACTCATTCTCTTGCTGTACAGGGCTCCCTATGCGTCCACTTCCCCAAAAAAATACTGTTTTCTGATTTTTCCGTTCGTGCCTGTTGCCTGCTCCATCTACTACCTCTGCAGATGCAACACTTGCATTAAAGTGATTTTGGAAGAGCCACGTTGCCTGAACACTTCCCATTCCAAAAACCGGAATCTGAACAAACCCCTTCAGATCACAGCTCCAGGCACGAGGAAAGTGTAACAGAGAACACACCAACACTGAAGTATAGTCCCCTCTAGTATCAGAAAATAGGAAAACAGCTTGGTCAGATGGAAGAAAGGCTTTAAGAGGTACATAACAACGGGGTGAAGCACAAGAAGGCACCTCGGGGCTCCCGACAGCAGAGGACAGGTTAACATTAGAGATACCTCGGATACTGCTTTGGATCCTCTCCCAGCCGGCTGCAGAGCCCGGGCCCGGAGCGGGAGCGGTGCGGGGAGCGGGAGCAGTGCGGGGAGCGGGAGCCGTGCGACGAGTGCGGCCGGAGCGGGAGTCGCGACGGCAGCTGAGTCCGGTGGGAGCGAGCCCGGAGGGCCCGCGGGGAGCGGGGCGGGCACAGTCCCCGGGCCCGGGGCGAGGGGCGGCCGCTGCCCGAGCCGGGTCCCTGCAGCCCC
>VWZD01009359.1:1427-39286 GCA_013396695.1 Sakesphorus luctuosus | reverse complement strand
GGGCGGCGGCGACGGCGGCGGCGGAGGGAAAGTTGCGGGAGCCGGTGGGCGGCCCGACCCGCCTGGGCTCGACCCGGCCCGGCCCGGCAGCGGGACCCGGGCCGCCCGAGCGCCTGGCCGGAGTCCAGTGGGACAGGCCGGGAGCGGCCCGGGCCGGGCACCCCCCGCTCCTGTTGCTCATCCCCCGGTACCGGAGCGGCCGCCCCGGGGCTCGGGCCGCTCGCCCGGGGCACAGCCGTGTTACGCAGCCCAGGGGCTGCCCCGGGTGCGGGGTCTGAGCCCGGGGGGGGCCGCGGGGAGGCCGCACCGGCCGGGGGTCCCGGGGCCGCGGTCCGAGCCCTCAGGGCAGCCGGGCAGTGCCCTCCGAGCGGGGCAGGGGCAGGGGCCGAGCGCCACGGGGGTCCTGAGCCTGCGCTCTGACGCCGCAGAGAGGTGCGGGGCAGGGCAGGGCAGGGGCCGGGACCCGGTGCTGGCAGTGCTGGGCACCACCCGCTGCCTCCCCCCCTCCTGCCACGGGACTGGCAGCGGGAGCGCCGGCGGGGACCGAAAGGGACTGGGGAGAAAGAACATAGTTGTGGTGTCCACAGAGCCACTTAAAGGGATGTGACTGTTAATACCAGTGTCAAAAAACTTAGTTTCTGGTAAGACAGTGTGAGTTTAATTAAACTAAATTGAACTGGCTTGTAAGTATTGATTATTTCGGTTGTGTTCCACACAATTCTGCAGCTGTGCAGGTAGTGCAGTGATGGCATCTATTAAGTTGCTGAGGAACGAAAAACCTTCTTCAGGTCACACCACTGATGCAGCTGCTCCTAATTGTGTCCTGCGTTTTGGGCCAGGGGTGACATTAATGCCTGGGTTCAGGCAGCTGAGGACTCGCTCAACTGGTGACAGGGGTGGTGTGGCAGAAGGGTTAGTCCAGGGTCTCTGATCCAAAGCACTCTTGCCTTGTCTGGTGAGATAGAAAAGACATTTGGTGAGTGTTCCTACAGTTCCATCCATCCACGAGCAAGTCACAGGGCCACAAGGCACTATGCCGGTTGTCTGTGGCAAGGTGTTCTGACCACGTGAAGAAGTTCTTTTACAGAACTAGAAGCCACCTTATTCTTTCTGTCTCAGCTGTGATGATTTTTTGATAGAAAGCCTGAGAAAAGTACACATAGTGGGTGCAGAGGGCTTGGAAATGACAAGCCAACCCGTGATGCAGCAGGATTTCCTGGTGAGCAGGAGGGCTCACTTTAGGGTTATGATTAATCTGAGAGGATGTAATTTTTGCTGGCTGCTCACCAGGGAGTGTTGAGTTGAAATTCTGGGTTGCTGCTGCTCATGGGCCCACGTGTGGCTTTACAAGAGTGGGAGTGGGTAGTGAAAGGTCTGTTGCAGAGCTCAGGAACAGTTAGTGCCAGCTCTGGAGCTCAGAGCACCCTGTACCCACCCTGTGTGAGAGGGCTGGGCCCTTGGCAGCCCACGAGCTCTGCTGGTTCCTGAGGTACGTGCTGAGGCTGATGAGGTCACTGTGAGAGGCAGCATTTTATGGCCAAACATCCGCACCTGAAACACTGAGCTCAGAAGTTGTGGGGGCAGCTGAAACCCTGGCACTGGAACTTTGCTCTGGGGTCTCTGGGCTTTTCAGCTCCTGTCCCTGTCCATAACGTGCCCTCGTGTTGGGCAGACTTGTATGGGACTTCTGCAACTGCAGTGCACCTTTTGATAGTTGAGAAGGTTTGTGAACATTAAATATTTGGATACATTGACCAAATGAGTTCCTTGGGATAGTCAGAAACTCAACAAGTGAGTATTTTCTAATTTGAAAGAAGGACATGTCCCTCAAATTTGTCCTTTGGATTCTCTTCCTTTTTTCCCCTGTGTTGCGAAGACTTGCCTTGATATAAGGTGGCTAAATACTGGTAATTTAAATACTATTTTGGTAGGCCAGTGAGCTCATAAGAGTGTATGGATGCAGTGGGATTGAAATGCTAAATTGTGATGACTTTCTAAGAAAAATCCTTTTACTGGGATAAGATTATGCCTTTATTTTTGTGATCTGTTTTCTGGTAATGTGCACAATGAACTCTCACCCTGCTGAAAATTCCAGAGTGGCAGTTCTGTAGGGAACACAAGACATATGAAAGCTGCACACTCTCTCCTGAAGCTGTGCAGGAATGTTAAAGCCTGAATGTGGATGCAGCACTGCTGGGTGGGTGGGTGGCCCCGGCTCTCTCCGTGCTGCACCTCGGAGCGCCCCGGTGTGGGGTGAGGCTCTGCCTGCCTGGGCTTGGGGTCAGACCCAGGAGGTGATGCTGGATCTGGTGCCAAGAGAAGGAAGTGCTTTATCTAAATCTGGTGTGCCAGCTTCAGGACTTAAAATGCCAACCAACATCTGCAAGATACTTCATGCTTTATTCAAAGTTTTGGGATTCACTGTCATTTACCAGTGGAGCTCTGAAGCTCTGCTTGCCTGCAGTGCCACTGTGTCTGCTCGCTTGGCTAAAGATAGAAAGGACTACAGTTGGTTTTCTTTCTGGAGAAGAAAGAGAAAGCCTACAAAGTTTGAGTTCACTGGCAGATAATTGTTTTATTGTTACTAGGGCTATTCAGTATTTTGCTTTTCCACACTGATGTAACTTTGTTGGTTTAGGTGTTCAGTATGTGATCAGAAGACAATGACATATTTCTTTGTTCCCTGAGAAAACAGGTGGTTTAGAGAGCATTATTATGACCCTCTGTGCAACTTTTCAGTCTGCAAATACACTTCCAAAACCAAGTGTTGTTTTGCAGAGGTGCACTCTGGTTTTTGGAAAGGCAAACCCCACCTTCAGCTGGCTGAAAGAGCTGAAGGGAAGGAGCTGCAGGGGGAATCTTCTTGGCTGTGATTTTGTAGCTACTGGCTAATTTCTGCCATGTCCTGTGGAAACTCTGACTGCAGGCAGTGATTTCAGCATGTGGCAGTTTGTGTCACTCGTGAGACAATGCCCAGGAGCTCCGAGCAACTGGGCTGGGTTTGGCAGCTCTGCAGCATTTCCTCGTTTGCATCTCCACAGGCATTTTGGGATTTTGGAAAAGACTGTTTAATGATTACAGTGTGCTGGAGGTGGCAGAAGGCCTTGGACAATGGATTCACCAGGGCCCAAACAGTGCCACGTGTGTCCTGCTCTGGACTGTGGGTTCAACATCAGCTGGTTAAATCTGGTAACTCTGCTTTAATTTTGGAATATTTTCTGAGGAAATGCCCATTTATAAATGCAGGCAGTTCCAGATTTGGTACAATTGGTGCAAATAGAAGGCTTTCCATGCCTTCAGGCCCCTGAGTGCTCCGTGCTGCTCTCTCAGTACCCAGAGGTGGGAGCGCTGGCCAAGAGCTGCCACCACCTCGGGCCGGGGGGCTCGTCCTGTCCAGGGGCACTTGGAGTCTCAGCTTTAAAAGACACAAAAGGGCATTGGCTGCACATCTTTTGGTGGGAGAGGCCTCTCAGCCACAGCTCTCAGCATTACTGGGCACAAGAGCTTGATATGAGAGTGTAGTGTGAGTTCCAGCCACACAGTAATTAATCTTTTATTTCAGAATTAAAAGCAGGAGGTTGATTTCTTTAACCTGTCCTGCCTCAGCTGAAGAGCAGGTTGTTTCAGGTGGTTCCCAAAAGTAATGTTTTAACTAGAAAGCAGCATGAGGCACCATCCAGCCAACTGTTCCTTGCTGTGCAGGGTGTCAGCGGCGTATACGTTATTTATTCTGCAAATAAATCTAATGAGTCTGTATTCTGTAACTCTCCTTATAGCAGGCTTGTATTATATTGGCAGGTTAGCTGAGTGAAAACAGTGTTGACAGATTGTTCAGCTCATAGAAGATATTCCTTTGTAGAGTCCTGTGTGTCAGAAATGTTTCTAAGTGTCAAATATTTTTCTACAATAAAATAGCAAAAATCAAAACAATTTGTCTTGGATACATTCTGTTATGTACTAGAGCATAGCTTGTGGTGGTGGGTTTGCAACCCAAAGTCAAACGACAAGCTCAGTATCTGTTTGCTCTCCCCCCCATGAAGCTTTCTCTCTCTCCTTTTAGAGCTGGAATCCCCCAGGACCAGGAAGATACCAACATGTTTGTGTTTATAAGTGGAAAATGAAACTTCATTAGGAAATGGGTAATGAATTCCATCTTAAGTGAATGATAAATGTGCCAGTTTTGCATTGTTAGTTCCTAGAGCTGTTCATTAGGACCACATGAGGTTGTTGCTGCCAGTGGCATTGCACGAGATGGTTGAGCTGCTCTGCCACAGCTGAGAGAGGAGTCTGTGTCTGTCTCCAGAGCTTGCACAGCTCTCCCTGTTCCTTTGTGCTTGTGCTGCTGCTGCCCTGACCTTTCCCTGAGCCAGCTGAATTCCCTGCTTGGCCAACCCATCTGCTTGGGAGGGGCATTTTTCTGCCCAGTGAATGAACTGAATCAGGCCATCAGAGTAAGGAGTTGCTAGAGGTGATGCAAGGTCAGTGGCGAGAATATTTTGGGGGAAAAATGGTGCTGGCAGTGGATCCCCTGCTGGCCCAGGTGGGAGGTTCAGCCCTCTCAGCTGTGTGTGCTGCCCCTGGGTGTGTGTTCAGGTGGATTCCATCACCACGTGTGAGGTCAGGGCTCCTGTGGGTAACTCTCACCTTCCCTCAGCTCCCTCTGCCAGCTTTCCTCCCTGTGTTTGTTCTTCCCATCTTTGCAGCTGGTCCTGTCTGCCTTCCCATGAGTAACTTGCTGTCATCAGCAAATCGGTGGCATTCTTCTCCTTTTCCAGATGTGAGAGTGTCTCAGTGTGGCCTCCAGCTCATACTCAGAGTGTCACAGAATGGTCTGGGTTGGAAGGGACCTTAAAGCTCAGCTCATTCCACTCCTGGGCAGGAACACCTTCCACTGGACTGGGTTGCTCCAAGTCCTGTATTCCTGTGGGACTTTCCTGGTGTCAGAGATGACCATTTGGTTGCTCTTTCCTTACCACATAACCTGTCCATGCCAGGCCTGTTGTTGCCATGGCAGCTTAATTAAGAGCCTTTTGTTAAATGTCCCTTGGAAATTAAAGCAGGCTTTGTCCGTGGGTGTGTGCCCCTCTGAGACACCTCTGGAGGTTTGTGGAACTTGCCTTTCCTGTGCAGAAGGGAGGTTGATTTCCCTGTCTAAATGCAGTTGTTTCTTTAGCTGCCTACGGATCTATTTTCTAGAATAGTTTTTGCTAAGTTAGGCTCCCTGTAACATCAGTGTTGGGTGAGAGAGTAACACAGCTATGAATTGTGCTCAAGAGTGAGCACTGCTTCAAGCTGTAGCATTTTTTGAAGGCTGTTTTTTTCTGGTTCACTGATGTGGCTTCTTTGGTGTCTGATAGTTTGGTTTTTCCTGTAGTTTTACTTTAATAGGACACTGCTTTGGGGAGAGGAATTAAAAATCTCTCTTCTAAGAAATGAATATTTTTTAAAATGTAGAGGAACTAATATATTTTGGGATCTCTGTTTTCCTGCATTCAGTGGAAATTGGTCCATAGACTGATCATTATTGATAGTGGAATTGGAGAAGAGAACAGATAGAAGGATGTGCACACAGAATACAGTCCTGTAGGCCTGTTTTGTTGGATACTGGGCTCGGCAAACCCCCCAAACAAAACAGCAGGGTTGCAGTGATACTGTAAAGCAAATAATACAAGCTAGGGAGTGCAAATCAGCGCTGCAGAAATGGCCCAGAGTGCAGGGCCCAGGTGTGAGGGGCTGCCTTGCTGTGGCTGCTCCCAGACTGTGCTCAGCCACAGTGGCCCTGCCCTGCTGTGCCTGATGCTCTGGCCAGGGCAGTGGGAGTCAAGCAGAGCTCAGGTGGCAAGGGAAGCTCTCCAGCCTCAGGAAAGGCTTCTTGGAAACACTGCCCCAATTCGGGCTGCTCTGCCCTCTGAGTTACAGATCGTGGCTGATTTATTCCTCATCTGCTTTCTGTCCCTCGGTTCCACTGTTTTCCTTAAGCTCCTCCAGGCTTTTTCTATTTTAGCACTAGCTGATTGTTCTGTTTGTATTTACAGAAATCCAACAGAATTCACCTATAACGTGTCCTTTCTCATGCCTCTGAAAAGGGTCGGTGTAGCTGCTCAGAGGAGATGGCATCACTTCTGTGGCTTTGTGCATCTCTTTTGTCTTCCCCAGTCACGAGTGGTTTTTCTTTTTTTTTAATGTCTGTTGTTTCTGTAAGCTCCATTTGGAACAGTTTTCTCTGCCAAAGCAGTAAGATGGAGCTGAAATTTAATTCCTGTTTCAAAATGTTTTAGGGAAGTTTCGAGTACTAATTCCTGTGCTGTTGTACGAGATGCTGGACACGTTCAGTACCCAGAGATATGTGGAATGTTGTACTGTTTCACTAAAAATGGCCAGTCTGGATTATGGCAGCACTGTCCACTTGCTGAGGTGCAAGAGAGGATGGTAGGTTGGATGACAGTGAGAACTTGTAGTTGGGCCCTTTCAAATATCCCCAGCACTGGAGTGTGACCTGTGGAAGAGGAGGGAGGCTGTTCTGCACAGCCTGTGCCCCGGCTGAAGATTTCCTTGCTGGTACAAGTGGGAGAACACAGAAAATAGTCCAGTTTCAGGTGTAACCCTCTGGCACTGCCAGAAAAGGAGTGGAAGTGAAATGTCCCATTTCTTGCTTTTTTCGGGGTGCATTTCAATGTAGAATTGTTACAGTTTTCTCCCCAAAAGAAACCAGAGAACCTGCTGATCTTTTGCTTTCCAAAGGGAAGTCTTTACACACCTGTGTGGCTGTTGGTGTGACTATAAAGCCCCAGCCTCTTGGACTGAGAGCACTGGTGGGGGGGTTATGTAAATTCTCTTGCCTGAGGTGGCTGTTGAATTGGAAATGTCTTGGCTTTGAGGTCAGTGTTTCTGAGTGGCCATTAGAGCTGGTAAGACAAGCTTTTTCCATTAGTATGCCTGACTTTGCTGATTCCTCTTGCTGGTTGTTGATTCAGGGCTGTTGGTGTCCTGGTGGAAGGCTGAGAAGGAAAAAACCAGGGCATTAGGAATTAGGGCAGTAAAGTGTCACACTTGGAGGGGGGAGAGTCATTGTCAGTTGTTGCTGCCATGATTTCCTGAACATTTTGTTTCCCTTAGGCCAACGTGTTGTAACAAAACTTCTGAGACTTTTCTAAACTTTGAGAGTGTTTTCTTGGTCATTTCTGCCAGGCCTTTTGCAGGAGTGTCATTCCTCAGCATCATCCAGAGCATTCCTGCAGAACCTGGAGTCTCTGCAGTGCCAGGAGGTACCACCAGCATTTTCTGTACTGAGTTCTGAGGTGTTGGCAGGGTGTGTCACTGGTGGAGTTCATTTTGCTGTGAAATGCACAGCTAGGAATAACCCTTTCACATTTTCCTTGCCCATAAATTTTTGGCAGTCAGCTCCTTTGTTGCCTGTCCCTCAAACAGCTTCCTTGCCCTAACATCTTGCCTTGATAACACCCCCATCCAGAGCTCGGCTATTGTGTCTGCCTCTGTCCTGAGGGCCACGTGTTGCTCCTCTTTGTGCTCGTGGCTGCATTCAGGCCGTGTCAAAGATAATGCTCTTCTGTGGCAGGATCACAAAGAGCATTCAGTGTGGGACAGGCACCGCTGATTTGTGGCTCCCCAATCCCCATCTCTTCACCCACAGGACTGGGCAATGACAAGTAGCACCAGTGTGAAGTGTCACCAAGTGCCACTGAAGTTATTTATGCTGTTTGAGTGCTGGGGGGGTGTGTTCTCTGGCAGAGGAGAGCCTGACACAGGGGAAGGCTCGTGGAACTGAGTGCTCAGGGAACTATGAGATCATGAAGAGCATGGGAATGTACAAAAACATTGAGCTGCAGATCTCTGGGAGAAATAAATTCACAGTGAGCTCCCTTTGCACCAAATAAAGGGACTGAGTGGGCAAAACAGACTGTTCTGTCCCAGGCTGGGGGAGAAAGTGTCGTGCAAAGTGACTGCAGCTCCTGCAGCCCACTGAACTCGCTTTTCTTATGCATCTGTAAGGAAAAGGTGTCCTGTTTAACCTCTGGTCAAGCAGCTGGGTGTTCCTTGTGTGCCAGGCTCTCGGAGAAGGTTCAGAAGCAGCATGAGTGGCTCAGGTTACTGTGAGAACTGGCCTGTTCTTCCTGCCCTGACGTCACTGGCAGAGTTCCTGGAGCAGAAGCTGGAGCTGAGGAGACAAAAAGCTGTGGGGAAGAAAGGAAAGAGCTTGTTGGTAGAAGGTTAGAAATGATCTGAATATCATCTTATGTTCACCAGACTTGCCTTTTAAATGCCAACAAAGACCAGAACTTTCAGACACAGAACAGCCTCCTGTGTATTATTTTTACTTCGCTGGGAGTTCAGGCTGTTTGGGGCTTGGCTGATGGGACTGTCTGAATCCTCAGGGGGAACTTTGGTTTTCACATTGTTGTAGATGGCTGGGATGAGCACGCCTGTGGTTGAGATGGGTGTTGTTAGGCAGTTGCTCCAATCTTGTTCCAAATAACATATTCCTCTGACAGACCAGCCTTCCAGGCTGGAAATTCCTGTGTTAGGCTTTTAGCTGCAGATTGATTGTTTTTGTGGTGTTCCAACAAAACTTACTCAAATTAATTTTTGAATATGAGGTTAAGGAGGGGTTTTTTTGGCTGTGGTAAATAGGCATTTATTTTTTTCCTATGGATTTCAGTGGGAAACTCCTCTGAGCTTTCCTGCTTGAGGTTAGAAGGCCTGTAGTTGACCTGTTCTATGGCTTTAATTAGATGGACTGGTGTATAATTGTCTGCCAAACAGTGTAGCTGGGTGGGGAGTGCAGGGGCTGTTCTTTGCAGCTCTTGCAGGAGGAGCAGGTTGTGTTGCCACACTGAGAGTGACCTCCACTGCATCCTTGCAGGTCTGTGGGGAGGGAAGGGAGTCTGACAGACATCAGTCTGGTCCTGTGAGAACACGAGCCATTCCTGCACACCAAGCTGGCTAAGGAGGAGCTCCCCAGGCTTGAAAACAGCCTGGCAATTCTTTGTTGCCCTAAAACTGCTCCAAGGTGGGTCCTGTCAATCGAGGGCCTTTGGTGCTAAATCCGTGTTTGCTCCAGTGCAGGCAAGTCACTGAGGGCTCAGATAATGACCAAATGTTTTCCCTAACTTTGTTTAGGAGAGAACATTTATTATGGATGAAATCTTCCAGAGGAACTCCAACAGGCACCGGATGGGAGAGCAGTAAAAGCAGCAGGATTTAGCAGCGTTGTGTGCTTGGGCAGGGTAGGATGTCAGAGTGGAATATGAAAGAGCAATGTAAAGTGCTTCTAGCCTGGCCAAAAGGTGTCTGCTGAGGTGGAGGTCAGAGCTGTCAGTGCCCCCAATGTGTTATGAGGGTGAGCAGGAGTGTCCATGCAGGGACTCTCAGTTGTGCTGAGACCCCCGAGCGGAAGGTCCGTCTGTTGGGGGGCTCTTGAGTGACTTTTTTGTTGCACTGGTGTCTGTGCCCTCACTAGTGGGACCCAGTGCCTCTAATACCGTTGCACCTGTTCATTCTAAATATCCTGATCCTATGTGATAAAAAGCCAAGGCCACCCTGCCCCCTCCATATTCTGTTCCTTGAATCTCTGTTCCTCACTCTGCAGCTGATGAGAATTTTCCTGTTACCAGCACAGATTTAACCTTGGAGTGTGTTTTCTTTAGGATCACTACACTAAGTATTCAGGTGGTTAATAGCTTCATATAATACCTGCTCTGCAGTCTTCTACCTCTGGCTTCCAAGGAGAAATATGCTATTATTTTGTCCCATAATGATTTTCCTTTAGGGACAGTAGTTTATTTTGAAAAATTGCAAAGCTTTTATCACTTACATGGGGCGTTCTGCATAATGAGAATATAAGCCAGAAATACTTTCATCATTGAAGTTTCATTTAATGAATGAACAGGTATGGAGATGTATTATTTGTATTTTTTTCACTGATTTTTTGTGCATTGCTGGAATCTCTAGGGACACAACTCTAAGTCCAAATTCATCCTGCTTTTACAGCCATTAAGGGATATTAAAACTGGTGTTCAGAGACCTCTATCCAGTCTGGTTTTACTGCAACAATGGACTTGTACTACAGTGCTTATTTATTTACTTTTGTGGCTCTTTCTGGCTTTTCTTTTTCCTGAAATAACACTGAACAAACAAGAGAATGGAAAGAGACCTTGAGTTAATCCCTTTCTCTGTCTGGGGGAAGATAATTTACAATATTCCTGACAGATGCTTGTCTAATCTCTTAATTGCTGGAAATTTCACTGCCCTTCCTAAGCAGCTTATTCCAGTGCTATATATTCTTGCTGACTGGTTTTTGTTTCTAATGTGTAACTGACACATCCTAAAGATAACTTTGGTCTTTATTTGGTCATCTTGAGCTATTTCTGATGTACCTGAATGAACATGAGCTGTCTTTTCCCCCCCCACCCTTGATCTCTAACACAGTCTGTGTGTTTATATTTGAGCTTCTCAGTGTTTCCTCATAGCTGTTGTTTCTTTGCCTCCTGATCCAGCCTCACTGCTCTGTAGATTTTCTCCTGTCGGTTCCTGTCTGGAAGCCCAGGCTGGGCACCTGCTTTGCTTTGCTGGTTCAGCAGTGCTTGCTGGGTTGGCCTTCATGTATTTGTTGTGCTGAGCTCTTCATGGGGGCCCATTGCCCTTCCTTTGGTTTGGAGCTCAGGTAAGGCCTGTGAGCCATCCCAGGGTTTGAGATTACGCCTCAGCCTGTGCCTGGATGTCCAGAGTCACTCCTGGTTCCTGTCCCAGAGGGGCAGGTTCATCCTTTCTGCAGATGAGGGATGGAAAGGGGTTGGGAAGCAGCTGGCACAGGAGCTGTTTGCCCCAGGCAGGTTCCCTGAGTGGTGAGCAGGAGGCACAGTGGATCACACAGGAGCTCCCTGCTGGCTCTGGTGGAGCAGAATCAGGCCCTTCCTGTTGGATGCAGCTCCTGGTGCAGTTGTCTGGTGTCATTTGATTATCTGCAGTCTTCAATATTCATGAGGAGCCGTGAAGGAGGAAGGAGGAGGCTGCCTTGTTTGTTCAGCATCAAGCTGTTGAAAGCATACCTGGAGCATCACTTTCTCCACCTCCTTTGATTTCAAATGATGCTTTTTCGTTTCTATAACATGGTACAAATCTTCATGATGACTTCTGACAATGCAGAAATAGGATTTGCTTTTTTTGTGGTAAAAGTAGAATGGCAGCTTTAGGAGGAAAGAAAAAAACTGGGGGAAAAAATTAAAACATGCTAAAAAGGTGAAAAGGGGGTCAATTTAATCTGAACACAGTCTGTGTTTTACAGAATTCCCCTAAAATTTGCTTGGGAAACAGCTGTCTTCCAGCATGGACAGCATTTCAGCTTATGTTTATTCCAAACTGTAGGTATATTTTTGTACCAAACAAGGCAGTTTTGAGCCCTGGAACCAGTTTTCCAGTTATGACATCATTAGCAACATTTATTTTTTCTATGTCTGCATCCTGGACTCCTCATATTCCAGTATTTGTTTCCAATCAGATTATAATCTTCAGTGATAGCTTCAGACATAGATGTCCTTTGCTACTCTACTCTTTTGAGTGCTTGATGATTTGAAACATGGATTTCACTCCTTGTTTGCTTATCTTGAAACTGCCTCTTGCTGTGTTTTACATTCTGATTTGTCTTGGGCCTGTTGGTGGAGGTGGGATGAAGGTTTAGAGTGGCAAAGGACCTAGCTTGTGTTTTCTGGGCTTCACTGAGTTTTGCTCATTTAGTAGCTTTACACTGATAAACATACCTAATCTTTTTTTTAGTGCATTTTTGTTCTCAATTAGTGCTTTCCCACCCCCTTTCTTTTTAAGGTGACAATCACTGCTATTGTCTCTGCTTCCCTCCTGTCACCCCAAGTGTCTGCTTGGGGCTGCTGAGCCTCTGCTGCCTCCACCCTTGGCCCTGCTTTCCTCAGGAGCAGTTTGGCTCCTGCCTGGAGCACAAGGGCCCTGCCTGGCAGGGCTGGGGGTTGTTCCAGGCCTGCAGCAGGAGCAAGTGCTCCCTGCAGCTCCCAGAACAGACCAGGGGATAAATAAGGGTGTCCCCCTCAGCACTGACAGTGCTGTCTGCCTTGGCCAGTGGTGCTTTGGGAACACATTTCTGTGGCTCTCAGCCTGAGGGAGCTTCATCTGAAACTGGGCATTTTACTGGGTGGAGCAGCATTCAGTCCAGCAGTAACTGGAGGGGTCCTCAGATAACCTGGCTGGCTCTCTGGGAATATGGATTTCTTCCCTGTCACTGCAGCTGGGAGAGTGTCAGTGCTTTATTCTTCAAACAGACTACCCAGGGAAGCTCATCTTCATGATCATACCCCCTGTCTCACCAATATGTCACACTTTTTAATAGACTAGGAAGAGTCTAATCATCAATCTCTTACTTTCCCTTCTAAAAGCCCTCAAATATCCAAGAAAAAAAAAAGTCCACTGCTCTCAGATCTCTTGAAGCTTTGGCACTGTGTGTGTAAAAGGTGCTTGACTTAGTATGTTGAAATCCACCTCCATTCAGTCTCACTCTGGTTCCAGCCCTGTAGTGCTCAGTTCTGCAGCTTCTCCTCTGCTCTGTTCTGTTCAGAATGTGCAGTATTTCGAAGAGTCCTTTCCTTGATCAAGCTCCAGAGTTTTCCTGCCCCTGCTTTTCACAGTGGCCGTGTGTCAGTTCTCACTTCACCGCCTCGGTAGTTGAGTTTTCAAGCAAGATAAAGTTCGCACTTTTCTTTGCAAACTTGTAGCTCTTTCTTATCTGAAACTAAAGTAAGCAATGTAAGAAAAAGAAACTCTGTACCAGAGCAAAACAACAGCCAGTTGGAAGGGGAAGGTAAAAGGCTTAATGTGGGCCGTAACAACTCGAAGCAGATTTTCTTGCTTCTCCCAGCACAGACCTTGATGGGTCAGCACTGGGAGCAAGAGCCTCACCGGCCAGTGGTTTGTCCTACAATCATCCTCCAAGTTAGGAACTGTCTTTTTGACTTTAAGGACTCCTTTTTCCTGTAACCTGGGGTTCAGCTCGGAAAAGAGGTGACAGACTTTAAATGTTCATTTCAATCTTACCTTGGTCTTGTGATACGCATTTGTTGACCTGAGGAAGCTGTTACATTTGCAAGTCAGTATTTAGCTACTGTGCTAATTATTTTCTCTTCCATTTCCCTGTCATGTGATTTAATTTTATCCAAGTCTTATCATTCTGGGAGTTTGTAAGCAGAATAGAAATTAAATTGTACAATAGAGAACACAAATAAAAAGAATTACAAAGCCCTTCCCATTAAAAGTGATACTTTAAAAAGTGTTCTGGTTCCCGTTTTTCTAGTGAACTAAAATCTCATTCTCTTTTCCTTTTTCCTCCTTTGGCAATTAATCTCATAACTCATTCTCCCAGATCATTCTCCTGGTGTTTCAGTAAGGTCAGCAGCTACTCTAAACTACAACCCTTTTTCAAGTGGGGCTGCCAAATGGCATTTTCATGTTAGACATATCTCGTGTCTGCAAAGGAGACACGGCCACTGCTTTGCAGAAACGTTTGCTGTTCCGCCCCTGCTCACTGCTGGTCGTGTCAAGGCTCCCTCCTTTGAGGAGCACCCGAGAACTCGAGGAAGAGGCTTTTGTACCCCTTGGTAAGGAGCTCATGAAACTTCCTTTAGCTTGGAATACAGGATTTTCTCAGCACTGCTCTAGGAATGCTGGAGAGATGTTTTGAGCTTCAGTGTGAGAAATTTTCCTGAAACTGATAACTCAACTGATAAGTGATAACTTAATTTTACATTCTATTGATCTGCCCACTGTGTCTGGAACTGGGAGATGTCTGTATTGACTGCAGTTAATATGTGAATAAAACATAAAATAATACATGAGATTATGTATCATATGTATAGATATTATATATATCATATTTAAAATGAATAAAACAGGAAGATGTGGAAGAGTTCCCTGAGTTCTGACTGCCCAGGAAGGGTCAGAGCTGGCATTGGAGCTGTGGAAGCTGCATATTAGAGCAGCACATCCTGCTCCAAACCCGTTATTTCAAGGCAGAGTAGGACAGGGACAGGAGAAGGTGGTACCAACAGCAGGCCAGGCCAGCTGAGGTGCAGAGCAGGAGGTGGGACTGCCCTGCCCTCCCAGCCTGCCATCGATTCCTGCTGCAAATGTGGAATTAGTGCTGAAAAGAGCCACCAACAGTTTGGAGTGCATTGAACACGAGCTGGATAATGAAGTAGTGGGGTGAGCTCAGCCACATTAAATGGGAGAACCTGTCACATCTGTAATATTAAGAACTGTCTTAGTATTAGAAAACTGCCATGGTGGAGTACTTGGTAATTGAGAGTATTTAGCATTAAAAAGTCTGAATGAGGTAATTGAGGGTATTAAAATGGCTGCAATAGAATTTGAATACTGAAAGTTTATAGAAGCCCTAAGCAGTAATTAAGGATGCTATTTTAATATATAAAATTTATTAAAGTTGAGTAAAGAAAAATCCTGCTGCAGCTCACAAGGGAAAATGTGAAAGGAAAAATCTGCTTTAAATTCTTATCGTGTCTTTATTGGATTTAGTTAAATAACTAGGAAACATGGAACAGGACTATCCTCCTCTCATACATAGTATAATTTGGGATATTCCCATGTCCTTACTGAAATTGGAGAAGACAGTCCTTTGCATGTTTATCTAATTTTATACTTCAGTTGATAGGGGATTAGAAACTCCATTGTGAATTTTTTGTCTGCTCTGTGTTTTCTGGGACTTTCCCATTTCAGAGCTTCTGAGACCATGGCTGAAATGAAAGCTGTGCTTTTCTGCCTAATCAAGCAGCTTCCTCAGTTTTAGTGGTGGAATATTTTTGGCACCTTCCTGGCTCCTGCTGCTGGGGTGGTGGCAGCTCCCTGTGCAGCTGAGTGACCTTTTGGTGCTGGGACCTCCCAGTGGAGCAGCCAGAGAACTCCAGGCAAACTCCCCACCAACCTGCGGGTGGTGGGCCTTTGGGTGAGCTCAAGCAGCAACCAAGTAGTTGCTGGGAAATGGGAGAAAGCTCTTTGGTGAGAAGTTACTAGGTCTCTCAGGTTGCTTCAGAAGCTCACCAGAGACTTCATGGGTTATTCTGAATATTGAGGGTTGTCGCCTGAAAAGTCACTTTTCAAAACAAGGTTTACATGCCTGTGGTTTTGAGCCATCCACCCTTCTAGTAAGGGGATGGTTCATCTTTTGTGTGACACTGAGTTGGATTAAGTAAATAAAGTGTGGCCTTTCACTTTGGTACCAACTTCTTTTTTAACCGTTTTCCCCTGGGGATGATCAGGATTTTCCTTCTTACCCAGATGTGTCCCCTTCTGCTCAGGTTTGGGTGTTGCTTCTCCAGCACATGATTTTGCTGCTCCTAATTTGGGCCATGGCAGCAAAACCTTCTGTGGGTGAATCTGAGCAGGTTGGAAGGTTCAGGGTGATGCCCTTTGGGGCAGGGGGTCATGCAGAGGCTCTTTTATGAACTGTGGTTATTGATGAGCAGTCTTTGTTCATTGACATCTGTGTTTATTGATGACTCATCTTTGATTGGCATCGGCATCACTGACTCCTCAAGGACCACCATTACCTTCCTCCAGGAGTAGCAAATACAGGATGATCTGTATTGAATTCTGAGCTGTTCTAGCTCACTGTTAAAGTGCCTCCCCTAAATGGTGTTTGAGCATGTCCAGTAGCTGCTTTTGAAACTCAGTATAAGAGACTCATTTTCTGGTGTGTCACTGAACAAATAATACTTGACATGTTTTAATTTGCTCTGTTGCTCTAAGTTTTACACTCACTGCATCTTCCTTGAGAAGTATTTCTGAGAAATAAAGCCATTAGTTTAGTTGGCCTTTCCTCAGGTTAGAGGGAAAGTGCTTCTTGGTATATCTGGCTGTACAGGTGGAGGTTTCCTTGCCCACTGCTCTGAACTCTCCATGCAGCAGTGGCAGTGCCCTAGGAGCTCTCCTTTGGGCCACTGCATTCCTGTGCTCCCCAGCATTCCTCTTGGCAGGACCAGGATCAATCCAGTGCTTCATGATGTCTGGGGTTGCACTCGGGTTTGCAGGGACTGTCACTATTGGTTTGTACAGACCGTTCTCTGGGAGCGATTTTGAGTCAGTGTGTTCAGCAAACCAAACCAGCCTGACCTGCGCCAGGAAGGAGCCTCCAATCTGAAACTCCTACAATGATTTATTTATTGGGCTCTCTGCATTCAGAGATGTTGCCCATTCACGTTGCTGCTTTTCCTATCATTGGAGAAATCAGTAACAGCTTCCTCTTCTCTGACATTATGTTTCTTTGAAGCCACTTATCAGTCAGAGGTTTAGCTTGTGCCACCTCCTTTCTCTAACGTTTGAGCCCTTTCCGCCCCCCCCCAAGAAAAAAAATTAAATAAAAACCCCAGCAACTCAGAAGGACAAAATGCTGAGCTACTGAGGATCTGGGATTTTGACTTTTTACTTTTTTAACTGTGCTGTATTCTGGAAGGTTTTTGAAATGAGCCTTTGAAGTAAGAAACATGTTACTAGTTTGGAAACAGCGAAATCAATCCTTTAAAACAGCTCTTCAGTACAGATTTAGTTATCTGTGTTTATTCCAAATGCTCCTGAGGTACTAAAGAGGCCCAAAGATTTTTGGCAAATACATGCTGCTTGGATAGAAATCCAAAAATTTTAACAACTGTTTTCTGGGGAATGTCTCGGCTTTTCTTGGTCTCCTTGATTTGATGTCACCTGGCCAAGACATGATTCTCACTTTGGCTTTCTAAGGCACGGGGGCTTTGCAGGTGTTTGAGTGGCTCCTGTCCCTGCCAGGACAGTGGGGCAGAGGAGGGGGTGGCAGTCCTGGTGCAGGAGGGGACAAGAACAGCACCGTGGGATGCTTTTATATTGCTAATTTTTGGTCTCGTTTTTAAAGAGGTTTATGGTATGACATCACCTGTTGTTTAAATGCATTAGAAAGATTGAGTTGCTCCCTGTCTCTTGTGCACAGTGACTGATTTCAGTCAAATTTGGAGGGTGTGGCAGGTGCCCAAAAGACAAATTTCTGCAGTTTTTGTGAAAGTAGAAAACTAGCCAAAGTTCCTGTCTTTATACCACCTCTCTTTCCTGTCCCTCTCCTGCACTCTCTTCTAAGTGAAAGCAACAGCAGGACGTAGATTGTCACATGTTGGAGAATCCACCCAGAGTTCTAGAACAGTAATCCAGGGAGAACCAGGATTCATTGTTTCCACAGCTTGTGAAACTGCTGGAAAAGACAAACATGAGGAAGGAGTAAATGTGCAGCAGTCTGGGTTGGCCAAACCCTACAAAGAGAGCTTTTATCAGTGTATCAGAATGGCAGCGAAGACTTGTGGGTGTGTAATTCCTGAGAACAGAAATAACTTGCATGTTCTAGAAGAAAATCTCCAACACAGTTTAAACCAAAGCAGTTACATTCTCAGGAAGGGCAGCAGAAGGGACAGAAAATGCATCCACAGCTCCTCAGGATCCCCCTGGAGCAGCTGATCAGATTTAGGATCTCACTGGAGGGCTCAGGATGTGTCCTTGCAAATCCACTGTTCTTACAGTGGGATGGTGCCTGACTGTGCCAAAGCCACAAAATCCACTTGTTGCACTGACAGGGAGGAGTCTGTGTACAAAGTACAGTTGGGTGAGGTTTTCTTGCCCCCTGGGTGAGGGGCTGGTTTCGCTGCTGGCCCCCTCTCTGTAGTTGTCTCTCCCTGGGAGGGCAGAGGGCTTGGTGCCCTCAGCCTGTCACCAGTGAGGGGGTGCAGGATGGGATTGTGCATTTTGTGTAAAATTTTACACAGTAATACTTTACTTCTCATTTAAAAAGCAATTTATTTGTATTAAGAATTACTTTTTGAAATTTGACAGCTTGCTGGGAGCAATGATTCACTTACTGGGGGAAAGTTCAACTCATTTGACGTTTCAGGTCCAATTTGACACCTTCAAATCTAACTCTTCAGTGCAAACTCAGTTTTATTTAGTGCTGATGGCAAATGGGAAATTATTGATAGTTTGCTAATAAATAAAACCTTACACAGTTTAATGTTCACAAAACGGAAGGAACCCCAACCCTCATGTTAAAGGAAAGCCTTACTACTAGTATCTTGTGAGAGTTAAAATGTGGGAATTATCTGCATGTTGAAAAGGTTATTGGGAAAAAGCTGGGTAGGATTAATTTAAACAGTAAATTTTCCGTGTTATTGCTAATGTATTAATTCAGCAAGAAGTGATTATGTTCGTGGAATCCTGATAGAAAAGCTGGTATTAATGTGGCTTTTTGACTTCCACCTGAAGAAGATTGGGGGCCAAAAGACCACATGACTTTTCAATGATAAGTGTCTTACCTCAAACATTTAATTCCAATGGCAACTTCTGTAGGAAGGGACGGTGGGATTTGTAAAACATCCTATTCCTGTGAACCCCAGTGCTGAGTCCCTGTTTGGAACATGAGACAGCAGCAGTGCACAGGGTGAGTCGTGGAGACTCATCTTGGGGTGAGAAGAACTCAAGAAATGCCGGGCTTGAAAGTTTGGGGTTAGCCAGTTATTGCTGANGCCCCGCACCGACGGTGTCCCCGCACTGACGGCTGGGGAGCTCCAGCCAGTTCCCCTCCATCCTCCTCCCCTCCTTCTCCGCAGTCTGTGCTCTTGCCAGCTTAGTCTGCATCATAGTAACAGTTAACTTTTCCAAGGAATATGTTCTAAAATTGTGAATATTTCATTTTTCAGCTGGAGATGTGTCTTACAAGAGGAGGCCTGGGGAAAGATAGGAATTATCTGGGCCCAGAGCAGAGGAGCAGGATTTCAAAGGGGTTCTGCTGGTAAACCTCGTGGCAGGAATGGAAATGGGGGCACAGCCCCAAGAATGAGGGAGGGGTTGGGTCAGGACAGGATGGGACCTTCCTTAGGGCCAGTGGAAGAAAAGGGACTGGGAGGGAAGTTGGTTCCCCGCAGGGAGGTGTCACACCTCTGGCTGGGTCTGAGGGTCCGTGGGACCAGGGTGCTCTCCTCGGGTCTGTGGGAGAAATCAGCCTCCCGGAGGGTGCCCAGGAGAAGCAGGAAAACTGGAAGCAGCACAGCCTGGCTGTGTGGATGGAGAGCTGGGAATGGGCCCAGCTTTGGGGCTGCTCTGTGAGCTTCACCCAGGGCCTGTGCTACCAAGCAGGTGTCAGGGGGACAAGTAGGGATTTTGCACTGAATAAAGGGAAAGATCAGAGGGGAGAGGTAGATTTGGAAAGCAAATGAGAGCAACAGTAACACTGAATGTAGGTGGTAAGGAAAGATGACCTGGTTTGTTTATTCTCAGAGGGGTTTGTTGGGTTGGAATAAAACTACAGTTTTGAATAAGAAAACCCCCTCACATACAGGGTATATATTGGGGAATGAGAAGTTTCACCTGCTGGGATAATATTGATGCAAAATCTAATGCATGTCAGCACAAGCAATTGGGAAGATCTGGATTTTGAGAGTGTTCTGGGGGAGTGTGGCCACACACATGCACTTGTCTTGTGACTGAACTTTGGGCCTCAAAGTACTGGTCTTTACAGGTTTTTCTTCTGCCCTGTGGTGTTTTTATTATTGGAGCTTCATTTATGCTGGTGTTAAAAATATTAGTCAGGAATGGGCATCATGTTTGATTCCTGAAGCTGTGATCAGCTAAATTTTGGAATTAAAAGAAGTTAATTACAGTGTAAGGTTCTTGTTATAAAATTTGCAGAGCTGTGCTTGTTGGTGTCTCACTGCAAAGATTCAGAGAAACTTGATTGTCATATTTAGACACTATTTTTTAATTAGCCCTGTGCCTCACGACTGCTGCCAGCTGTCCATGGGCAGCAGGGAAAATGTGCTCCCATCTTGGGGTGAGAAGTGAGGTTTGTAAGGCAGAGCTGTCCTTGCTGTTCTCAGTGTTAGACTGGCTGTGGCTGGAGGTGGACCACGGGCTGGGTGTGCCCCTGCCTGCCCTGCTCCCGGCAATGTTGTGCCAGGTGCAGTGAGGCAGAAACGCCCCTCTGGCCTGGCTGAGCCCTGGGCAGGTGTTGGTCTCAGCTCTCAAAATGTATTTTATGTATCTGTGTAAGGGTCAGACTTTCAAAGGTGGCCTGTGTTAGCCAAGCCAAAAGGATTGGTTGGGATTCAGCTTTTAGCAAATCCTCTGTGTGAAATCCAGGGCAAATGGGATGTCCTTGTAGGAATTGTGGCACACCCATATCCAGCCCAAGGTTCCAGCAGAGCTCACCCAGCCTGAGCTGCTCACTGAGCTCATGCACAGGGTTGGCAGTGTGTTTGCTCTGTTTTCTGACACCCACGGTGCCCTTCAGAGGGACTTCGGGTGGCACCAGTGTTGGCAAAGGCTGGGTCCTGTCAGCTTGGTGCTTATCTCAAACCAGAAAATGTAACAGGAGAGCATTTTTTGTCTTTGTCACGTGAGAGGATGATTTGAAGTGGATTTAGAGGATGTGAGAAAGGAAATTGAAACACTTCAAGGTGACGTTGGAGCTCCCAACCACTGCAGTGCTTGTTCCCTCTCAGTGGTGCCGGCAGCACTCGGTGTCGGGCTCTGCAGAGCTCCCTGCCCAGCCCTGGTGTGTGTGGAGAGTGTTCTCCCCTGGGCAGTGCCCTGCCCTTTCCCGGGTCAGACAGCACAGACCAGGGACAGCACATGTGCCACAGCTGAGGCAGGCAGAGGTTTGGCACTGCCCGTGCAGGTGTAGGCAGGGCTCTGAGAGGGCAGAGCAGTAGCTGGGCTGCTGTTGGCAGTGCTGCAGCTCAGTCAGGCTTTACACTGGGCTGCCTCTGTTTCCCTCAAGCTTTTTCTCTCTGAGCTGACATTTGCCGTGTGTGCTCCTTTACTGTGGCTGTGCTTTGTGTCCCACAGTTATCACCAAGTGCTGTAACCAGAAACTGCTGGATCACTGGCTCTGGAGAGGGGGACAGTGTGATAGGCTCGGCCTGATGATGATCTTAAAAAGAACTTGACCACAGGATTTCATGAAGTCTAGTGAGGTTGGCAGTGGATACCCAATTTTTTGTTTACTCAATGTGCTGTAAAATACATTGCTTGTTACTACAGGGCTTTTACCCAAAACACAGAACAGAAACCTCTGTTAAATTGTTTTCCATGCCCTCCTATAGTAGATTTTACAAGTAGCTTGGACCTGCTTAAATCAGACATTCAGTGATACAGATGAGTGATTTCCCCCTTCAAGATCACAGTGAAGTTTTTTCATACTTCATGAATTTTGTGCACTTAAACAGGAATATAAGAGTTACATCTTGGTACTAAATAAGTGTAGTTTGTTTTTTCCATTGGGTCTAAGCCTGCAGTGGGTCTCCCAATCCTTGCTCTTGTGGACATAAAGCCTCAGTGTTTATTTGTTAATTTTTTTTGGAGTATGTGATGTGTTCCTCTGAGCTGTGGTTATTAATTGACAGATGAGTTACACTATGATGGCACTTAAAATGCACAACGTGTATTTCTGAAAGCAGTCGTTGCTATAGCAACTTTCTAGTAGGTCACTGGCAGTGTTGTGAGTGTGTGTGTATGATTTGGCTGTTAATGCAGACTAATACTGATAGAAAAATGAGAAATGGGAGAGGCAGGAAGGAGGTAGCCCTTCCCCCCTCCCTGTCCTCTCCCCCCAGAACAGGGTAAGAGAATTCTGGGGAGAAAATGCTTATGTAGGATATTGCATGTATTGGCAAGACACTGGCTATCACCTGCTATAATTAGATGCTTTATTTCTATTTATGCAAAGATTATAAGGAAGCCTCCAAATTGGCTTAATCTGACTCTGCTTTTCCTTTGACATCTTCAGAGTTCAGTTAGGAAAGAATTCCATAATCAGTTGATTCAAAAGTAATGAGTTGTATTTATTGAGCATTAATGTGTATTTTTAAAGACAAAGCACGTTTGCATTATGTGCTGGAAGTGGAAATCTTGAGAAGTTGGGCTTTTTCCTCATTTGTAAGATCTTTCAGCAAGGTACAAAGCATTCCCATAGCAGTTGAGGCCAGCACAGATCTCCTGGTTCTGTTGTCCCATTGTTGCTCCAACCTCATCCAAAGCCCTGGTCCTGTGCTCTGCAGACAAGGGATGAGCCAGCTCAGGGAGCTGATCCAGGTACAAACAACTGGAAAACAATGTTTGATCTTGCTGAGGATTTCCTGGATTGTGCCAGTGGGCAGAAAGCCACGTGCCAGCACAGCCAGGCAGGGAGGGGCATGGGGGCTGCAGGTCAGGGCAGTGGCCATGGGTGGTCCTGCCTGGGCTTTCAGAGATTCATTCAGGTGTTGCTTCCCACTGACTGTGCTTCAGTTTGCTCTGAAACTTAATGAAAAGTACTGTGCAGAGGACTCCATCCCAACTCTTTGCATTTGCCTTTCTCTCTAATGCAGTTCTCTAACAGTCTCTCCTGAGGTTTTGTTTAATTTTTTATTTCTACTCCTCTCATCAGAGAGCATTCCTGTATCTCTTTTAGAGTGACCAACCTATCACCAGGTCATTATTTTCAGCCTTGCATTAACACTGCCTTAAGATACTAGAAAATGAATGATTCTAGACTGTGATAAATGAAGGTAATGTCAGGTATAGGAAGGGGTGTGTGGCTCTGTTATCTGCTGGGGGTTTCTCCAGCTGTAGCGTGGAGTGTTCAGTGTGAGCTTTGCTTGAGTTGCCTCTTGTGTCCCCTCAACAGCTGTGAATCGATTTGGGGGAGCTGTGCTGGTCTCTGGGGAGCAGGGGAGACCGTGGGGGTGCAGGGGGGGCACTGGGGCTGCAGCTGCTTTGCTCCCTTCTCTTCTTTTCCAATGTCTCCTGGCCCTCCATCCATTAGTTTGTGAGGTGTCCCAGCTGCCCTGAAAGAAGGAGCAGGAATGTGTGGTCA
Organism: Sakesphorus luctuosus; assembly: GCA_013396695.1. Taxonomy (NCBI): domain Eukaryota; kingdom Metazoa; phylum Chordata; class Aves; order Passeriformes; family Thamnophilidae; genus Sakesphorus; species Sakesphorus luctuosus. The sequence continues at coordinate 16,380 of VWZD01009359.1, read as the reverse complement.
GGAGCAGGAGGAAAGAGCAGAACTGCATTTTGGACAACAGCAACCCACCAGATTGGTTCAGGTGGTGTATGAAACCACATCCCAGAGCTCTACTGGAAAAAAATATCGCTTCCATGTTGTTTTGTTTTTGTTTTATTCACTGGTATGTGGTCATGTTCTCTGTGTTTTGAGAACGTGATTTGTGAAAGTGCTAAGTGTTGAAATAACCCCTGGGAAAAGACCTTCCTTGACACTATTTTAGTATACAAATGATTGCTGAATGCTTTATTAAAGGTACTTGTGTATACTGTGTGCTCTGGAAAAGCTTGCTCTGACTTTGCCTCAAGGGTGAAGGCAGTGCTTATGGATTAGTGTTTACATTTATTTGAATAATTTGTAGGGAGAAGGAGGCAGGACCAGGTATAAGAAAAATGAAAACTTATGTCTTTGTTGTGTTTTCTGTGGGGATTATTCCTAGAGGAAATGTTCCCTTATTTAACTCTGGAGTTACAATTTTTAGTTAGAACTTGCTCTTATCTCATGGGAGTTGATCTGTTTAAGGAAATGCTTCAGCATACTCTCACTCTTGCTCTTACAGCCTGACACTTTCAGATATCAGTTACTGGATGTATTTTCATTTTATGTAACTGTGTAAGATATACTGCAAATCCTTGCCTGTCTTTCCAAAGGCCAGAAGAAAGTATCTGCAAATTCTTCAACATTTAAAACTGTATGGCCCGATTCCTTCTGTGTAGAAACAAAAGCCACAGAGTCTTATGGGGAAAATATCTACTTGTGTGGATCAGCTGCTGGAATTTCCCCCCTCTCTGGAGAGCCTCAGCTTCTCTTTTCCAGAGCTGCTGAGAAGTTTTGCTCAGTTTTACCAGCAGTGCTGAGAGAACTGTGCCTTTTCTATTTTCAGTGTCTTGTATTTGATGGTAGAAGATATTTCTCTTCTCTTCTAGGCAAGAGGTTTTCTTCTTTTCTCATCTGTTAATTTTTCTTTTTTGCTAAGTTTGCCATTCACCAGGAAGAGGTCAGTAAGCTGTGTGTGTCCAGGCAGGGCTGGTGCTGGGAGAGACCATCACTGCGTGAGCTGCAGGCATTGGGCTGTTCCAGCTGCTGGGGACGGTGTGATCCGTGCTCTGAGCGCTGCCCTGAGTGGAGCTCTGACCTTCCACACACACCGAAACCAGGAGATGTCCCTGGACCCCCAACACATTTTTGTGCAAGTTTTGGTTGTGTCAGGAAAGGCTCAGGACTGCACAGTGTTCCTGCTGGTGGGCCCCTGGGAGATCTGGTTTGTGAAGAATGGCTCCTGCAGGTAACTCCTGATTGCATCTGTTGGCCTGTGGGGCATCTCACTGCAGCTACTCTGTATTTTGAGTCTTGGTAATTAATCCTTGTTTTCCTTTCTCAATTCACAGCCAAGGTTAAGTATCTATGGGGATAAAGGTGGGGAAGAGGTTTGGTTGCCTTATTTTTACCCATGGGAGAGGAAAGGTTTTGGGTTGCTGGAAGATCCCACGTTCTGGCTTTCCAGTACTGTAGGGTTGCCTCTCTGTTTGGGTATCTTTAGAAAAAGAGAGCACTCTGTCAGTCCATGCTGGAACTGCTGATAACTTCACTCCCAACATCATGGAGCAGCTTTCATCTGATGGAAGCCTTTCCAAGGGAGGCAAGACCTTTCTTCTGTCTCTGAGTGGTCCATATTGGCTGAGCTTTATATCTAAGCTACTGAGCAGAAAACTGGTGCATTAGTCCAGTGAACTGTTTGAGTAAGTATCTCCCAGATCACAAAGGTCTTCCTTGTCTGGGGGGAAGGACTGGTGTCAGTGTTACTGGGAGAAAGCACTTCTGCCTCTGCTTTAAAGCTGGGAGCACAGAAATGAGTGATGCTTGTCAGGCGCTGCTGTACTGATGGCGGTTTGTGCCATCTGCTTGTCTGTGTAACCCTTAGGAACGAAAAAGGTGTTCCCATATTTCCGTAAGCATTGCAAGATACAGTTCATAAGGAAATCATCACTGTTTGCAACTTACAGACAGAGTATCCAGGTAAATTGGTGACAGCTTTGCAGTTTGAGCATCATTGTGCCTTCAAATGAATGTGTTTGTATTGAGTCAAAGGGCTGAGAGGAGGAAGGTGAGAAATAAGGTGGTGTGTGGTCAGTGGAGATAGTGAAGCAGATTCTGGTGTTCTGTCCTGTTCCTGCAGTCAGTCCAGCAGGGTAGTTTGTGTGTCACACCTCCAGTGCAGTGTCCTCAGCACCCTGGCTGGGCTGGGCAGAGCAGGACATGTGGGTGACACCCTTAGCTGGGCAGAGCAGGACACGTAGGTGGCACCCTGAGCTGTGTCCTGATAAACAGGACAAAGAGCAGCTGATCCCAACCCACCTCCACCCTCGGCACAGCACTGCACTCAGCCTGGGCTTGGTTGAAAAAATAACCTTGAGAGACCCCTGTCCTGACCTTCTGTCAGGTCTGGTTGTGTTTGGCAGTGTGTTCAGAAATTGTCAGGAGTTGGAGGGCAAACAGCTGGGTGTGAGGTCCTTGGGAGATGGAACAGAACCAGCTTCTTGTCCAGGTCATGCATTGACTTCTTGTTTGCTGCCTCTCCTCCTTCTATTTCAGGAACACTTGTTTGGGTTTTCAGCTTGTCCAGTTTGGAACTGGGCTCTCAAGTGATTGCACACAGAGTGATCATCACCCACCTCTGTACAGTCTCATTCCTCTATCTTGAGCAATAAACAAGCAATGAAAGAAATACCATTTTCATTCAAGCATTTTTTCATGAGAAAGTTTCTCTTCTAATGGATTTATTGTGGTGTGCAAGACATTTTTAAACAGCAAAGAATAGACAGGTTCACCCCCTGCCAGTTCTTCCTGGGGTTGTTGACGAACCACAATTAATCTCAGCACTGAATGATAGAAGATTTTCTTCAGGATTATTTACTGGGCTAAAGTAAATCTTGTTCCCAAGTGCTAATTTGTCTTTTCCCCAGTGACATTTGCATTTTGGAATCCTGAGCTGTTGCAGAACTATTACCAGTTTTACATAGTACTTGATAATAACTTATCTCCTATTTCTTATTATTTCATTGATTTCTTGTGCCTGGTCTTTCATTTCTTGAGTCCTTGGATTCTTCTTTTCCTGTCATGTCTGAATCTGCATCAGGAAAGGTTTGTAGGTACAGGTAATGTATTTTGTAGAACAGATGATATTGCTGTGGAAAAGTAGGCAAGCTCCTGATCAAGCTGCTTTAGGCTGCAGTACAGTCCCAATCCCCAGTTCCAGCAGGGGCAGAGGGCAGTTTGTTGCTGTGAGCTCTGCTGAGGTGTGGGGAGGGATTGCCTGTGGGGGCAGAGAGATAACTCACAGGAATGGAGGAATAAATGTGGGATAAAGCCACTTTCTCTTATGAGTCAGTTATTTAAAAGGATCATGAGGTTTTATTTTCTGCCACATGCTTTCCTGAGTGTTCAGGATCAGGAGTGAGAACTTAGGGGTACTGTTTTGTTCTGGGCAGTGTTCTGCTGGTAAACCATTATTCTGGTGTTTGCTGCCAGTCCTGGTGTTGTTCACCTGGGTAGTTTTGGCAAAGCCACTGCTGGGCTTTGGTGAATTGTGTTAGTGTGGGATCTGTGGATTTGGGGTTGCATTTTGGTTGCAGTGTGGGGTCATCTGGGGAACATGTTGCGAGGCTTTTGAGTTTTAGTTCCAACATGGTTGCATGTGTCCACTGAAAGAACATGCTTCTCCTCAGAGGTTCTTTGTGGTGGTTGGGTTGTTTTAGGATTGGAGGCCGAGAGGAAAGTATTTCAAGGTGTGCTTTTCCAGTGGAGGGTTTAACTGTGTAGCTGATACAGGTCAGTGCCGTGTGTAATAATCAAGATGTGCAGCTGGCAGAAGAACATCAGTGATGTTTGTTCAGCTCCTTCAAAGTGCTGCTCTGTTGTTGTGTAACCCCCTTGGGAAGGCTCTCCTTAGGTCAGTGCTGGTGCACAGTGAGCACCTTTCCTCACTCACTGGGCTCCTTGGAACACTGCCCTGACTGGAAGGCTTGTGTGGGTTGCACGTTGTTGGCTCTGGCAGGAGTGTTGTGGTAGTGGACAGAAAACTACCAGCAGTGTGGGCTCTGGGAACAGTCTGATAGCAGAGTGTCTGCTTGGTGTCACACATGGGAGGACTTTGAAGGTGTATGAGTTTTCAGAGTGAAAAATAGGTGGTGTCTGTGTGTTTTAGAAGAAGGGTAAAGCTTGGTTATATCTTTAGAATCTTTTTTTAAGTTAAGCCCACGAGGATTTTGGCATGTTTATGGGCCTATTCCAGTGCCTTCAGCCTGGGGCAGTGTCAGGTTGGGATGGATTGAAGGTATTTAGCAGCATATGGACTCTGGAGTTAGTGGTTTTTTTAAGTTCTTAAGGCAAAATATGGTTTCACAGAATGAGAAACTGGTGATCTGACTTAATGCGTTGGTGGCAGCAGTGGTGGTTTGAGGGAGGGATGATTTAAATTGTGTGGTTTATAGGTGCAGTTTAGTTTGTCTTGTGGGTAAGCAGCTCACTGAGTAGTGAAGGGAAATTCTTTAACATGTTCTGTTGGGTTTTGTTCCATCCGTTGTACTGGATTGGAGACCTGCCAGGCCTCTCAGCCTTGGGGAGCACATAAAAGCCTCCTGGAGCAGGAGTGTGGTGTTGCTTCTTAATGGGGGAAGAACCTTGAGCAAGTTTTAATAAAGAGGTACCAGGTCAGGGTTGTCAGCTTGTCCTGCTGATGGTCAGGGTGTGGGATTACTCTGAGCTCTTCCTTTGGTGTCTGGGACATGGTGGGATTTAGGGCTTAGGTGGTTTTTCCTGGAAGGGTGCAGCTGTGGCTCCTTTCAGAAGAGGGACTGGAGTGGTGCAGGATGCAGGTGAAGGGTGTCTGGTTTGATATGATGTTGGATTTCATCAGGAAGTGGTTGGGGGTGGGAAGTAGGGTTTGATTCTGTAATTTATAGACATACATACTTCTATTTAATGACTTCCTTGGACAACCTGAACTTTTGTGGTCTGCTACTTTAGGGCTCTTGTTCAGTTTTCACAAACTCTTTTAGGAGCTTTTCAGGTGTTTGTAATTTAGGTTCTCTGGCTAATGGATAGAGGAAGGATATGGAAATGACTCCCCCTCCATGGTACATCCCTGTATTCTGTCAGGACACCAGCAGAGTGTCAGCAATCAAGAGTCAAAGGATCTGTGCTCCTGTGAGCTCTTTTGGGAAGTCTCTGTTATGCTAAAGCAAATGGGATTTTTCTTTTAATCATTTACAGAGTTATTTGGGCTAAAAATAGTTAACAATGGAAGAAAACCAGCTTTCTTATGTTTCTTCTTGAAATTTATTCCTGCTTAAATGAAGAGCATCAGTGGAACCCCTGTCCTTTCAATGTCAGTACAAGTTAAAAATGGTTACTAAAAGCAAGGGCATACAAGTGCCTCACTGCAGAGATACTGCTTTATGCACCTCAGAAAATGCCTGTTGGTTATTTAGTAATCCATTTATTAAATGCAACTTCTCTTCTGAGGAGTTCAAAACAAGAGAGATTTAATTCCTAAAAAAATTCCACATACCCTCCTGTACACAAAAAGATGATGTTTGAGTGAATAAATGAAACAGATGCCAATGAGCTTCATGAGGCTGAGGGTGAAGCTGTGTCTCCAACCTGCTGACAGTGAGGCAGGAGGACAGGAGTCCATGGGCTTTTGTCATTTGAGCATCACTGAAGGCCCTGGACTTGGAAAAACTGGTACTCCAGGATCTTCCAGGTCCTGAACTGACAGCACTGAAAGAGTCTCTTGGCCTGAAACTCTGGAAGGTTCTCTCTGGAGTGAGTGAATCCAGAGCAGAGGTTTTCAGTGCCTCAGCCACCCCTGGGGGGTGTCCAGGACCGTTTGCTGTTGGAGGGGCCTGGATCTCTGCAAGGCTGAGGATCCTGATGGGCCTGGCAGTGAGGGAGTTGATGGAGCTGCTTCTGGAAGCTTTTGGGGTGCAAGACTTGGGAGGTTCTGAAGGATCAGCATTCCAGGGTGGGAATGCTTTAACACAGTGCTCCACACACCTCCTTCTTTGGAACAACCACTGTGTCTTCATGTTTCTTCTGCTTGGTACATGAAGAGTCTCTCTGCACTAACCATTAAACATCCTTTCTGTCAGCAGCTGAGGTATTTTAGTGACCTTGTTTTCATTGGGCCTTTGTGCACATCCCCTGTAAGTTCAAATGAGGACCAGAATCAGTAACTTACCAGAGTTTTTCATTTATATGTGACTTCACATTGCATGTTTTCTTTTATAGTCTGGGCAAACTGTTCTGCAGTTCCTCTTGAATTTCTCCTTGGAGTCCCATAAGAAAGAAAAGACAAAACAAAGGGAACAAAACCCTGAACCATTCTGAGAGTTGTTCCCTTTATTCCAGTGTTCTGCATGTCAGGCTTTGCTTCTTTTTGTGAGAATTGGTTTTATTGTTGGCAGTTTTCCAGATGCAATGAATAATAGAACACCAGATGTCCACTGCTGAGAAAAATTACAGATGAGTAAACACTTTTCTGAGGTAGCATAAAAATCTATTAGCAGTGATTCTGGTGTGCCCTGGGCCTGCTGTGCTTTGTGCTGCACAGAGAGGAGGATCCAAAGCCTCTGTGCATGTCTCCCTTGTCTGATCCACCAGGGATTCCAGACATGGGTTATTTTGCAGGAATAAGCACTCACTCACTGGAGTGCTTGAGTGTGAGTTTAATTACTGGATTTAATTTCAATTACTGTCACATGTGGGTTTGATTGAGGGTGAAGTCAGAGGAGCATGAGAAGTTTGGGGGTAAAGGAGGGACACAGAGTTTGTGCAGCTCTCAGCCTTTGCCCTGCAGCAGCACAGTTACACTTGCACTGTGTTTTCAGACCCAAAGCAGGCCCTGTTCCAAAACCTGGGCTGGTTTTTCCCAGCTGTTTCAATCTCCTCAGAATAAGCTTTTACCACAGACTTTGCCTGTTGTACTTGACAAACATGACCCATCTACTTGGGAAAAGCAGAAATCTTCAGTGGTGGATAATTCCCAATTGATTGGCTGAACTGTTGGAGTTCTTCACTAGCCCTTGCCAAGTTTGTCTGGGCCTTACCTGAGTTTTCCTTGTTGCAGTACAGACCCACTGCTTGTCCTGGTCTCCCTGAGAGAGAGAGGGAGAGGTTGTTCTGCTCTCCATTGGATTTGCAGCAGTTTTCACATGTGGAAAAGGCAGTCACCCTCCCTCAGTGTCTGTCCAGTGGTTCTCTCCTGTTGCTCTCCCATGCACAGGCATGTCTGAGCCTCCTGGAACTCTGGCTTGGCCTGCTGAAACCACCTTGAGAAGTCTGAGGCCATTTTAGTGAGCTGAATTGGCTTCTAAGAAATCAGCTGATCAGGCCAGTCCTTTCTGGGGGAAGCATTTAATTATCTTGATAACTCACTTGTGCTGTCCCTTTCATTATTTGGTCTTTTGCAAGTTTTTATTGATTGCTCAGTCTTTTGTTTGGAGGACAACACCACAGTTTGTATGATAGGCACCATCCCTCTCAACTTGAAATTTGTCCCAAGGCCTTTTTTGTGCCTCTCAGTTTTCTTGCATCATCTTAAAAAGGTGATTGAATTTATCTCCTCAAGACTCCTGAGTTCTGGATATACAAGTGCAGAGGAGCAGGAGGCTTCAGGGGTCCATGTGCTCATGCTCAGTCTGAGGGGGGGTAGAACCTGACCTTGTGGAGCCCCTTTCACTCCGTGTGTTTTGTGTTCAGAGCAGGTGGGCAGGAGGCTGGTGTTATCCTGGGGGACAGATGGGAGGGAGCAAGTCGTTAATTTAGACCTTAATCATCCAAATATTGGGCTAACATTAGAACTCAGTGCCTTAACTGTTAGTCTTGTGCAATCAGGCCATGATGATTTGCCCTGTGAGTGCCGGGGTGGCTGCAGCCCCCAGTGAGCTCAGCCCCAGCTGAGAGTGCTCAGGGCTGCAGAAAATCAGGTCAAGTGTCTCAGGGAGTGTCTGTGGAATGAGAGTCTGGAGGGTCTGTAAGGATAACAAAGCAGCAATGTTTTCATGTGCTCAGTCCATCAAATTTATGTTTATTTAAAAAAATAATAATTGCAAATTGAAAAGGATGACATTTCTGTTCTTGAGCAAACCAGATCTACAGGCAATAATTTGCACAAAACATTAATTAGTACTTACAGTATTGACCATTCCAGGTGTTAGAGGAAAGCAGTACATGATAATATAGTTAAAAGCTATTGGAGTAAACACTGGAGATCAAACAGAATTGTCTGAGTGATGTGTGACATTTAAATTGACTATGTTGTTATAACCGTGGTTAAAAAGGGTTGTATCAGCTTTGCTGTGTGATCCTGGTGTGGGTGCCTGGGCACAGACCTGCACAGGACAGGAATTAGCTGCTACGTCCTGGAAACAGGAGCAGAAGATACAGCAGAACTGATTGGGCTTGGCAGTTCACACATTTTTAGAGAAGAGAACTAAATATAGAAATGTGGCAGTAGGACTCAGAGGTTTTGTCATGTTAAGACTTTTATTCCCAGCTCTGGAAGGAATGATTTGTGTAACCTTTCAGTGCAAGGCCTTGCATTTGTAATGGTGAAGAGCACAGAATAACATCATACCCACAAAGTGAGACTTCAGATGGTTCTTCTGGCTGACTGGGCAGGACCTTTCTAGGCTAAAGGCCTTTGGTGAGAGGAAGCAGCAACAGCTGTTTTGCCTGTAGAGTAAGTTCTACTCATTGGTGCAACTGAGGAGACAACTGCAGTTGAAGGCAACGTTAAATGGAGAGCTCAGGGTTGCCATGAGAGTTCTTGTTCCCACAGGTATGTGTGACATGTCTGGAAATATCTGTAAGAGTGGGAGAAAACAAAAGAAATTTTAGTCAGTGCAGTAGATATCTACTGAATGCTTTAGTTTTGTGTGCAGTCCCACTGGGTTGTCCTTGGCCTTGCATTTCTGTTGCATTACAGGCATTGCCTCAACGAGCTCACCTCCCTGTTTTTGTTTTCTGTATTAAGTTCCTACTGATATTTTCTGTGGAGAAACAGTTGTCTGTGCTCAGCTTGCTGTCCTGATAATCCCATCCAAACTGTTCAGAGTTCTCCCCTTACTGCAGACAACGTGTTTGTCCTGCACTGGGAGCCCAGCACAGGGCACAGCTCTGGGTAGACAGGAAGGGTCCCCAGTGCTTGACAGGGCCTCAGGCAGCCCAGGGGTGCTCTTGGCCTCTGCAGCAAGGACAGATTCCTGGCTCCTGTTGGAGTTGATGTCACCAGCTCTCTCGGGAAAGCTCCTTTCCAGAGGGTTGGTCCCACCCCTGTGCACGGTGTTGCTCCTGCCCCGGTGTGACCGTGCGGTTCCATTTATTGCCCTCCCTGGATTCCTGTGTGTCCCTGGCTCCTGCCTGTCCAGCTCTGAGTGGCAGCACAAACATCAACTGGCTCTCCCAGGGGTTTGTGTTTGCTGGGAACTGTCCACCTATGCAATGATCCTACTGGAGTGGTGGCAGCAACAGCAGAGACACGTGTGGGGAGGGCTGTGCAGTGCTATAATAACATGCCCAGTATGACGTGGAGGGATGTAGGAAGTGGAGCTGTGCTAGCCCGGCTGCTGCTGCCATTTCCTCCTCCTGTCATGGTTTGACTGGATTAGGAACGCTGGAATGCTGCAGACCACGTATGGCCAGAGCTTGCCATGCGCTGTAAGGAGTGGGGAACTCATCAGTGCTCTGATCATTTTTCTGTCACTTGGATTTTCAGTCTTGGTTTAAGTACCTACTGAAATGTGATAAAGTGAAATGTGGATTTTGCATAGAACTTCAATGAAATTATCTTAAACATAGGCTGAATAACCACAGTGCCTTAAATGATGCTGTGGGCTTTCAAAATCAGAGCTGGAAGTGGTGCTCTAACTTGGCTTTCAGATCCAGTGGCTGTAGGGTCAGCATGAACAAATTTGTTTCAAGTTCCAAACCTGTAGCAGGAATAAAGCTTATGCTTATATAGAAATAGCTAATCCAAAGCAAACAAAAACTCCTGAGTGGTGAAGAACACAATGACAGCATTTGTTACAGAGTAGTTAGTTCCTGAGGACTGTTTTTCTAGTTCTGCAGGATTTAGAATTTACACTTCCAGCTCCCTAATATTATTTTCCCTTTGCAGATGGGCAGGAAGGATTTGAGTGGTATTCCCAAGGCCTTGCATGGATGGAGCAGTAAAGGCTAGAGCTGTAAGATCCTCTCTTCTCCCTCACGTGGTTGATGGAAGGGGTTGGAGCTCCCCCTCTGAGTGCTGTGCAGGATTGTTGTTTGTGCTGGTGGGGACCTTTTTTTGGCCAGGAATATTGAGGGGATGAATCTTGTCTGTAACCTGAGTCTGAAAAGCTCGAGTTTTCCATGTGTTGTTCTGTGGTGCTGAGCAGTGCCATGGCACACCATCATGTAGTGCTGCAGGGAGCACTGAGGGAGAGGGCAAAGTTATTTTATGTGGAAAATGAGATTATGGTGTACAGGCACTGCCAGTCAGTGGTAGAGGACATTGCTCCATTTGTGTGAGCCATTGCTGGAATAATTTTGCACTTGGGTGGGACAAGGTCAGTTGGTCAACAAGGAAGGGATTTTGAATTGGGAGTCAGTCTAATAGCAGTTCCCTTTTGTTTTGAGTATCTTCCAGGCAGTGCAATTAATTATGTTGTACTTTCATTACTAGATTTAGCAGTTGGGTTTCTTTGTTGTTTGTTTGCTTTAAGGTTTGGTTTCAGCTTTAGAAGGTGTAGGTGCCTAGTTCATTATAAAGTTAATTGAACTTGATTTGCCTATTGCTGCCAGAGCTGCTTGGCAAGACTCTGTCAGGTTCCAGGGGTTTGTCTATCTTTTTTTAATTCCTTTGTTGTTTGGCTACAAAGAGTAAATTACTTGGCTACAAAGAGGCAAATAAACAACCTAAGGACTGCAAAAAAAACGTAGGTAGTTTTGCATGTTATTGGAAACTACAGGAAATATTGATGGAATGCATGTATTGGATTCACTGTTGTAAAATTGTAGAGCCTTTTAAAAAGCAGAGCTCACTGAGACACTTTCTGAACAAAAACTGTAATAAATCTGATAATTTACTAGAAAATACTTTTTTAAAAAAGAAACAGTTTTATATAATGATCATTATGTCTGCCCTGATTATTATGCATGGTTGAAAAAGAGAGGCAAAAAAGAAACATTTGCTTTAAACTGACTGGTGTCTTCTGCTCCCTGCTTTATATTCCTCTATAGGTCATTTTAACTGTGCCAGCATAAATTTATGTCATCTTAAAAGATAGATGTGCAGGTTCAAAGCCTGGAAACATGCAAAGGTCATTAAAATTGGGATTCAATGAAAACATCAGACTTTTTTGTAAAAACTAAAATAGAATCAGTTGGCTGCATGTTAAAGGACTGTATTGTGTTTAAATAAACCAAAATGCCAAAGTATGAAATGTTCCTCCCCCTGCCCTTCTGTTCCCCAGTATAAAGGTGACAAAATGGGAATATGTCTCAGGCTTTCAGGTGTTTTTATCAATGGCTTTATTCTCAGGCTGAATGAGAGTAGGAGGAGAGTCTGATTTTCCTGGTCTTGATCTTCCATCATCTTTTCATAAATATGAAGGTAAATATTTGTGTAGTCTGTAAGGATCAATGAATTTTCCACAGCTGTCAAACTCAATGTAATTGCACAAGTGAATTGAGAGCACAGTTCTGAGCACACCAGCCCTTCACTAGTCACTACAGGGCCTTGTTTGCTTTCTGCCCCACTCCTAAGCAGTGTGGGTGATAATTTGAGGCTGCCCTTTGGGAGTTGTTTCTGTGGATGCAGAGGAATGTTAGTGCTGATGGAAGTGCAGGGCAGGGGCCCAGGGCTGGGCAGGGGTCCTGGAGCAGCTAACAGGGCTGAGGAAACTCCAGTTCCCCAGCAGGGCAGGAGGGATCTCCCAGCAGGGCAGGGCAGGATCCCCAGCAGGGCTGTGCTGAGGGATGGGGCTGATTGGGCTGGGATCCCATGGGAGGCTCCAGTCCTGGCCAGTCCCACACAATGGGCAGGATCATGCCACTTCTTTTGGGGGGCTGTGAGCTCTTCATTTTCTGGCTTGTCAGCACTGACAGTTCCTGTATTTTATCACACTCTGGCTTTACAAGGGAGTAGAAGGGCAACTGTGTCATCTTCTCATGGTCCAGTCTGGACCTGACCACGTGGATGGTTTTTTTCCGGGCTTGTTTTGCAGTTTCCTGTTTGGCACAAGGACAGTGAGAGAGCCCTCCAGGCCCTGCAGTTCCCTGGGTGTCAGGTCTGCCTTCACCACCGTGTCAAAGCTGTGTGTCCAGCTGCCTGGGTTCTTCAGTCACCTCTGAGTGAAACATCTCCTCTCTTGTGCTTCTGGCTCTTTATACCCTTCACTCCATACTTCTTTTAGGCTAGGACTTGGCTTTTCAAATAAGCCCTCTCTGAGCAAGTATCCTTTGCCCTGTCTGTGAAAGCACTTCCCTGGAGTGGTTTGTGTGCTGCTACATCTGAGCATGCAAAGCCCAGCAGTTGTGAAGGATGAGAAGTAGGTTAAAAAAGAAAATTGAAAAGAGAAATCCCACATAGCAGTTGTGCAGGATGCCTTAAACATCTGTGGGAAATAGCTCACATGGAGCACACATAAATTTTCTTGAACTTCTTTAGAAAACTTTTCTGAGAAGTAAATTGCCGAGTATCTTGCTAGAATTAGGTAATCTGAAGATTCAGGCTGGGTAGGTTTCCTTTGAAGTGCAGTTAGCATAGGCATGTGTGGTACAGAAAAAGTACCTTTTTCTTCAGTCTTGTTCCCATTTGAGTGAACTTCTCCCTATCAGAGATCTGAGTGTTGCCTTTATTTTGTTGTATTGGAAATCAACTGAGAACTGAATTCGGTCTGATGCTGTGTGTGTTTATAATAAATACTTACCAGTGTGTGAAGTGGTTGCTTTATGTTGTGGACTGGCCATGCCATTCCCCTTCAAACCATAAGAATGGGCAGTGTCTCTAGTGAAGAAACACTTATGGAAATAGCACAAATAACACATACAACATTTTTGTTCCTGAAAAATTCAAACTAACTTCTGTCTCGTGGTGAAACCGGGAGAGCTTTTATACCAACATGGCTGTGGAAAAGGACCCCCTTTAAGCCATTAATGCTGGAGTGGTACCTTTAACTCCAAACAAACCTCTTGTTTGTTAGCACTTGTTTTGCAGCAAAGTGGCTTGCTAATTATATGGTAGAAAAAATGGCCAATGAGATGGCAGCATGTAGTGAAAAACTTCAATGTGATGCTGAGATGCTGTAAGTAAAACTGGTGGTAGCACAAGTAGTAAGTACTGAAGAACTGGGTGTGTGCAAGTGAGTCTAATGGGAACTGTGGTGTCCAGAGGCAAAAACATGTGAGTGCTGTACAGTTTGGTGAATAAACACTGATGTGGTGTAGTAGCATGGAAATAATCCTTTAATGTTGAGCTGTTCTGTTTAGTGGTGCAGTTCCATTTAGATCCTGTGTCTGGTGCAGGTCACGTTACCTCTTGCTGGCTTGATTTTCCTGCTGCCTTGTGCAAAGATATTAAAGCACAGAAAACCTTGTCCTTTCAGATGAAATTAAGTGTTGAAATATGAGAGTTTGAACATACCCCATGTTTTAAAAACATACAGTTGGTATTCATTGCCACTGCTCAGCTGCAGTGCTTTGTTCTGCTCTTTACATTACCCCAGGACCTCTGGAAGGGGAGAATGGAGCAAAGAATTTAGTCTTCTCCAGATCTTGCATTTTCTTGAAGAACTGGATGGCAGTTCTGTGTTTATTACATCGAAGATTACTGAGTCTGTCACATTGTGCTGTTATTTAATGGTAAACCCACAACTGCTGCCATTGGTCAACTCCTTGGTTGGCCTTTTGGGCACAGAGATGTTTCTGGTGGGGGCAGTGGTACCCCAGGTGCCCTCTGGTCTATTAGTTAAACTTACAGCTTCACTTTGATGAAGTGAAGGCACCTTCTGTTGCAGTTCTACACTTGCACAGCTTCTGCCTGTTCTGTGCAGTTCAGCCACATCAACTGAGCCAGGGAGCTGATGGAGTAAGTGTGGTGCCATTGAGGCAGAGGTGTGTTAAATATGGGAGGTAACACAGAACACAGGCAGCTCTTCATTTTCTTTTAAATTGCACAGCGTTGCCTAAACAGCACTATAGGGAACAGTGCAAGAATGTGGTTAAGCTGTTCTGGGGCCATCCGTGCTAAATTTCATGTGCTTTAACAGTGATGCTACTTCCAAATTGTCCTTTGTTGTTGACAGTGCTTTTTATTCAATGTATGACTATCTTGGAATCACATCTAACAATTTTTTTCTCTCTCTTACAGACTGGACTTTGACATTCTTTTCATGAAAGAGGTTTCCAAGTAGTTGTCTTATAATAACTTTGGGAAGAAGTTCTATGTAGCTCTTACTTTTAAGAGTGCTGCAAAAATGATTACTTCAGATTTGCCAGTACTACAGTGAGTATATGTTTCTCTATATATTTGAAATCTTTGTTTTTAAAAAGGTTGAAGTAAACAGAGGTGATTGTGAGGGTAAAGCACAAGCTTGAGGGAACTGCAGGTTAGTGGGGCTATTCCAGGCCTTCTGTGTTTTCATACACTGAGAAACTGTGTAAAAAACATAACAATTAAAAAGGTGTTTCTGTGCATAGAGACTGAACTTTCGCTGTGAAAAGGGAAACAAGATCTTTGCTACTTTTATGCTTCTGAATGTTGTGAGCTCTGAGAAGCCTGTGTTGCTCTGGGTGATATTTGACCATGCTGGGTGCGCTGTGCAGAACTGGGGGTGCTGGGCAGAGCGGGGTGTGCTGTGCAGAGCGGGGTGCGCTGGGCAGAGCGGAGTGC
>VWZD01009333.1:63312-85650 GCA_013396695.1 Sakesphorus luctuosus | reverse complement strand
TTCTGATTTCTACCAGAATCCAATCTGGGTTTTCCGTGAATCCAGTCCAGGTTTTACCCCAAACCAATTCTGGCCAGAATCTGGTCCGGATTTTCCCTGAATCCAGTCCGGGTTTTACCCCAATCCAATTCTGGCCAGAGTCTGGTCCGGATTTTCCCTGAATCCAGTCCGGGTTTTATCCCAATCCTATTCTGGCCAAAATCCAGTCCAGGTTTTCCCTGAATCCAGTCCAAGTTGTATCCCAATCCAATTCTGGCCAGAATCCGGTCCGGGTTTTCCCGGAATCCAGTCCAGGTTTTATCCCAATCCAATTCTGGCCAAAATCCGGTCCGTGTTTTCCCTGAATCCAGTCCGGGTTTTACCCCAATCCGATTCTGGCCAAAATCCGGTCCGTGTTTTCCCTGAATCCAGTCCGGGTTTTACCCCAATCCGATTCTGGCCAGAATCTGGTCCAGCTTTTCCCCCATTCCGGATCTTAAATCCTGTATCCTTGAAGCATCTTTTCCAATCTGATTCCTTGCTCTGTGTCCTTCCCACCCTGTTCCAAGCACATCTCCCTCTTTTCCATCATCCCATCATCTCCCTGGGGTTTTCCATGCTCACATCTCCCTCTTTTCCATCATCCCATCATCTCCCTGGGGTTTTCCATGCTCACATCTCCCTCTTTTCCATCATCCATGGGGTTTTCCATGCTCACACCTCCCTCTCTCCCAGGATCGGGCTCTCCCAGCTGGAGGGATTCCGCCGGCAGCTCCTGGATGTTCTCCAAAGGAGCACCAAACCAAAGGTGAGTGGCAAGAGGGACAAACCCTGGATGTGTCTCCACTAGGGAATATCAGTGGTGGGAATGGCGGGATGTTTCCCAGTCTCCTTGGGAATTCCAGGAGTGATGGGAAGGAGAGCTCAGTGGGATGATTCCAGCTCACCTGCTCCAAGTTCTCCACCACAGATTCCCAAAGAACCGAGCAGGGAATTTCTCTCCGAGCCCATCCTGGGGTCTGTGTTCCCAGGGTGTGTTTGCTCAGCCAGGAAAAACTGGGAATGGGCTGGAATTGTGGGCATTCCAAGCACAGTGTTCCGGGATGGGGAGCCTGGTGGTGTTTGGGCAATGTGGGAATTGTCCTTTCCCAATCCACAAAACGAGAAACCGGGAAGATTTTTAGGGATAAAACATT
The DNA here is from genome assembly GCA_013396695.1 of Sakesphorus luctuosus. Lineage (NCBI taxonomy): Eukaryota > Metazoa > Chordata > Aves > Passeriformes > Thamnophilidae > Sakesphorus > Sakesphorus luctuosus. The sequence goes on along the minus strand of VWZD01009333.1, from coordinate 84,475 downwards.
TTTCCTGGATTTTTGTGGATTTTGGGAGTGGGTTTGTTGGTGGTTTTTTCCCGGGATTTTTTTTTGGTGGGGTTTTCATGGGTTTTTAAGGAATTTTTTTGTGGATTTTTAGGGGATTTGTGGCGACTTTTCAGGGATTTTTGGTGCTTTTTTGGGATTTTTGGTGTTTTTTATTGAATTTTGGTGCTTTTAAGGGATTTTTGGTGCCTTTAAGGGGCTTTTGGTGTTTTTTAGGGATCTTTGGTGTTTTTTAGGGATTTTTTTTGGTGTTTTTTAGGGATTTTTGGTGCTTTTTAGAGATTTTTGGTGCTTTTTAGGGGCTTTTGGTGCTTTTTAGGGGCTTTTGGTGCTTTTTAGGGACCTTTGGAGTTTTTTAGAGATTTTTGGTGCTTTTTAGGGATTTTTGGTGCTTTTTAGAGATTTATGATGAGTTTTTAGGGATTTTTGGTGCTTTTGGGGGGCTTTTGGTGCTTTTTATGGATTTGGTGATTTTTAGAGATTTCTGATGCTTTTGGGGGATTTTTGGTATTTTTAAGGAATTTGGGGTATTTTTTATGGATTTTTGGTGTTTTTTAGAGATTTTTGGTGCTTTTTAGGGGCTTTTGGTGCTTTTTAGAGACCTTTGGAGTTTTTTTAGAGATTTTTGGTGCTTTTTAAGGATTTTTTTTTTGGTGCTTTTTAGGGATATTTGAAGTTTTTTAGGGATTTTTGCTGCTTTTTAGAAATTTATGATGAGTTTTTAGGGATATTTTTGGTGGTTTTTAGGGATTTTTGGTGCTTTTTGGGGGCTTTTTGTGCTTTTTATGGATTTTGGTGATTTTTNTTTTTTGTGGCTTTTGGTACTTTTAGGGGTTTTTTTGTTTTGAGGGGTTTCTGTGGTTTTTTAGAGGTTTTTGCTGGATTTTATTTGTGTGTTTTTAGTGGATTACTTTAATTTTTTGGTGGGTTTTTAAGGTTTTTAGTGTTATTTATGGGGGTTTATTTATAGGGTCTTTTTCTTGGGTTTTGGTAGTTTTTTTAGGGGGTTTTGGTGCTTTCTTAGAATTTTTTGTAGGTTTTTTGGTGGTTTTGTGGGGTTTTTTATGGTGGATTTTCAGGTTTTTTTAGGGTTTTTTTAGGTGCTTTTTAAGCTTTTTTTGTGGGGTTTTAATAAAGTTTTAAGTGGTTTTTGGGGGGTTTTAGAGGTCTTTTTGTGGTGGTTTTTTGGTGGATTTTTGGGCAGTTTTGGTGAGTTTTAGGGGTGTTTTTAGTGGGTTTGGTGGTTTTTTAGGGGTTTTTTGTGACGTTTTAGGGGTTTTTTAATGTGTTTTGGGAGATTTTTGTGCTTTTTATGGTGGTTTTTTGTGGCTTTTGGTACTTTTAGGATTTTTTTCTTTGTTTTTAGGATTTTCTGGTTTTTTTAGAGCTTTTTGTAAAATTCTATTGGGATTTTTTTGGTGGGGATTTTTAGGTTTTTCTGGTGGGAATTTTAGGGTTTTTTTAAGGTTTTTGGTGTTATTTATATTGTGCTTTTTAGTGGGTTTTTTGTGGCATTCTGGTGGATTTTTTAAGGGATTTTGGGGCTGGTTTTGGACTTTTTACAGTTTTTTTTTAGAGGGGTTTTCACTGGGTTTTAAGGGGGTTTCTTGGTGGATTTTTAGGGAGTTTTGGTGATTTTTAGGGATGTTTTTAGTGGATTTTTGGGAGGTTTAGGGCAATTTTTGTGAGGTATGAAGGGATTTTTAAATGAATTTTGGGGGATTTGGGTTTTTTATGGTGGTTTTTTGTGAATTTTTGGTACTTTTAGGGGATTTTTTTCGTTTTTAGGGTTTTCTGTGGGTCTTTAGTGTGTTTTGGGTGCATTTTATTGGGGTGATTTTGGTCAGATTTGTAGTTTTTCTGGTGGGGTTTTAGGTTTTTTGTGGATTTTAAGGTTTTTAGTGTTTTTTATGGGATTTATGTGCTTTTTAGGTTTGTGGGTTTTGGTAGTTTTTTAGGGAATTTGGTGCTCTTTTAGAGATTTTTGTAGGTTTTTTGGTATTTTTTAGGCTTTTTGGTGGCTTTTTAGGGGTTTTTATGGTGTGTTTTTAAGGATTTTTAGGGGTTTTTTTTGTGAGGTTTTGGTAATTTTTTAAAGGGTTTTTTGTGGTTTTTTCGAGGAGGTTTTGGTTCTTTTTTTAGGGTTTTTTGTGGGTTTTTAGGGGGGTTTTCTGGATAATCCCTGGCTCCAGTTTTCCTCATTTCCCTGTCCTTGTGCTCCTTATTTGCCCTCCTGATTCCCTCTGTTATTCCATATTTATCCCCTCTCTTCCCTGTGTTATTCCTGATTTATCCTCCTCTTCCCTGTGTTATTCCTTATTCCTTCCCTGTCCCTTCATGGCTGTTCCCCACAACTTTCCATAGCCAAATCCCTCCCTTTCCCAGAAAATCCGGCCCATCCCTCCTCTGGAGCTGCCCCTGGCACAGCCCCCCCTCACTGATCCCAATCCATGGATCCCATTCCTGACTCCATGTCCCATCCATGCCCCCATCCATTGATCCCATTCCTGACTCCATGTCCTATCCCTGCTCCTCACTGATCCCCGTGGATCCCATTCCTGACTCCGTGCCCTATTCATACCCCTCACTGATCCCATTCATTGATCCCATGATTCCCACTGATCCCATTCCTGACTCTGTGTCCTATCCATGCCCTCATCCATTGATCCCATTCCTGACACCATGTCCTATCCATGTCCCTCACTGATTCCCATTGATCCCATTCCTGACTTCGTGTCCCATCCATACCCCTCACTGATCCCAATCCATGGATCCCATTCCTGACTCCGTGTCTCATCCATGCCCCTCCCTGATTCCCATTGATCCCATTCCTGACTCCGTGTCCTATCCATGCCCCTCACTGATCCCATCCATTGATTCCATGATTCCCACTGATCCCATTCCTGACTCCATGTCCTATCCATGCCCCTCACTGATTCCCACTGATCCCATTCCTGACTCCGTGTCCTATCCATGCCCCCATCCATTGATCCCATTCCTGACTCTGTGTCCTATCCATGCCCCTCACTGACCCCCATCCATTGATCCCATTCCTGACTCCGTGTCCTATCCATACCCCCATCCATTGATCCCATTCCTGACTCCATGTCCTATCCATATCCCTCACTGATCCCAATCCATGAATCCCATTCCTGACTCCATGTCCTATCCATGCCCCCATCCACTGATCCCATTCCTGACTCTGTGTCCTATCCCTGCCCCTCACTGACCCCCATCCATCCCCATTCCTGACTCCATGTCCTATCCATCCCCCCATCCACTGCTCCCATTCCTGACTCCGTGTCCCATCCGTTCCCGGCAGTGGCGGATCATCGTGGGTGCCACGCGCTGCGTGCCCAAGTCGGAGCTGCCGGAGGAGGCGGCGGCGGTGCCGAGCCAGCGGCTCTGGGCACACCCGAGCGACCTGACCCTGGCACTGTCGGCCAGCACGCCCCTCTACCCGCCCGGCCGCATCATCCACGTGGTGCACACACACCCTGCCGAGCAGTGCTGGTCAGTATCCCGGGATTCCGTGGGAAAACGGGATCTGTCCCATGCCGGGGGGGGATGGGAATGGGCAGGGGAGGCTCAGAATGGGCAGGGGAGGCTCATCCGGGTCAGGGTTGTGCCCGGGATGCTTCCTGGGATGGGGAGTCGCTGGGAAATCCATTCCTGGGCCCTCATGGGGATGAGTTACTTCCCAATATTCCATGTAAACCAGCACATGGAATCCTGGAATGGTTTGGGTGGGAAGGGACTCAAGGATCACCCCCTGCCAAGGGCAGGGACACTTTCCAGTATTCCAGGTGGCACTACCAGGGCTGGGGCAGCCACAGCTTCCCTGGGAAACCCATTCCAGAGCCTCAGAGCACTCACAGGATTGAGTTACTTCCCAATATTCCATGTAAACCAGCACATGGAATCCTGTGTCCACACAGAATCCTGGTTTGGGATGGAAGGGACTCAAGGATCACCACCTACCACAAGCAGGGATACCTTCTGGTATTCCAGGTTGTTCCAAGCAGTNTTCCTGGGATGGGGAGTCGCTGGGAAATCCATTCCTGGGCCCTCATGGGGATGAGTTACTTCCCAATATTCCATGTAAACCAGCACATGGAATCCTGGAATGGTTTGGGTGGGAAGGGACTCAAGGATCACCCCCTGCCAAGGGCAGGGACACTTTCCAGTATTCCAGGTGGCACTACCAGGGCTGGGGCAGCCACAGCTTCCCTGGGAAACCCATTCCAGAGCCTCAGAGCACTCACAGGATTGAGTTACTTCCCAATATTCCATGTAAACCAGCACATGGAATCCTGTGTCCACACAGAATCCTGGTTTGGGATGGAAGGGACTCAAGGATCACCACCTACCACAAGCAGGGATACCTTCTGGTATTCCAGGTTGTTCCAAGCAGTCCTTGGGCACCTCCAGGGCTGGGGCATCCACAGCTCCTCTGGGAAATCCATTCCAGGGCCTCAGAGCCCTCACAGGAATGAGTTACTTCCCAATATCCCATGTAAACAAACACATGGAATCCTGGAATGGTTTGGGTGGGAAGGGACTGAAGGATCATCCCTTGCTATGGGCAGGGACACCTTCCACTATCCCAGGGTGTTCCAAGTCCTATCCAGCCTGGCCTGGAACACTCCAGGGATGGAACAGCTGCTGCTTCCCTGGGAAATCCATTCCAAGGCCTCCCCACCCTCCCAGGGAAGGATTTCTTCCCAAAATCCCATCTAACTGGCAGTAGGAAGCCATTCCCTATTCCCCCATTACTCCAAGCCCTTCTCCCAAGTCCCTCTCCAGCTCTCTCAGAGCCCCTCCAGGCACGGGAATGCCGTTCCTTTGGTGCTCCACGTCCTTCATCCCGTTTTCCGCGGGGTTTGGATCCCTTTTCCAGCTGCTGCGAGCAGGAGGATCCCACTTATTTCGCCATCTGGGGCGACAACAAGGCCTTCAACGAGGTGATCATCTCGCCGGCCATGCTGCACGAGCACCTGCCCTACGTGGTCATGGAAGGGCTCAACAAGGTCGGGAACGATCCCGGGAATCCGCTCCGTGCCACGGAATGCCGGGGGGTTAAACACACAGGGCTGGGTTTCTTGGGAAAGAGGAGGAAAAAGTGGGGATGCTCCGGGTGGGTGTTCCACAGGATGTTGGAGTTGGGTGAAACGAGGTGTGGGAGTGGCATTCCCAGAGTTCCCAGTTCCTTCCCAATGTTGGAATAGCGGGAGGTTGGGGAGGTGGATTTTTCCTTAGATCAGTCCAAGGTTTCTCCGTGTAATCCCTCGTCTTTCCTTGTGCTTCCAGGAGGCTTTGGGAAGAAGGAGGCAATTCCAGCTCCCGGTAAATCCCTGTGTTCCTCTGCTTGCCTTGGACAGGTCTTGGAAAACTACAACAAGGGGAAAACGGCTTTGCTTTCTGCAGCCAAGGTGATGGTGAGTCCGACGGAAGTGGATCTCACTCCGGAGCTGATATTCCAGAGCCAACCCCTGCCCAGCGGCCCCTCCGGACAGGCCGGCACCGGAGCCATCCCAGCGGACAGGCGGAACAGCAGCACCAAGTGAGGAGGGATCCAGGAGGAATGTTGGCTCTGGAGGAGGGATGAGGGACAGGATGGATGGATTTTGGATGGAATGTTGGCTCTGGGAGAGGTGGGATGAGGGACAGGATGGATGGATTTTGATTGATTGGAATGTTGGCTCTGGGGGTGGGATGAGGATCAGGATGGATTTGGGATGGAATGTTGGCTCTGGGGGTGGGAAGAGAGACAGGATGGATTTGGGATGGAATGTTGGCTGGAGGGGTGGGAAGAGGATCAGGATGGATTTGGGATGGAATGTTGGCTGGAAAGGTGGGAAGAGGGACAGGATGGATGGATTTTGATTGGAATGTTGGCACTGGGGGTGGGATGAGGATCAGGATGGATTTGGGATGGAATGTTGGCTGGAGGGGTGGGAAGAGGGACAGGATGGATGGATTTGGGATGGAATGTTGGCTGTAGGGGTGGGTCAGGATGGCTGGATTTGGGATGGAATGTTGGCTGGAAAGGTGGGAAGAGGGACAGGATGGATGGATTTTGATTGGAATGTTGGCTGTGGGGGTGGGATGAGGGACTGGATGGATGGATTTGGGATGGAATGTTGGCTCTGGGGGTGGGATGAGGATCAGGATGGATTTTGATTGGAATGTTGGCTCTGGGTGTGGGATGAGGGACAGGATGGATGGATTTGGGATGGAATGTTGGCTCTGGTGGAGGGATGAGGATCAGGATGGATTTGGGATGGAATGTTGGCTCTGGGGGATGGATGAGGATCAGGATGGATGGATTTTGATTGGAATGTTGGCTCTGGGGGTGGGTCTCCTCCTTCTCTGAGCGTTGCAATCCGTGTTTATGGAAAGGATGGATCCAAGGGATACCTGACTTGGAGTCGGGGGAAATTCCTTTGTGTTCCTCAGGAATCTGAGTGGAGCAAAGTCGGGAGAACCTCCAAGGTGTGGGAGAAACTTCCTTTGCTCCTTATCCAGGCAAACTGGGTTTTCCCAAGGAGAAAATTCCAGCCAAAGTGGGGGATTTTTCCAAAGCTTAGCAAAGCACAGGCATTGAGAGTTGCTTTGTGCTGGGATTTATGGAATGTGAGAAACAGGATCGTGTTGGGAACGTGGATACAGTGGAGGGGGAGCAGGAAATCCAGGGAAAGAGGCATATTCCAAGTGCTGAAGGTGTTCCTGCCTCTGGAAAATGAGGGAAGGAAGACAGCTGGAATCCAGAGGCAGCTGGGAATGGAGCCAGGAAATGGAATTGGGGGTGGGAGAGGATCATTCCTTTGCAAGAGAAGCAATTCCAGGGGGTTTTTAGGGAGCTGTGGGATGAGGGATACCTGGATAAGTGTGGAATAACAGGAGAGGTGTCAATTTAGATGGAAGATAAGGCAGCAAATTCTGTGGGAAAATGGGAATATTCTTCTCCCAGAGAGTGAATGGGCAGAGATGGAGAAGGAGAGCTTGGAAGCAGAACAGAGCTGGGATGGAGCAGCAGGAACAGGGATTTTCCCCAGGTTGGAACCCTCATCCCTGTTTTGGGATTCTTGGAATCTCTTCCCAGGTCACTGTTACTCCATCGAAGCTACAAAGGGATCAAATATTCCCTTAACTCCTAAACCTGTCCCTGTATATCCCAGACTTTTGGCACGTCCAGGAGTCCTCTCCCAAACTCAGGCTCTATTCCCAATTATTCCTTTAATTCCATGTCCTTGAGGCTGTTGCTTTGTCTGCAGCTGATCCCAAGTCCTGGAATTTGTGGTGGAAATTCAGGATCACCAGCATGGAGAAGGAGGGCAAGGCCTGAGCCTGGAGTGATTCCAGAGTGGGAAAAGGAGAAGAAAAAGTGGGTCAAGTGTAGGTTTGTCCTTCCAGGTCTCTTCCCTAAATCCTCTGTAATGCAGAGAGTTTGGGATGCTTTGGAAGTGCTGCAGGTTTCCTTGGGAGCAGGGCCATGATCCCAAGGGAATACAGTGCTGGAGAAGGAAAGACATTCAGGGAGTCCTGGAATGGTTGGAAGGGGCCTGGAAGCTCATCCCATTCCAACCCCTGCCACCAGCCCAGGGTCGGAACACCAGCAGGGACAGGGAATTCCAGGAAAACGGAGCAGGCCAAGAACAGCAGTTTGCCAAGGGAAGAATCCCCATGGGATAACTTGAGCCGGGATAACTTGAGCCAGGAGAATGGATCCGGGATAACTTGAGCCAGGATAACTTGAACTGGGAGAACTTGAGCCGGGAGAACGGATCTGGGATAACTTGAGCCGGGATAACTTGAGCCAGGAGAATGGATCTGCGATAACTTGAACTGGGAGAACTTGAGCCGGGATAACTTGAACTGGGAGAACTTGAGCCAGGATAACTTGAACTGGAATAACTTGAGCCGGGAGAACTTGAGCCGGGAGAGACTCCCAGGAGGGGTTTGGTGGCAGGAATTCCACGAGGAGCTCCTTGGGCTCATCCTCACCTCGTCCCTTTCCCGTTGCAGGAGCAAATCCCACTCGGAGATCAGCCTGGAGGGATTCTACGAGACGAAGCCGCTTTCTCCGGCTCGGAAGGACCCTGTGGAGCTGCTGCTCCTGGATACCAAGGAACGCCTTTCCGTGGAGCTGCAGGACCGCCGGGCCCCTCTGGCCACCATGGAGAGCCTCTCGGACAACGAATCCATCTACAGCTTCGATTCCAGGCGCTCCTCCGGCTTCCGGAGCATCCGGGGCTCTCCCAGCCTGCACGCCGTGATGGAGAAGGACGAGACTCACTGTTTCTACATCGATCCCGCCATCCCGGAGGAAAATCCTTCCCTCAGCTCCCGCACGGAGCTGCTGGCCGCCGACAGCCTCTCCAAGCATTCCCAGGAGACTCAGCCTCCGGAGAACGTCCTGGGCAGCGGGGGGACCACCCCCCAGCGCCGCGGGAGCGCCGGGAGCGCCGGATCCACCCGGGAAGAGCCGGTGGCGCTTCCCAACGGTCGCCCGGCCGACGTTCCCAGCCCGCAGGTGTTGGAATTCGCGGAGTTCATCGACAGCCTCTTCAACCTGGACAGCAAGAGCAGCTCCTTCCAGGACATCTACTGCATGATGGTGTCCGACAGCTCCGGGGATTTCCCGGAGATTCCCAAATCCGTGAGCGACCAGGAGATCCTGCTGAGGGCGCAGTACGAGCCCAACCTGGTGCCGAAGCCGCCCAGGTTGTTCGCGGGATCCACGGATCCGTCGTCGGGAATCTCCGTGTCGCCTTCCCTGCCCCTCAGCTCGTCCGGGGAGCTCATGGACAGCACTCCCACAGGAATAATAAGCAGCCAGGAATGCCTGGCCACGGACAAACTCCGGACTTCCACCCCCTCCGGACACGCCGGCAGCCCTGCCAAGCAGGACGACCTCGTGATTTCGGCCCTCTAGGGCTTGGGAAAAGGGGTGGAATGATCCCAGTGGGATAATCCGTGGAGGAGGAGAGCACTTGGCATTAGAGGAGACGGCTGGAAACGTCCCTTCCGGGGTGTCCCAGCGGCGTTCGGAGGATGGATTGTGCCGGAATGCCGGGAGAAGCTTCGCCCTGCGGGGCTCGGAGGCGCCAGAATTCCCTACCTCAGCCTGCCTCTCATTCCAGAGGCAGATTCCCTGCCCCACCCAGGGCACCTGCTGAGCTGGGGAGCGAGACCCCCCTGCCCTGGGAATCCTCCGGGATGGATTCCCTGAAGCTCTGGGATGGATGTTGGAAGCGGGAGGGGCCGGGGTGGATCCCCCCTCGGGATCGAGACTTGGGGCCCGGTTGCACTACCAGGGATCCATCCGAGCTCCATCCCACCCAATTCCCGGGAATCGCTTTTGTAGGACACTCCTGCTTTAAAGCCATCCCCCAAATCCAGCCCCGCATTCCCGGAGCGGGAACAACGCCATTCCCAAGAGTTCTCCTGGATATCACCTCCATCTCTCCTCCATTCCCTGGATCCCTCTGAGCTGGCGACATTCCCGTGGGACTGCCAGGAATCTCCTCTTGGATCGACTGGAAAACGGAGCCGGCGTGGTATTCCGGATCCCTCTGGAATGTGGGAGCCTCTCCCAGATCCCACTCACACCCACCACGGATCAGCTGTTGGGAATTCAGGGAAAAGCTGGACTTTTTTCCAAGTGTTTGAAACCTTTTGTATGTTTACAGAGCTGCTGTTTGGAAGGTATTTCTTAGGGAAGCGGAGGTTTTCCCGAAGGAAAAGCGTGGCCATCTCCTCCTTCCCGTGTTGTTCCCGCTGGGAACTGAGGGAGGAGAGGATGGGCAGGCAGAATTCCAAGCTCCCTGCTTTCCATGGGATTCGGGGGGAGCTGCCCTTCCCTGTCCCCTTCCCGGAGGAAGTTGGGAGTGAATCCCCCTGAGCCTCCACAGGGGCCTCTCCAGGCAGGTTTTCCAATGCTGGAATTCCTGTTTAGGGAATGAAACCCTTTGGGACCTGGAAAGGGCCTCCCATTGGCAAATGGCCCTATGGAAGCTCAACCTTTCCCGGTGGGAATTCCCATTCTGACTTCCTTAGAATCCTGTTGTTGCTCCCTTTTCCCCTCCTCCGCCGGGATATTCCCATTGTGCTTCCCAGGGGCTGGCAAATCCCTGGGCTCCCGTTATCCCAGCGGTGTCTGGAATCCCTGGGATGGGCATTCCTCTGGGAGTAACTGGCATCCCACAGGAGCACTTTATAACCAACGTGCACTGATGGAAGGAACTCCAAGTGCACGGAATTTCACTGGAATCTGGACCCAAGTGCTGGTATCCCATTCCCTTTGTCCTGGGATACACATTCCCTGCTCCTTCCCCATTCCAGAGCCTTCAGAAGTGCTTAAGTGGGAATTGTGACCTTTCCCTGGGTGGGATTGGAGCAAGGGAAGCCCCTCTGGATTTTGTACAAGGAAAAAATCATTCCAAGCAGGCAGGAATTCCTTTGTTTTTGTAGGTCCTATAAAAAACAGGGAGCAGGTTCTGGAGCTCAGGCCCAATTCCCACCCTCGGGAAGCACTGGAAAGGTGATGGTTTTTTTCAGGAATACGCACAAAAATCCAGGAATTTTGGAGAGGAAAAGGGAAGCGGGGGGGCGGGGCTAGCAGGCTAGCCCACTTCCATGGGAATGGGAATGGGAATGGGAATAGGAATAGGAATGAGGAGCTCCTTCCCGCCTTTATCCCGGCGGGAATTAACCCTTCGCACTAAGGCAGAGCTTTGGATCTGCAAAGCACTTTAAACCATGAAGGAAAGGATCAGCTCCATCCCTGGGATGCACATGGATCCCCATGGAATTCCCGGGGGGGAGGAGCCTCCTGGGGAGGGAGGTGGGAGATCTCCCTCCCCCCGCAATTCCAGCCGGGATCTGCTCAGGCACTTCCCACCTGTGTCCTGGAAAATCCCATCCCTGGGTCGCTGTTCCCTTCTCTGTGCCATTGGAACTGTATCCCGTGGGAATGGTGTTGCCTTGCCCCGATGGGAAGCAGCCTGGAATGCTGCAGGAAAGCCTGGGAATTCCCAGGAGCTGGGCTTGCCATGGATCAAGGTGGAAAGGATTCCCTTGGGGGTTTTTATTGGATCCCATCATGGATAATTCCCAGATTATGTTGTTCCTTCTGGACAAGCAGATCCGATCCCAGCACTCCCCAAATCCATATTCTTGGAATTATTTCTGCTTTAAATCTCTCCATGTCTCCATTCCCATCACTCCTTGGAGAGGCTGAGCTCCTCTTCCCTCCTGGAAAAGCGCCTCTGGAATGCTGGAATTCCTCCTCCATCTGTACTCCCCACGCTTCCTGCTCTCTCTTCCTGCTTTTCCTTTGGGAATGTGAAGCATCTCCAGGTTTCTCTTGGCTTCTGCTTCCTCCTCTTCATCTTGGTGCCTTCGGATCTTCCAGCATTCCCGTGATATTCCAATGCTGGAAGTGCCTGACATCCCAAATCTCCCACCATTCCATGCCCCATCCTTGAAATCGCTTCTGATCCTTCAAGGCTTTTTCCAACCCGAAGTATTCCAAGAGTTCCTTGGCAAAGGAATGGAGTGTCTGCATCTGGAATGATGGATTTAATTGCAGCAGTGCCAGGAATTTTGGGAAGGATATCCTGGGGATTTGCAATCCCTTCCCAAGTATTTGTCATTATTCCCTCTCCTTCTCCATTGGGAATCTTCAATTCCTCCTAAAACTTCCCATTCCTTCTTTTCTTTGCTCCCTCTTCCCATCCCTCCTCTTGGTGGCCTCTCCCAAATCCTTGGGAGCTCCCCTGAAACGCAGGAAAACCATTCCCTGCAATTTCGGGATGATCCAAAGCAGCTGAACGGGATTCCTGGAATTTTGGAAGTGCTTTTTTCCCAAAGGATTCAGGATTTTCAGGATGTGTTCTGCTCCCTGGGATGGCAAAGCTGGTGCTGAGTGTGGATGTTTAAATCCAGTTATTCCCATTTTTTCCTCCTTTTTTTGGGATGTTGTTGCTTGGATTCCAGTAACAGCTGATATTCCCAGGAAGGATTTAAGTGGGAATCCTTATCCAAGGGCACATGAGGAGAAGGAAGAGCTCCAAAATCTGGGATGCAGGATCAGTATCCAATATATTCCCCAGGCTTTTCCCAGCTTTTTTTGCTCTTTTCCAGCAGGCAGGTGATAATTTTTCCATGGAATCACCCAGGTTGGATTTACAAAGGGGGACCTGGGGATAATCAGAGTTTTCCCTGGAAATGGGAATTTGATGGGAAGAGTGTGTGTTTTGGGGCTGAATCCCAGAACCTCCATAGGGTGGGATTTCCATGTTTGCCTTGGGAATTGCCGGGCTGGAGCTCTGCTGGGATATCCCTCTCCAATCTGGGATATTATTCCATTGGCTGGGGAACATTCCAGCTGGGCAGGAACATTCCATGTCCATGTTTCCTGCCGTGCTCCAAAGTGTCCTGTGGGAGGCAAACTCTGCCCATCCTTGGGAAGAAGGAGAGGGAGGGATTTCCTGGGAAGAAGGAGAAGGAGGCTGGGATTTCCTGGGAAGAAGGAGAGGGAAGGATTTCCTGGGAAGAAGGAGGGATATTGCAGCTGGAAGCTGGAAGTTTCCTGGGAAGAAGGAGAGGGAGGGTTTTCCTTGGAAGAAGGAAAGGGAGGGATATTGCAGCTGGAAGCTGGGATTTCCGGAGAAGAAGGAGAGGGAAGAATTTCCTGGGAAGAAGGAGAGGAAGGCTGGGATTTCCTGGGAAGAAGGAGAGGGAGGGATTTTGCAGCTGGAAGCTGGGATTCCATCTGGGAGTTGTTGCTCTCCATTGGGATGGGAATCGATGGATCAGGAACCACTGATGTCCTTCCCCCTCTTTCAGCTCCCAAGGAGCTGCTTAAGGGCTGGAAATTCCAAATATTATCCAAGGATTACAGCAATTCCTTGCTTTTTCTTAGGGACTTGCTATCCTGAAAATCCACAGCCGTCTCCATTCCCATTCCCATTCCCGTTGTTTTCCTCCTTGTTTCCCAAATCCAGCCCTGCTGTGCCTTTGTTTTCCGCGGCTTCAGGTCCCACTTGTTCCTGCCTGGGACCAGATTTTTGGGATCAGGCATCTCCCACTCCTTTCCCACTTCTCTGGATCTGTGGAATTGTGGCCACAGAGCTGCCTTGGGCCAGGAATTCCCACTTTTTCCAGCTTTTCTCCCGCTGCCTCAGGTTGTATCCAAGTGCCAAAAGCCAATCCCGACCTGGGGCAGGCGGTTCCCTCATCCCTGGCTCCTGAATAGCCACATTCCAAAGGGAAGCTCCTTGGGAATTCTCCCTGCTTTCCTTGCTGTCCTGACAGTCCCAGGGAATCTTCACCTGGATCCACCTGGATTCCTGCAGATCCTCACCCGGAGCAGTCCAGGGACAATCCCTGAAGCTTGGGTTTTCTTGGAATTCTGTTTCCCTGCTTCCCATTCCGGGCTCTGCAATTCCCATGGCCCAGATTCCTGGAGCAGCACCAGGAGGAAGGAGGCACATCCCATCTCATCCCGATATTCCGGGCTTTGGGAAGTTCAGGGATGGCTTCAGGGGGTTTTTCCTTGGACACAGCCACACCCTTTGGGGTCTGAGCTCCTTTCCCGGGATATTCCCGGCATTTTGGTGGGATGAGTGGCCTCTCCTGCAGCTCCAGCTTCCCACTTTTCCCTCCCTCCATCAGCTGAGGGGTGTCCAGGGAATCCTGACACAGGATTCCAAAGGGCACAGGGATTTTTTGGGATGGGCTGTGCTCCCTTCTCCGGGAATGTTGTGCCTCTGGAAAAGCCCCTTTTTCCTGCTGTCACTTGGGGCAGCTCAGAGCAGGAAATCCATGGATTGCCTTGGGAATTTTGGGGGGATTTTTGGGGAGAACCAGCTCCGAGTGTTCTCCCACTTGGATGTGCCTCGGGATGGGGTGGGTGACATCCCAGCTTCCTGAATCCCTGTGCTCATCCCGGGAATTCTGCCCCTTCCACATCCCTGCTCCGAGCTGCTCCAGCATGAAGATTCCAAGGAAATTCCAGCACTTCCTCCCGTGCCATTCCCTCTCCATGGGACTCTTTTTGTACCGAGGGACGGAAGAGCCGAACTAATCCCACTGGAAAGATCCCGGCTCTGGAATTCCGACGGTATTCCAGAAAGATGGATGTAGATAAGTTTTCTGTATATCCTCTGGCACTGTGTATAAAATGGATGTTGGAATCACGCCTGGAGTTTCGTGAGTTTTCCCAAAGATATCCTGGAATGGGTGGGATTTGCCGGAGGTTTTTCCGCCTTGGGAGCGGGAAAGGGTGGGAGGAATTTGGTGGATTTTGGGAAGCAGGAGGGTTGGTTGGAATTTTTCCAGCTCTGTCTGCTCTTGATCTTGGTCTTTGGAGCGGGAAAAGACTTCGGGAATCATGGAAATGGAATTCTTGGAATTGTTCCAGGTGGGAACAGCCTGGGATAGTGGAAGGTGTTGGGAGTTGGAACTGGATCTTTAAGGTCCTTTGCCACTCAAATCATTCCAGGATTTTATGATCCCTGAGGGATTCCAGGTCTGGGAATCTCTCCTTTGGTGGAGAAGGAAATTAGGGAAAAGCTTGGAGTGATTCCAATTTTCCATGGGAAAAGAAGGATTTTACGATTAGAAGGAATTTTGGGGGGATTGGATGGAAAAAAACAGGGAGAGAAGAGGAGGAGGAGCATCCTCAGGCAAGGAGAGATCCCAGATATTCCATGGATTCAGGATCCCAGCCAGAATAGTGTGGGAATCTGCCCAGGATCCAACGGCGAGGAAGGTGAGTCCAAAGTGGGATTTTCCCATGGATTTGGGAATGGAAAGCAGGGGATGCTCCCAGCTCTCCAGTGCCATGGAATTCCTGCTCTGGGAATGGGAAGAGCTTTAGTTATGGATTCCAGGGAGAGGAAGGGAAGGGCTGGATGAGCAGCCAGGAGAAATCCCGGGAAAAGGAACACCTGGAATCCCATTATCCTGTTAATGCTGCAAGGAATGGCTCCTCCCACAGGGAATATCAGGGAATTCCGAGCTCAGAGGCAGCTGAACTATGGAATTCCCATCAAAATTCCTTTTAAAAAGTGCTGGGATGTTTGGGGGATGGATTTGTGGGATTTATTTTCCCTGCCTGGAGCTGGATCCGACTCCGGAAAGGGGGAAGGAAAACATCCCAATCTGGTGCTATCCTTGGAAAACCATGGAATAATCCGTGTTTGGGAGGGGATCTTTTATCCAGGAAAATCCATGGGAATGGTGGGAGCTGCTGCAGAACCTGCCAAGAGCCTTAATCAGGGATGTGCTTGGATTTCCCAAGGAGATTTTCCCCTTAGGAAACGAATTCCAGTGTGTTAAGAAGCAAGTGGGTCAAAAACATCAGGAATTCCACACACACAACCCCCCCAGATTTTCCAAGAATTTTTAAGCCAGGCAAGGAAAAGGAGGAGAAATAATGGGAATGTTTAATTAATTGAATTGTGATCCAGTTGTTGATTATTGAAATGGAAACCAGCGGGGCCAGAATAATTCCTCAGGGTTTTTCCAAGGATTCAGTTGGAAAACAGGGATTGGAGGATGGTGGTCCAGAAGGATCCTTCAAAAACTCAACCTGGAATGGGATGGAATTCCTGTTTTCCAGCAGGGAGAACGTTCTGGGGGGTTTAATTCCACTTTGCCAAGTGATTTTTTCCTGAAAATAAGGGATCTAAAAACAAGGAATATCCCTCAGGATTCCTGCCTGGGAGCAGAAGAAATTCCTGTGCTTGAAATCCCATCAGCCAGAGAAAGTTGGGATGATAATTCCAGTTGGGAATGGGGGGGGGATATTCCATGTTTTGAGGCTGGATCAGCACAAAGAGATCGGGAGCCGAGGAAAACCTTGGGAAAAACTGGTGGGAGAGAGGAAAAAGTGGGAGAGAGGCCGAGTGTGGTGGGAGCTGGATCCTGGAGCAATCCCTGGGAATTTGATCTGGGAACCAAATCCATCCCTCAGCATGGAAAAGGCCTTTAAAATCCAATCCAAGGTGGAATTCCAGGGCTTTTCCAACGGCATCGGAGTTTTCCTGCCTTTCCAGCAATCCCTGCTCGTCCTTCCCACCACGGAGCTTCCCTGGAAAAGCAAATCCAGCTTTTTTGGCCTGAGGTATCCATGGAGTTTGGATCTCCATGTTGGGATCTGCAGGAACCGGGGGGGGTGACTCTTCCCAACATTCCGCTGGAAGCATCTCCAGAACGTCCTTTATCCCATTAGGAATCAATGGAAGTGTGGGAAATGAACCCTTGGGAATTAATGGAGAACCAGGGAGGGAATTCTCAGTGGGAGATTCCCTGAAATCCGTGGATGCCTTCCCTGTCCCTGTGGCCAATCCAATCCCAGGGAGCCAGGCTGGGAAAGCTGGGAATGTCCAGCCTGGAGAAGGGAACATTCCAAGGAGACCTCAGAGACCCTTCCAGAGCCTAAAGGGGCTCCAGGAATGCTGGGAAAGGGACTTTGGAAAAGGGATGGAGAGCCAGGACAATGGGAATGGCTTCCTGTTGGCACAGAGTGTGTTTGGATGGGAGAGTGGGAATAAATCCTTCCCTGGGAGGGCCTGGAATGGATTCCCATGGAATCTGTGGCTGCTCCATCCCTGGAAGTGCCCAAGGACAGCTTGGATGGGTTGGAGCAACCTGGGATAGTGGGAAGTGTTTGGGGTTGGAATGGGATGAGCTTTAAAGTCCCTTCCCAACCAAACCATTCCGGGATTCTGGGATAACCCTGGGAATGGGAGTGCAGAAATAACCTGGAACCTTTTGGGAATCCAATCTGGGGCTGGATTGGGACAATTTGGGACAATTTGGGGCTGGATTTGGGACAATTTGGGGCTGGATTTGGGACAATTTGGGGAAGAATTTGGGACAATTTGGAGCTGGATTGGGACAATTTGGGGCTGGATTGGAACAATTTGGGGCTGGATTTGGGGCTGGATTTGGGACAATTTGAGGCTGGATTGGGACAATTTGGAGCTGGATTTGGGACAATTTGGGGCTGGAATTTGGCCATCTAGGGCTGGATTTGGGCAAACTGTTCCTGGATTTGGGACAATTTGGGGCTGGAATTTGGCCATCTAGGGCTGGATTTGGGCAAACTGTTCCTGGATTTGGGACAATTTGGGGCTGGATTCTGGGATTTATTTGGGGATTTGTTTCAGGACCCCTCGTGCTGTTTTATCCCAATTTTCCCTGTGTCAGATGGAATGAAATTCCAAGTTATTTTCTTCCCAAATTCCCAACTTCCCTTTGTGTGTCCGTTTTAAGGACAAAACCAACAGGAAAACATTCCAAAGCTTTTTGTGGCTTCCATAAATCCAACCAATGGATCCACAGGCTCTGAGGGAAGCAGGAGGAGGACATCCCAAATATTCCAGCATTTTGGAAACTCAGGGATGATGGGAAGGGAAAATTCTTGGATTATTATTTGGTTGGAAACTGGACTTTGGAAGGACTGGAGGGAGAAGTGGCTGCACCTTCCCTGAGGAATATCCCAAGGAATATCCCAAGGAATATCCCGAGGGATTTCCCTCTAGGGTTCCTGGGATAAGGGAGAGCAGGGATCATGATCCAGAGGAAAAGGGAGGAAAACCAAAGGCTGGGATTTGAGCCTTTGGATCAGAGCAATCCCTTTCATTTTTCCAGCTTTGGAGCTCTCCAGGATCCCTTGGGGATCCCACAAGTGCATCCCTGGAATGCCAAATTCCTTGAGGGAAGGGAGCGGGCCCAGCCCTTTTTTTGGGATGCTGCATCCCTTGGTGCCATCGGGATTTTCCCAGGAATGGGGGGAATGTCATTCCTTGGGAATGAGGGCTGAGCAGGGCTGGGAGGAAGGACTTGGATCATCCCTGAGGATTCCCGGGTGTCACGTGAAAGGGAGGAGGGAGACAGAAATACAAAGATTTCTGGTCTTAACTGTAATACTTAAAAGTTATCAGCTCTGAGCACTTCCAGACAATCAAATCCTTATGGACCCAGCTCTGTCTGTCCTTTAACTGACAGCACACAGGGTGGAAGGGATTCTGACCTCTGACATGAGGCCACATTTAATAGCTAGAAAAGAACTTTCCCCACAACAGCTCCTGAAATAACATTTATTAATACAGATTTGTAACAATGACTCTGTGGGTTACTCAGTCAGGGATAACACTGAGCTGCAGGATTGGACAAAATACCCCCAAAGACACCGGCACAACACACACTTCAAGGGCCACCCCTGCAGTGTCACCACTGCCATGACAAACTTGACTAACAGAGGATTTATTACTGAACACAAACACAACAGTTCAACACCACCTGGAAACACACTCAATAACCCAAAGGAAAAGCAACAGGGAAAATAAAATAGAGCCACTTCCCATTAACACACACACAAACCCAGTGAGCTCCAGCAAATTATAATTAGAATCACAGAATGGATNCTCCTCTTCTCCAGGCTAAACAACAGGCTAATAAGGTATAAGAAAATAAAGTCAGAATTCAGTTGCTCAGCCCTGCAATGTCGATGGAATGGGGCAGACAGGGCAGCTCTCAGGTTGCCCTCCCAGAGGTGGAAGTTTTTCTCCCCAAGTTGCAGTTAAACTGCACCTTTTTTATATCTTTTTTTCCTTCTCCAGGTGTTGGTGTGACTAAAGTCAATCTACTGGGGGGGTTGATGGTGATGCCTGAGGTGGGGTGGGGCCCTGAGCACTCATAGAAGGTATCACAGAATCCCAGACTATTCTGAGCTGGAAGGACCCACAAGGATCATGGAGTCCAACTCTTCAGTCAATGGCCCACACAGGGGATTGAACCCATGACCTTGGCATCGTTACAGCCAAGTTTTAACCAACTGAGCTATCCCAAAGGAAGGCTGTGTTATTTTTTAACACTCCATCCTTTCTCAATCTTGTCAGTTCGAAAGTCTTTGTCCTCTGCTTGGAGCACCCACCCAGGGGGCTGAGGCATCTCCTTCAACCCATCACGGCTTATCAGCTCATCACCCCACACGGGAAGGAGGAGAGGTGGGAAGGGAAGGAGTTGGATCCAAGTGCTTTGGGATCTGCCTGCTTGGATTGGGACCCACAGCCCCTGTGCCTTGCCAGGATGGAGCGGGAATGAGGGTTATTCCCTGCTGGATCCCGGTCCTACGGCAATGCCGCTGGAATTGTGGGGATTCCTGGCATTCTGTGGGATGCAAATCCCAGCATTTCCCAAAGCTCATTCCCAAGTTCCTTCCAAGCTCATTCCCTGTCCTTGAGAACAGAAAAAAGGAATGAGGGTTGAGCTTATCCTGGAGGATTTATCTGGAGGAGGTTTTTCTGGGAGCAGCCGGGATTTGGGATTGGGAAGCAGCAATTCCTGCCTGGGGCTGTTCCCAAAGCACTCCGGGATTCTGGGATCCGGAATCGTGGGATATGATCCTGAAAATCTGATGGTTCTGGGAGTCCAGGGAATGTATCCATCCGTGTTCCCTCCTGGAATACCATGCTGTGGATTCTGGGATTCTGGATCATGGAATTCTGACTCTGGATTCTGAGATTCTGAATCATGGGATTCTGGTTCTTGGGATTCTGGGATTTTAAATCATGGAATTCTGGTTCTTGGGATTCTGAATTACGGAATTCTGTTTCTTGGAATTCTGGGATTCTGAATCATGGAATTGTTCTGTGGATTCTGGAATTCTGGATCATGGAATTCTGGTTCTTGGAATTCTGGGATTCTGAATCATGTAATTCTGTGGATTCTGGGATTCTGGATCATGGAATTCTGACTCTGGATTCTGAGATTCTGAATCATGGGATTCTGGTTCTTGGGATTTTGAATTATGGAATTCTGTGGATTATGGGAATTTAAATCATGGAATTCTGATTCTTGGGATTCTGGGATTATAAACCTTAGAATCATGGAATTTGGGTTCCGTGGATTTGGGGAATTTGGGGCTGGATTTTGGGATTTGGGGGCTGGATTTGGGGAATTTGGAGTTGAATTTTGGGGATTTGGGGCTGGATTTGGGGGGATTTGGGGCTGGATTTTGGGGGATTGGGGGCTGGATTTTGGGATTTGGGGCAGGATTTTGGGATTTGGGCCTGGATTTGGGGATTTGGGGCTGGATTTGGGGCTGGATTTGGGGATTTGGGGCTGGATTTGGGGCTGGATTTGGGGATTTGGGTCTGGATTTGGGGATTTGGGGCTGGATTTGGGTCTGGATTTTGGGATTTGGGGCAGGATTTGGTGATTTCTGAGAGTATTTTGTTACTTTGGGACCATTTGTGGCCCTTTGTATCTTTTGGTGCTTGGGGCTCTTTCTTGGTGCTTTTTGGCTGTTCTTGGCCCCTTGTGACTCTCTTTGGTTCTTTGTGGCTGATCTTTGGTGCCTTTTGGCTGGTTTGGTGGGTTTTTATGATGCTGTGGGGCTGGGTTTGATAATTTGTGACTTTGGGGCTCTTCATGGCAGGGGCTTTTTGGTGCTTTGTGGCTGGTTTTGGTACTCTGTGACTTTTTGGTGCCCTGACTATTTTTGGCCCTTTGTGGCTGATTTTTGGCTCTTTTTGGCTCTTTTCGTTGCTTTGGGGCTCAATTTTGGCCCTTCGTGGCTCATTCTTGGCCCTTTGTGGCTCTTTTAGGCACTTTGTGGCTGATTTTTGGCTCTTTTTGGCTCATTCTTGGCGTTTTGTGGCTCATTCTTGGCCCTTTGTGGCTCATTTTTGGCCCTTTGTGGTTCATTTTGGGCTCTTTTTGGCTCATTCTTGGCGTTTTGTGGCTGATTTTTGGCTCTTTTGGGCTCGTTCTTGGCCGTTTGTGGCTCATTCTTGGCGCTTTGTGGCTGATTTTTGGCTCCTCATGGCTGATTTTTTTGCTCTTTTTGGCCGATTTTTTGCTCTTTTTGGCCGATTTTCGGCCCTTTGTGCCTGTTTTTCTCTCTTCGTGCCCGTTTTCGGCGCTTTCCTCTCCTTTTTCCGCCGATCCCGGCCACTCTTTGTCACTTTGTCGCCTCTTTTGCAGCTCCGACTCCGCGTTTTTGCGGGGCCGATTTTCTCCCCTCATTTTTTGGCTCCTCGTGGCCACGTCCCGGAGTTTGGCGGCTTCAAATTCCCACCGTTTCTTTCTCCTCCTCCTCCTCCTCCTCCGTGTGGCTTTT
>VWZD01009333.1:26441-63020 GCA_013396695.1 Sakesphorus luctuosus | reverse complement strand
GAAAGGGAGGGAGGGGAAAGGGAAGAGGAGGGAGGGAAAAGGAAAGAGAGGGAGGGAAAAGGGAGAGGGAGGGAGCGAATAGGGAGTGGGAGGGAAGGAGGGCGGTATTCCCGGAGGGAGGAGCACTCCCCAGTCTGCGGGCAGACTCCCATGGGCATCGGGAGGGCGCGCTGGGCTCGGGCACCGGGAGCGGCACGGGGAACAGCACCGGGAGTTGCACCGGGAACAGCACCGGGAGAGACACCGGGAGTTGCAACTGGAGTTGCACCGGGAGCGAGACCGGGAGCGGCACCGGGAACAGCCCCGCGGTCCCGGCACTGAGGGCTTGACCGAGGGTCTCGGCGGGGCCCGGGGGTCTCAGCGGGTCCCCCCGGGCCGGGGCGATGCCCCCCCGGAGCAGCCGGGACTGAGCCCAGCCATGGAGGTGGTGGACGAGACGGAGGCGCTGCAGCGCTTCTTCGAAGGTAACGGGAATTCCAGGGGGATCCCGGCCGATCCCTGGGATGGTTGGGGTGGGAAGGCAGCGGGAAGAGCATCCCGGGCCGTTCGCCAAACATCCCACCAGCCCAGGTTGCTCCTTGGGCATTTCCAGGGATGGGGCAGCCGCGGCTTTCCCGGGAAATCCATCCCAGCGCCTCGCCGGCCGCACAGGCAGGAATTTTTTCCCGGTGTTCCGTGTAAACCCCACCCTGTGCCAGCGGGAAGCCCGTCCTGTCACTCCAGGCCCTCTCCCGGAGCCCCTTTAGGCGCTGAGGTCTCCCTGGATCCTTCCCTGAGCAATCCCAGCTCTCCCAGCCCGGCTCCAGAGGGAAAACCTGCCCTGGGATCCTCGGCCCCAGATCCCTGTCCCGGGGCACAATCCAGGTGCGGTTGTGCATCCTCTGGAGCAGGATGTCCTGGCATTCCAGAGGCTGGGAATTGCCTTGGATTCCCACCACCATCCCTGGAGGCTCCTGCCGGTGGATCCCAGAGGTTTGTCCCTTTGGACACCACATGGATGGCTCTCCTTCCCATGGGGGGCAAAGCACGGGGTGGAAAAGTGCTCGGGAAGGGAGTTTGGCCTCTGGAGGGGTCTGGGATGAAACGTGGATATCCATGGAGTCTGAGGAGCTGTTGGGGGGGCCGGGAAGGAGATGGGACCCCAATTCCATTGTTTTTCCTGCCCTGGCTCCGTGTTCCTCCCCCTGCCGTGGATTTGCTGGCACGCTCCGCTCTTCCTTGTTGACTGGTTTGGTCCTTCCCTTTCTCCCTCCTTGGCTTTGTTTCCCTTCCTTGTTCTCCTCAGGGAGAGGTTTTGGCTGCCACAGGTTGTGTCCCTTGGGAATAACGTGCCCATTGTCCTGGTGAGGCTTCACCAGGTCCCGTTTTCCAGAGTTTGCCAGGGTGGATCCCGATCCATGGAGAACAGGGAGCAGCTCTGGGGATGGGATCCCCTCTGGGTGGTTGGAATGGGATGCCAATGTCCCTATGGATTTATCCTGGGATGGAAAGGGAAGGCACCACAACCAGAAGATGCTCCTGGGAGTGAGGGGGGTCTCCAGCTCCTTCCTCCTCTCTTCCCTCTTTTCTGGAATCCATGGGATCCCTCAGGGAGGCATCTCCTCTGCCTCAAAGCAGAAAGCCCCTCCTGCTTGTCCCAGCCCCAATCCTGGATTCCTGGGAGCCACAGGATTAGGGAGGATGGGAAGCCTCCCCACAGGGCTCTTATTGGGCACTCCCAGCCCGTGTTCCCTGTGGCATTCCAGGATTCCCTTTGGCTTTGGGGTCTCACTGGGGCCAGGCTCCCAAATCCCACCCTGGAGTCCTGCACAGCCCTGGCTCAGCATCCCAACAATATCCATGGTTGGGATTTCTCCCTGTCCCCCAGGTCATCCGTTACAGGAGGGAAGATTCCTTGCTTTTCCTGGTTTCTTCTTCTTTTGGGATGCTGGGGATGCTCCTGCTCAAGCAAAGTGCCTCCAAGGGCTTCCTGAAAACCTCAGCCATCCCAGGATCCTTTGTCCCTTTTTTCTCCCTCTTTCTTTCCCCTTCCCCCTTCTTTCTCCTACTTTTTCACTTTTTCCTCCTTTCTCTCCTTTATTTCCCTTTTTTCTTTCCCCCCTTTTTCTCTCTTTTTTCTCTCCCTTTTTTCCTCCTTTTTCCCCTTTTCATTTCTTTCTCNGGGATGCTGGGGATGCTCCTGCTCAAGCAAAGTGCCTCCAAGGGCTTCCTGAAAACCTCAGCCATCCCAGGATCCTTTGTCCCTTTTTTCTCCCTCTTTCTTTCCCCTTCCCCCTTCTTTCTCCTACTTTTTCACTTTTTCCTCCTTTCTCTCCTTTATTTCCCTTTTTTCTTTCCCCCCTTTTTCTCTCTTTTTTCTCTCCCTTTTTTCCCTCCTTTCTCTCCCCATTCCCTCCTTTCCCTCCCCATTCCCTCCTTTCCCTCCCCATTCCCTCCTTTCCCTCCCCATTCCCTCCTTTCCCTCCCCATTCCCTCCTTTCCCTCCCCATTCCCTCCTTTCCCTCCCCATTCCCTCCTTTCCCTCCCCATTCCCTCCTTTCCCTCCCCATTCCCTCCTTTCCCTCCCCATTCCCTCCTTTCCCTCCCCATTCCCTCCTTTCCCTCCCCATTCCCTCCTTTCCCTCCCCATTCCCTCCTTTCCCTCCCCATTCCCTCCTTTCCCTCCCCATTCCCTCCTTTCCCTCCCCATTCCCTCCTTTCCCTCCCCATTCCCTCCTTTCCCTCCCCATTCCCTCCTTTCCCTCCCCATTCCCTCCTTTCCCTCCCCATTCCCTCCTTTATTTTTCCTCTTTGGAACTAACCCCACCTCATCCCTATAAAAATCCAGGACCAAGGGAACATCCTTCCCGATATTCCTTCCCCCCAGCCATTCCCTTCCTTGTAAAAATTCCCTTTTAAATCCCCTGGGAGCCGAATATTCCATGGAATTCGGGCAGCTCCATCCCTTTCCCCCCGTTATTCCAGAGTTACAACTCGGAGTTTCAGGGGGAGAAGGGAAGAGGAGGGAGTTTTCCCACAAGGAATTGCTGCTGGTTTTCCCTTCTGTGTGTGGTTTGGTCTTGGTGCTCCAAGGAATTCCGAGGCCAAACTGATTCCCTGTTTTTTGGGGGAGTGAAGTTTGGTGCTGGAATGTCGCCATCCTGGAGAATTCCTGTTTTTTCCTGGATGTGCAGAACAATTTTTTTTTCATCCCATTCCGAAAGAAATTTCTTCCTGCGGATTGAGAACCCTGGAAAAATTCCGGAATTCCCTTTGCTTGACTCTGGTTTTCCCAGGAGCTGAGCAATCCCAAAATATCCGGGAATAATCCCTGAGTGCTTGGACAGCCCTCAGGATTTCAAAGTGTGGCACAAGGATTAACTGGGCTCTTCCTGGAGATTCCTGGGAATGTGGAATCCTGGGATGCCTCTGCCCATCCCAGATCCTGCAGTTTGGCTGGAATTGGGGCAGGGCCTGTCTGGGATTATTTTGGGAAGCAGCTGTTCCCAAAATCCCAGGTCCACTTGGTGCCTCTGGTCATCCCAGCTCGTTTTCCTTATTTTCCTAAAGAGGGTCTTGGTGTTTGCTTGGGAAGGAGATCCTTGTTTTCCCTGGGTATCCTTGTTTTTCCTGGATATCCTTGTTTCCCCTGGATATCCTTGTTTGTTCCTTGTTATCCATGTTTTTCCTGGCTATCTGTGTTTTTCCTAGATATCCTTGTTTTTCCTGGTTATCCATGTTTTTCCTGGTTATCCTTGTTTTTCCTGGTTATCTGTGTTTTTCCTGGTTATCCTTCTTTCCCTGGATATCCTTGTTTTCCCTTGATATCCTTGTCTTTCTGGATATCCTTGTTTTCCCTGGATATCCATATCCATATTTCCCCTGGTTATCCTTGTTTCCCCTGGTTATCCATATTTTTCCTGGATATCCTTGTTTTCCCTGGATATCCTTGTTTTTCCTGGTTATCCATGTTTTTCCTCGTTATCCTTGTTTTCCCTGGATATTCTCCTGGGTATCCTTGTTTTCCCTGGATATCCATATTTCCCCTGGATATCCTTGTTTCCTCTGGATATCCTTGTTTTCCCCTGGATATCTATGTTTTTCCTGGTTATCTGTGTTTTTCCTGGTTATCCTTGTTTCCCTGGACATCCATATTTCCCCTGGATATCCTTGTTTCCCCTGAAAATCCTTGTTTTTTTTCCTGGATATCCTTGTTTTTCCTGGTTATCCTTGTTTCTCTGGTTATCCTTGTTTCTCTGGTTATCCTGGTTTTCCCTGGATATCCTGGTTTTCCCTGGTTATCCTGGTTTTCCCTGGTCATCCTTGTTTTCCCTGGTCATCCTTGTTTCCCCTGGTTATCCTTGTTTTCCCTGGTTATCCTTGTTTTCCTGGGGTATCCTTGTTTTCTCTGGCTATCCTTTTTTTCCCTGACTATCCTTGTTTCCCTGGCTATCCCTGTTTCCCTGGATATCCCTGTTTCCCTGGAATGTGGTTGTCCACTCTTTGAGGGCAAGATCCGAGGCCTCTGAGGAGCAGAAAAACAATGGAAAACATCCCAGGCTTTGCTCATGTTTGGGAAGGGATTAGGGAAAAGTCTGAGGGAAGAGATGGATTGGGAATAACTTGGATGGAGATGCCGGGAATGCTGAGCCCTCAGGGATGGGAAGATCCTCCTTGTCCTCATGCTCTCAGGCTCATGGAATTTTTGGGATTGTCCTATGCTGGCAGTTGGACTTCCATGATCCTTGAGGATGATTTTTCCCACTCAGGAATCCCTCCAAATTCCATGAGCTGCGTCAGCACAGCCTGGCCACGTTTGGTGCTCCCAGGGATGGGAAAACCCTTGGATGTGGCAGGCGTGGGATGCCGGGGGGGGTTCTGGCAGGGGAGTTTTCCGTGGGTTTTGGGAGTGTTTAGGGAGCAGTTTGGAAGGGAAAGGAGGGAGTGGAGAGCTCCTGACCCTTGGCTGGCATCCCGCTCCCAACCTTTCCCTGCCTCCCTCCCGCTGACGGCACCGCTCAGCTATTTGGGATCCCTCTCCCGGCTAATTTGGGAGATAAGAGCTCGGCCAGGAATGTACGTCGGGAAAGATGCGCCGAGCGGGGCCCAAGCGGGGGGTGGGAAGTGGGAATGAGGGCCGGGAGAGGGGGAAGGAGGACCGGGAGAGGGGGAAGGAGGGCGAGCGCTGGGAATGCGGCGGATCGGGGGTGAGGTGGAGCTTGGGAATGCCAAGAGTTTGGTTGGATTTCCATGAGGGTTGTCCGTGTGCTGGGGGATAAAGCAGCTGGGAATGTTGGTTGTGTCCGTGCTCTGTGTGTGCACAGGGATCAGGAGGGGATGGGTTTCCCTGTGGGAATGTGTGTTCATGGAATCCTGGAATGCTTTGGCATCATCCAGTTCCAACCCCCTTTGGCTGTCCCAGATTGCTCCAAGCCCTATCCAGGGTGGCCTCGGACACTTCCAGGGATTGGGCAGCCACAGCTCCTCTGGGAAATCCATCCCCACCCTCCCAGGGAAGAATTCCTTCCCTAGATCCCATCTAAACCCCCCCTCTCATCCACAACTTCTCCGGACAACCCGTTCCCGTGTTCCTGGTGTGGGTTCTGCTCTTGGTGATTTTTATTCTGGATTTGTGTCTGTGAGTAGGGAATGTCCAGCACTGGACCAGATCCCTGTTTTCCCACAACGTGATGGAGCTGAGGGAGTGAGTGATCCCAGGATTCCTGGGATTGCACCTGTGAGGGAGGATTTGGTGGGAATGAGGGGGGAGGGAATTCACTGACATAAACCAGTGGAGCCAGGAACTCCATGGAAAATCCAGGGACTGCTCTGGAGCTTTCCTGATGCTTTGGAGTGCAGGGGGGATGGAAAACTGGGAGCAGAAAAGGCAGGAGAGCAGCAGATCCCTGTGTGGAGCAGAGGCCGGGAGGTCCATCCGGGTGTCCCATGTTTTTGGTTTCTTGGCCTTGACATGGAAATGAAACCACAGCAGGAATTTTCTTGGAATTCCTTAAAAAACAGCCTTTGGGGGCTTCTTGTTGCTCCGCCTTCCCAGTGGCTGCCTGTCCCTTCCCCCCAGACCCACGGCCCGGCTCCGATGCCGCAAATCCCGCGTCGATCCCGGCCGGTGACAGTCACTGGGAAGGGTAAGAGGCTTTGCCGGGAGTTCTTTGGGAGCCGGGAGTGTCAGCCCGTGCCGGAATGGGCCCGGGGAACCTGGTACAGCACAAACACATGACCCTCCCTCCGGGTAATCCCCAAATCCCAACGCGGAGCCTCCCGGCCCTCCCACTCTTCCCGGAGGGAATAGAAAAACCAGCAGAGCCGAGAGCGGAGGAGCCGGGTCCTGGGAATGATGCCGGAGTGGGAGAGCAGGGATCCCTTGGGAGCGTGAGCCGCGCTCACCATGCTCAGGATGCGCTGGATCCGAGCAGGTAACAGCACGGAATTCCCAGCTTTTCCCTCTGGCTTTCTGGGCCCCTGAGTTGAGGAAAGAGATTGAGGGGCTGGAGCGGGGCCAGAGAAGAGCAACGAGGCTGGAGAAGGGAGTGGAGCACAAGTGCTGTGGGGAGAGGCTGAGGGAGCTGGGGGTGTTTGTGCTGGAGAAGAGGAGGCTCAGAGGTGACCTCAGCACTGTCTGGAACTGCCTGAAGGGAAGTTGTGGCCAGGTGGGGGTTGGTCTCTTCTCCCAGGCACTCAGCAATAGGACAAGGGGGCACGGGGGGCTCAAGCTCTGCCAGGGGAAATTGAAGTTGGAGAGCAGAAAAAACTTCTTTGCAGAGAGAGTGCTCAGGGATTGGAATGGGCTGCCCAGAGAGGGGGTGGATTCCCCATCCCTGGAGGTTTTTAAGCTGAGCTTGGCCGTGGCACTGAGTGCCATGATCTGGTAAAGGGACTGGAGTTGGACCAAGGGTTGGACTTGATGATCTGGGAGGGCTTTTCCAACCCAATCCATTCTATGATTCTGTGATTCCATTTCTCTTCCCAGTGGACTTGTTCCCGGGTTCTCCTCTCTTTTCCCACTATTCCAAGAACCCACTGTGACACAGGGATGCAGGAGATTCCAGCTCCATCCCAAGGCCTGAGCAGGGCAGGGAAGAGCCTGAAACATTCCATGGAGCTCCCCTGGCATTCCTGGGCATTGTAGGGAAGCTGCCACATCCATCCCAGCAGGAGATTCACAGAACCATCCTCGGCCGCTCCGCAGGGATGGTTGTGCTGCTGCTTCCCCTTCCAATTCCCTCAGAATTCCCTTATCCTGGATCCCAGGACTCCTTCACCCTGGGAAAAGGGCAGGAGACATCCAGACAGAGCAAGGCTGTTCCTGGGAGGGTGGATCCCCAAAGATAAGGGTGGGTTGGGATTTGGGAAGGGCGATGTCAGCTCCTCCAGGAGCAGATACTTTACCTGTGTCCCGGAGCAACACCTGGACATGGAGAAGGTTTGGGAAGAGGCGGATTAGAGGGAGTCGTGCCGGAGGTGTGATCAGGCTGATGGAAAAGTGTGCTGGGAACTTGGAGATCCTGCAGAGCTGGTGCCTGGGATGGGGTTTTGGAAGGATGTGGGCAAGGGATGCTGGGCAAGGAGGATGTTGGGATGCTGGAGAGGCAGGAATTCCCTCTGTTCCCTCAGTCTTATCAGTGAGGGCCTTTCCAGGACTGGAGTCATCCCAGCTGCCAGAAACTGGGAATTAAATGGTTCCTGGATGTGGTTATTTTGAAGGAGAATTGGGATCCTGCTCTGCTTTCCCTTCCCTGGTTGAGGCCCTCATGGATTCCTCCAGGTGGGAAAAGACCGGAATGATCTGATGGGGAAGCTGCTGGAACAGATTTCCCAGGGAAAGCTGCGGCTGCTCCATCCCTGGAAGTGTCCAAGGCCAGGTTGGACAGGGCTTGGAGCAACCTGGGATAGGAGGAGATGTCCCTGCTGGAACTGGATGATCCTTAAGGCCCCTGCCCACCCAAACCATTATGGAATTCCATGCTCTGGAGCTGGGAGCTGTTCCAAGCCATCCATGCTTCCCTGCCTGGGGATGGCGTTGCTCCGGCGCGGCTTTGCCGGGGAACCCTCTTCCCTCTTCCCAGCCGTGGTGCTGATTGGACTTTGCTCTCTCCGATAAGAATCCCGGGACACTGAATGTGCCTGAGGAATCATTAACCAGCCCATGCAGTGCCAGAGGACAGGGAGCAGCTGGAATCACACCCAGGAACGGCCTCCTGGATTTTGGGCCGGTGTTTCCCTGGTTCCCATCCCGTGCTCTGGCATCGTTCAGGAAAACCCTCCCCGTGGGGCTTCCAGGCAGATTCCAGGACTAGGAATGGACAGGGAGGGTGCAGAGCCCATGGAAAAGGATGCTCTGAGGAGTGAAGGGTGGACCACCCAGAGAGGGGGTGGATTCCCCATCCCTGGAGGTTTTTAAGCTGAGCTTGGCGGTGGCACTGAGTGCCATGATCTGGTAAAGGGACTGGAGTTGGCCCAAGGGTTGGACTTGATGATCTGG
The DNA here is from genome assembly GCA_013396695.1 of Sakesphorus luctuosus. Lineage (NCBI taxonomy): Eukaryota > Metazoa > Chordata > Aves > Passeriformes > Thamnophilidae > Sakesphorus > Sakesphorus luctuosus. Next base: position 54,541 of record VWZD01009333.1, on the reverse strand, counting down.
GAGGGCTTTTCCAACCCAATCCATTCTATGATTCTATGACTGATCCCTGGAATTGTTCATGGCCAAGTTGGATGGGGCTTGGAGCAACCTGGACTACTGGATGACATCCCTACCCGTGGAACTGGATGAGCTTCCAGGTCCTTTCCAGCTTAAACCATTCCAGGATTCTACAATTGGATGCCACACTTGGTTTTCCAGTGGCACCCACTTAGGTTTTCATGGCTATATTCCTGTCATTCCATGATATCCATGCCCTTGCTTATCCTCCAGACCATGGGATCATGGAATGGTTTGGGCTGGAAGGGACCTGGAAGCTCCTCCAGTCCCCTCCCCTGCCATGGGCATCCTCTCCCCGATCCGGTGGCACTGGATGGTGTGTCCAGCCCAGCATCCGGCGCTTCCAGCGGCACCCGGAAGCGCATCCAAGGCATGTTGGAATGAAAGGCTTCCTTCCCAAGGGAAAGTGGGAGGTGACCCTCAGGGCCCACCACTTATCTCACTGGACTTTGGCTGCTCCGATGGAGTCAGAACACGGAGAAGGAAACGTGGGAAGAGGGGCCGGGCCGGGCTGCCAACGGAGAGGCCGGAATTGTGGAAGGAGAGCAAACATGTGTGGGTTTTCCTGGGTTTTGGGGTGGAAAGGCCAAAGCTGGAGTTTCAAACCTCCTTGCTGTGCTTGGATCCAGCCTGGATTTTAAAGGATTAGTTTTTGAAGGATTTTTTTTCTGGGAGTGGCTTTATTTTCCGTGTTTTCCGGGTGTTATCTTGGAGTGGCAAAGTGATGGAGTTGCCTTTTCCAAAGAGAAGAAAAGAGTTTGGTGGGGAGGAGATGGGATGGGATGGCATGGGATGGGATGGCATGGCATGGGATGGATGGGATGGGATGGCATGGCATGGCATGGCATGGGATAGGATGGCATGGGATGGCATGGGATGGATGGGATAGGATGGCATGGCATGGCATGGCATGGGATGGAGGTGGGATGGGATTTGTGGAAGACACATGTGGTGATTCCAAAAGAACTGGAGATTAATTCACACAATCCTGGAATGGTTTGGGATCAAAGGGATCTCAGGCAGGGACACCTCCCAGTGTCCCAGGTTGCTCCAAGTCCCATCCAACTTGGCCTGGAACACTTCCAGGGATGGGGCATCTGGATCATTCATGGCTTTTAATCCCACGTTCCGATTGCTGCTCCGAATCCACATAAACAGGAGAGCAAACAGCTTATCAAGCTGCTGGATCTTTCCTTATCTCCCGTGTTGTTCCAAGCGCTGCTTTATGGACACTGATTCCTGGGAGCACCAAAAAGGGTGCCTGGACTTTATTGGGAATGAAACACCTGCTTAAGTAAAGGAAAACTGGGAAAAGGAAGCATCAAAGAGACCATCCAACCGTGTGCTGATAAAACAATCGGGGCTTCTCTTATGGACAGCAAAGGGCTTTTCCCTGAGGAGATCCCAAAATCTGGGGAGCTCTGGGAAGACGAGAGTCCTTCCCATGTCTCCTCACTCCCGTCTTAGTTTGGGAAGGGATGTTGGGATGGAGAGGTGGATGTGAAGTCCAGGTTGGATGGGCTTTGGAGCACCCTGGAGTAGTGGGAGGTGTCCCTGCGGAATGGGATGATCCGTAAGGTCCCTTCCCACCCAAATCACCCTGGAATCCTCTGAAGAGGGAAGGGTGATAAATGATATTCCAAAACTCATCCCGTGGTGTTTCTGGCACAAGCACATTTCCTGGGGGGGGGTCTCTGTTGGGAAAATCCCTGGGAATGTTCAGGAAGGCACAGCCAGGCTTGGAGCAGTCTCCCAAGAGGAGTCCAGACACGGAGCAGAGCTGGGATTGAAAGTCCTGCTGCCGGCCCGGAGTGACGACTCCGAGGGGGAATGTGGTGTATTGATCTGATGACTCACCCCATTGGTGGGGATTCCTTCCCTTCCTGCTCTTCCCTCCTAACTCAGCTCTCTGGGCCAGTGAGGTGGATTTGGCTGAATCCCGGAGTCCTGGAATGGTTTGGATTGGAAAGGGCCTTGAAGCCCATCCCGTTCCACCCCTTCCATGGGCAGGGACACCTCCCACTATCCCAGGTTGCTCCAGCCTGGCCCTGGACACTTCCAGGGATGGGACAGCCACAACTTCTCTGGGAAATCCATTCCAGGGCTTCCCCAGCCTGACAGGGAAGAGTTTCCTCCCAGTAGCCCATCTAAACCAGCTTATGGAACACGGGAATGGTTTGGCTTGGAAGGGACCAACATTCCATGGGCACCTTCCACTCGATCCCATCTCCCACTTACTCGACTCCTGGTGTTTCACTTGGAGACGCCTCGTTCCTGCTCCTCCCACCTCCCCCATCCTCTCCTCCCCTTGCCACGTCCTCTGGGCACCTTCCCTCGGGATCTGGAGCGTTCCGGGCGGCACAGCGAGCCGGGAACACCCAGGGATGGCCGGGATCCAAGGAGTGCGTTCCCTGTCTGGGTTGTGTTGTCTGGGAAGTGTTTGCTGAACTCCTGGTGCAGGAAATGTGTCCTAAGGAGGCTCTGAATTAGTCAGAAAATGCAAACAAGGCCTTTTCTTTCCAAAAAGAACGTGGGCTCGGTGTGGAAGGGGGTGTGGGAATAGCCAATAATCCCTCGGGAATTTGAAGGTTTAAAGGATCATTGTATCAAATCCTGGAATGGTTTGGGTTGGAAGGGACCTTAAGGATCATTGAATTCCAACCCTGACAACTTCCACTATCCCAGCTTGCTCCAAACCCTGTCCAAGCTGGCCTTGGACACTTCCAGGGATTGGGCAGCCACAGCTTCCTTGGGAAACCATTCCAGGGCTTCTCCATCCTCCCAGGGAAGGATTTTTTGGAGCTAAGTCTTTAGGGATTAAAGGATGGGAATGGGATTTTATGGCCCTTTCCTCAGGAGGTGAGTTTGGGTTTCACAGGTCCAAAGGATGGGGGTGAAAAACTCAGGAATTTCTCAGGGAAACTCAGGGATTGGTGGGAACACTCCGAATGAAATTCCCCGGTCTGTGGGATTTGGGATATGATGTTGGTGTTGTCTTAAGGTGGATGAAACCAGAAATTGTGGGCAGGGTGTCCCTCAGTCCATCCCTCCCTCAGAAGGAAAGAATTCCCTACAGGACACATCAGCTCCTGGATCCAGAGCTGGAGAGAGACTTGGACCACTGAGGATGTGCTGAGTTTCCTCCTTAGGGAGGGAAATCCTCAAATCCCAGGATGTTTGGGGCTGGAAGGGGCCTTAAAGACCATCCAGTTCCAACCCCCCTGCCGTGGGATTGCGGAGTCAGGAATGACATCCCTGTATCCCTGTGCCGTGTCTCTTGGTCCTGTTGTGCTGCTCTTGGATCCCGGCAAAAGTGGCTCTGGGAATCTGTGCCACGTGCCTGAGGAAGCTTTTGATGCCCTTTGTGTTTTCCTTGGGAGACGATTCCAGAGCAAACACATTCCCGGCTGTGAGAGCAGCAGGAAAACCCCCCGGACCCGTCACTCCTGCTTGGGAAAGATCCCTGTGGCTTGCACAAAAGTTGTGATGACCCTTCCCAGACCATGGAAAAAGTCCCATGTTGATAAATGGCTCTGCCTTTCCCTCCCAGTGTCCTCTGGAGCGTGTCCAGCCTGGACAGACCTTGGTGCCTCCCAGTTGGAAGGGAGGGACGAGGTGCTGGATCCGGACACGGCATTCCCAGGAATGCTGGGCTGCCTCTGGACCTGTGTCCTGGTGCTGTTTGATTGTTAATCTCCCTAAGGATGATTTTGGGCTGGAGGGAGGTTTCCAGGAGAGGCCTCACCACTCCGAACCATCCGTTATCCCGAGTTATCCCGAGTTATCCTCAGTTATCCTGAGTTATCCCAAGTTATCCCAAGTTCACAGTGTGTGTCTTGGAAAGGGCTCCAAGTGGTCTCTGGAGTGGCTCCTGGACCTCTGAATTCCCTGAGAGCCTTTCCAGAGCCTCAAGCCCAGCAGCAAGGTCTGTGTCCAGGGACTGTGGCCCTGGGATTTTCCTTGGAAGCAGCAGGAACACAGCTCAGACATTGCCATCAGCTTTGCCAAGTCCCTTGCGCTTCCCTGAGTCTTTATTCCATCTCTGCTGAGCATGGAATAGCTCTGGGAGCTGGATCAAGCCTCTCCCTTGTGCTGGTACGTAGCTGATAATCAATATTATTAATTCTTTATCCACTCTGGGAATAATTCCGGAGATATGGATATGGACCTTCACCACCACGGCAGTGACCAGGACCTCATCCATGTCGTGTTATCCCTGTGGAAAAAGGTCATTCCTGTCCCTCGGAATGTGGGTAACGTGAGGTCAGTTGAGCAAGAGGGATCCCAAAAAGCCCTTCCCCATCATCCCTCCTTTCCCCATCCCATCCCCATCCCTCATCCCAAGGGTGAGGAGCCGGCCTCGTGCAGTGGGAGAGGCTGCACGGAGTGTCCTTCTCCGGTGCCACTGTCCCCCCTCCGGCAGCGCCTCCCGGAGAGGGAGAGAAAGGCGTTGTCTCCAAACAAACAGGGCAATGTGCCCCCCTGGGCAGGCACCTTGGAGCCTCCCAAATGGAGCCGCTGTTCCGGCCATCCCAAGGGATGAATGGACAAGCGCGGCATTGACGGCCGCGGGGACAGGGACAAGCGCGGCTCTGTGTCCCCCTCACACCTTCCCCTCCTCCCCATTCCCCAGGGACAATGGCTCCAGCCATGCCAAGGTTCACAGCTGGCAAGGGCGGGGGGAAGGCTGGGATGAGGGTGGGGAGCTGGGAGGGGAAGGGGAGTCGGGAGGGAGAACAGGGATGTGGGAGATGGGGAAATTCCAGGAGGTGCTGGAAGGGAAGTTTGGGAATGAGGATGGAGCTGCCTCCTTTTCCCGCATGGCTTCCCAAGAAACATTCCCTTGGCGCAGTGGGCTGGTTTCCTCTGGCTCCTCATACCCCAGGATGTGTCTCCCACACTCTTGGGAGACAGGATGGAGAGAAGGAATTATCTCCTTTTCCCTGAGTTTGATGATTTTCCCAGTTTATCCAAAGGTACTTTCGCCATATGTAATCTGTGGATGTAAGCTAAGGAATTGTGGGATCATGTGAGAGCACAGGGAGCTTTCCATGGGATTGGGAAGTGCTGTGGATGGTGCTGCCTCTGGTGATCCTGGAATCCTGGAATGGTTTGGGTTGGAAAGGATCATCGAGTTCCACCTCCCTGCCATGGGCAGGTCTGGTTTGGTTGTTCCTCCCACCAGGACAGTTCATTATTCCAAGTATTTTGCCTCTGTTATCCCAGTTGTTGCTCCAGGGTCTTCCTGGGCACCCAATAATGCTTTTCACTCTCTAAATTTGGGAGTTTGGCCAAATCCCACCTACCCTGCCTGGCATTTGGTGGTTTCTTTAGGATTCCAGTGGGATTAGACCTGGGAACAGGGATGTTTGCTGGGAGCTCCCCAGGATCCCAGAGCTCATCCTTAGCTGAGTTTTTGGAGTGGAATTCAGTGGAATTTGGATTTGGGGATTTCTGCTCCAGCATGAAGCGAGGATGGATGAGCTGCCCCGTTGCTTTGGAGGGGCAGGGCTGTCCTTGGGAATGGGCTCCAAGGGAATGTCCCTGGGATGGGACACAGGTGGTGGCTGAACCTTTGGTGATGGGAATGGCACAGACCCGTGTTCGGATGAATAAGGAAGAGCGTCCTAATCCAACTGATCATATTTAGGAATGAGAGGAGTTTTCCCTGCTCCAGCAGATCCCTGGGTGGGACAAAGGATGAGAACTGTGAGGAAGGGCTGTGGCTCAGCAAAGGGGCCTGGGAGCCCCTGGAAGTGCCTGGAACAGCCAGGACTTGGCTCCGGGGTGGTCTCCGGGGGAGCCGCCGGCTCCGTGTCCCGCTCCGGTTACAGGATCCCATTTGGGGGCTGGATATCATTCCAGGCAGGTAATAAAGAGCGTTAGTGAAGGAGGAATTCCAGGCTGGTATCCGGCAGGGTCGGGATGTTCCACCCCTGTGGACCCTCCGCGCAGCCCAGGCTTGGGAACGTGGGACAACAGGGACATCATCCAGCTGTCCCTGCTGGGAGCTGGTGGCTCCTGGTGAGAGGGATGCTATTCCCGGCTGGAGCAGATGCTCTCCAGGCTTGGCAGAGCCATCCAGAAGCTCCCGTGGCTGGGGAAGAAGCTGGGAAGCCCCGCGGCTCTCCGGGCTTAGGCGGTGTTTGGATAGGTCTCCGTGGCCCGGATTCCTCCTGCTCGCATCCAGGCCGGCAGCCAATCCCCCCGGGCCGAAGGATAAACATGGGAAGAAGCCGGAGGGGGTGTGGGGGCCCCGGGAATGTGCCGATGCGGCAGCAGGGCTGGAGGTTGCACAACCAACACCTCGTGCCCGGACACCGGGATGCGGCACCGGCATCCCAGAGAATTCCCAGTGGGCCCTCCTGCTCATCCATGTATCCCATCAGTGGGAGAAGGAATGCCGGGTGCAACCAGCAGTTCCTGGAGTCTCCTCTTCCACCCTGTTTTGTTGCTTCCCAGACTGTCCCGTGCCTCAGTTTCCCTTGAAATCCAGGGGGGAAATCCACCCTCTGGGATGTGGCTCCACTCTGGGCTTGGCACAGCCTCTCCTCCTCCTCCTCCTCCTCCTCCTCCCCAGTGTCCCCCATCCCTGATGTTCCCCAGCCCCTCCAGAGCGTTGACCTCGTCGTCATCTCCAGGTTCCCACATCTGGATTGTGTTAGCGGATCCNCAGCCATGCCAAGGTTCACAGCTGGCAAGGGCGGGGGGAAGGCTGGGATGAGGGTGGGGAGCTGGGAGGGGAAGGGGAGTCGGGAGGGAGAACAGGGATGTGGGAGATGGGGAAATTCCAGGAGGTGCTGGAAGGGAAGTTTGGGAATGAGGATGGAGCTGCCTCCTTTTCCCACATGGCTTCCCGAGAAACATTCCCTTGGCGCAGTGGGCTGGTTTCCTCTGGCTCCTCATACCCCAGGGTGTGTCTCCCACACTCTTGGGAGACAGGATGGAGAGAAGGAATTATCTCCTTTTCCCTGAGTTTGATGATTTTCCCAGTTTATCCAAAGGTACTTTCGCCATATGTAATCTGTGGATGTAAGCTAAGGAATTGTGGGATCATGTGAGAGCACAGGGAGCTTTCCATGGGATGGGGAAGTGCTGTGGATGGTGCTGCCTCTGGTGATCCTGGAATCCTGGAATGGTTTGGGTTGGAAAGGATCATCGAGTTCCACCTCCCTGCCATGGGCAGGTCTGGTTTGGTTGTTCCTCCCACCAGGACAGTTCATTATTCCAAGTATTTTGCCTCTGTTATCCCAGTTGTTGCTCCAGGGTCTTCCTGGGCACCCAATAATGCTTTTCACTCTCTAAATTTGGGAGTTTGGCCAAATCCCACCTACCCTGCCTGGCATTTGGTGGTTTCTTTAGGATTCCAGTGGGATTAGACCTGGGAACAGGGATGTTTGCTGGGAGCTCCCCAGGATCCCAGAGCTCATCCTTAGCTGAGTTTTTGGAGTGGAATTCAGTGGAATTTGGATTTGGGGATTTCTGCTCCAGCATGAAGCGAGGATGGATGAGCTGCCCCGTTGCTTTGGAGGGGCAGGGCTGTCCTTGGGAATGGGCTCCAAGGGAATGTCCCTGGGATGGGACACAGGTGGTGGCTGAACCTTTGGTGATGGGAATGGCACAGACCCGTGTTCGGATGAATAAGGAAGAGCGTCCTAATCCAACTGATCATATTTAGGAATGAGAGGAGTTTTCCCTGCTCCAGCAGATCCCTGGGTGGGACAAAGGATGAGAACTGTGAGGAAGGGCTGTGGCTCAGCAAAGGGGCCTGGGAGCCCCTGGAAGTGCCTGGAACAGCCAGGACTTGGCTCCGGGGTGGTCTCCGGGGGAGCCGCCGGCTCCGTGTCCCGCTCCGGTTACAGGATCCCATTTGGGGGCTGGATATCATTCCAGGCAGGTAATAAAGAGCGTTAGTGAAGGAGGAATTCCAGGCTGGTATCCGGCAGGGTCGGGATGTTCCACCCCTGTGGACCCTCCGCGCAGCCCAGGCTTGGGAACGTGGGACAACAGGGACATCATCCAGCTGTCCCTGCTGGGAGCTGGTGGCTCCTGGTGAGAGGGATGCTATTCCCGGCTGGAGCAGATGCTCTCCAGGCTTGGCAGAGCCATCCAGAAGCTCCCGTGGCTGGGGAAGAAGCTGGGAAGCCCCGCGGCTCTCCGGGCTTAGGCGGTGTTTGGATAGGTCTCCGTGGCCCGGATTCCTCCTGCTCGCATCCAGGCCGGCAGCCAATCCCCCCGGGCCGAAGGATAAACATGGGAAGAAGCCGGAGGGGGTGTGGGGGCCCCGGGAATGTGCCGATGCGGCAGCAGGGCTGGAGGTTGCACAACCAACACCTCGTGCCCGGACACCGGGATGCGGCACCGGCATCCCAGAGAATTCCCAGTGGGCCCTCCTGCTCATCCATGTATCCCATCAGTGGGAGAAGGAATGCCGGGTGCAACCAGCAGTTCCTGGAGTCTCCTCTTCCACCCTGTTTTGTTGCTTCCCAGACTGTCCCGTGCCTCAGTTTCCCTTGAAATCCAGGGGGGAAATCCACCCTCTGGGATGTGGCTCCACTCTGGGCTTGGCANACCCCCAGGTGACCCATGCAGGATTAGGGGTGATTTCAAGACAGGCAACTGGGGAGGGAGGGGAGGAACTGTTATAAATAGAAATTCCATAAACTTCTCGGCCTATCACTCCAGGAAAATTCCGGGTTAAATCTCTCAGACCCATAAATATGAGGATTCCTGGAGCACAGGCTCTGTTAACTCTTTCCAAGCCCTGTGCCAACCTCTGGGAGCACCTGGGAATGGGACAAGGAGCCAGTGATGGAGCTGGATGTCCCCAGGAGGGGGGCAAAGCCCCCAGAGCAGGGGCGGGGAGGTGTGGGAAGCACCTCCGTCAGGATGTGGAGCATGTTTGGAGGTTTGGGGAAGGCAGAGCAAACCAGTCCAAACATTGGGATTCCTGACATTCCCACACGTCCGGGGGCCTCACCCACCCATGAGGAGGGTGCTCAGGGTTTAACTTCTCCTTCTCAATGCTCTTTTGGGGGTCTTTTCCGAGGAAAGGGCTGGAAAGGGGAGCAGTGGGAGAGCGGGGTGACAATGCCGGGAACAGGTTTGGGATGGACAAGCTCGGAGCTTCCCTGGGCTCCTCTGTCTGGAATGACATCCAGGAGCCTGTCCCATGAGGAGCACTGAGCTTCCCTCCTCGGTGGCTTCTCCTAATCCCGCCTGGGAGGGGGAGGGAATGTCGCTGGGAGCTCGTGACTCCATGGATTAACACCTAAGCTGGCTTTCCGTAAGAGCCCGGCCGTGCGGAGGCTCCGGGCGCTGGGACATTCCTTGGGCAGCTGTGCGAGCGACACCCACCCCTTATCCCAGGTTTTTTGGTCCAATTTCCAGCATTTCCAAGTGGAAGAAGGTCCTTGGGTTTTGGTGGGAAGCCACATCCCACCCCTGGCACACCTCCCACGTCACCGGGCTTATCTCGCCCTCCTCAGGGCTCCTCAAGGTGACTTTAAGGAACCAAAGGAATACGGGAAAGGTTTGGGTTGGAAGGGACCTTAAAGCCAACATTCCATGGGCAGGGACACCTTCCAGTATCCCAGATTGCTCCGAGCCCCATCCAACCTGGCCTGGAACACTCCCAGGGATGGGGAAGCCATAACTTCTCCTGGAAACCCATTCCAGTGCCTCAGCACCCTCATAAAACTGGGAATCCCAGCATCCCACTGTTTGTGGAGGGCTTCCCGATGGTTCTAGGCAAGTTCTGAGCTCCTCTCCCACCATGGAGAAGCTCCCAGAGTTTGTAGGAGTGAGGGAAACACCCTGGGATCGGCCTTTTCTTGGAGAGGCTCAGTCCGAAAAACTGGCCTTTGGTCGTGGATCCCAGTCCCAGGAATTGGGATGAAGACAGTTTTCCTGCTGGCTTTTGGGGTGGGTGTTTCCCAAGCGCATCCCATGATTTATAGGCTGGGTTTTCATGGCCAAGAGGGAGCGGAGAGGGGGGTTCCCACCCTCCTGGAGGGCTCATCCCTGTCAGGATGGATCCAGTGGGGGCTTGGAGAGGTGGATCCATGTGTAGGGAAATGTCGGGAGCAGAGCATGGCACAGATCCTCAGGGATGAGTGAGGGACACGGGAACAGCCATAGCTGAGCTCCCATAGGAGGACAATAGGATGGTGCTTCCACATCCCAGAAGTTTCAGGAGAGGATGTGGATGTCCTGGTGGAGGGACACACCTGGGGTCTGCAATTCCATAGTGGAGGTGCTGGCACAGCTGGGAATGCTGGAGGCTCTGCCTGCTCCATCCTCACCTCAATGCCCACCTGGAAGCAGCATCACATTCCCTGCTCCGGATGGATCCCATGGATTGTTCCCATGGAGGAGCATCCCCACCCTATCCCCCCATCCCTACTGTGGAGGTGTCCCCAAAACCAACAGTTATCCAGGTTTTTCCCCCGACTCCAGCCAAGGCTTCTAAGGCAGAGATCCCTCTCCACGCCCTGTCCGCTTGGCAGAATTCCTAGCTGGATTTATTCCTGCCCATTTGCTTGTCTTGGTATGAAAGGGATTTGCAGAGGGAGAGCTGCGATTGGATGGGGGTGGGATAGAGCTTTGGGATCAGCCCGTGACCTTTCCCCGGAGCCGGGGGGGAGCCAGGGGGTCTTTGGGGAGAGGGGTGGACGTGGGGCCTTCACGTGGGATCTTCCAGGATGGTCTTTCACCGACTGCCTTATCGGAGCTGGGGCAGCTGGACTGTCTTTCCCAGTTTTTTGGCAGTGCCTCTGGCACCGTGGGCTGGCTCCGAACTCCCACTCGGGAGAGACAGATAAAGGAAGGACTTGCTGTCAACAAACCCCTGCCCAACTTCCCGGGAACAGGGAGGGGAGGAGGAGCCCTCTGGAGAGAGCAGAGGGAAAGCCACCCCTGGGGGAGGAGAGGAGTGGGAGGAAGGTGGGGAGCTGCTCCAGAGGAATTCCAGGGTATCCTGCAAAGCCAAGGCAGGACCACGTGTCTGTGTGTCCGCCCTGGCTTGTCCCGTGTGTCCCATCTCCCGGAGTGGCAGATGGATGTGGACAGACAGTCCTCATGGATCTGCTGATCCACAAAACCCCTGCCAACGACAGGGGCTGGGAACTAAACTTTAAGGTCCCTTCTGACCCACAGCATTCCATGATTCCACAGTTCTCAGATCGGTGCCTTAACTCTGCAAAGGTCTGGTGCCGTTCCCAAAGCTTTTCCATGTCCTTCTCCCTCCTCACACTTCCAACTCCTCTTCCCTGGCAGGCCACGACATTAATGGAGCTCTGGAGCCATCCAACATTGACACCAGCATCCTGGAGGAATACATCAGCAAGGAGGACTCCCCGGAGATGTGAGTGCTTCCCTCGCTCTGCAGCGGGAACAGCATTCCCTGTGCTTTCCTATGGAGAGGTCACAGAATCCTGGAATGGTTTGGGTGGGAAGGGACCTTAAAGCCCATCCATGTCCCTGCACCTCCCGCTGGACCAGGTTGCTACAAGCCCACTCCAACACTTCCAGGGATGGGACAGCCACAGCTTCCCTAGGAAACCTGTGGAGCAATTCCAGCCCTGAAATTGGAGGAATCCTGTAGGAAACACTGTGCTGGCTTCCCACTCCAGGGTCCTCTGGGATTGCTCTTTGCTCCATTGTCATTCCCAGCTCTTCCTCTTGTCTCTTCCTGGCTCCTTACCTTGGAATTTCTCCCAGTGTCTCCTGTCCACCATCTTTCTTCTCCTGAGGGCATCATAAGGAATTGTCCTTAAAAACTGGAAAACAGGAACTGGAAGCTCCAGTTGAATCCCCAGCACAACAGGAATGTGGAGAAGGGAAGGGTCTCCCTGTGTATCCCAACTTTAGGGAAGAGGAAGGAGCAGATCTGGAGAGCCCCTGGAATCTGGGAGCGGGCTGGAAGCAAGATCTTTGGCAAAGCTTCCCTGGGCAGATCCTACTGGCTCCACAGTCCTTGGAGTTGGTGTTCTGGGAATTCTACAGCTTCCCAGGTGGATTTTGGCCTCTTCCACTGACCCACTCCCTGGTTCCTCCTGGTGCCACCACAGTGCCAAACATCTGGCTGTTTCCCAAGTATCCCAGAGCACCTGAGCGACTCTGATCCCACGTTTTGGGAGGGGAGGGATGGGCACAAAGTCCCCTTGGCTGAGGTTTTCCCATTCTGTCCCTCAGCTGCTTCCCTGACATTCCTGCTCCATCCGGCTACGCGCACTCCCAGCCCTCCAGCTCCGCCGGCATCGCTCCCTCCAGCTCCATCCCCAGCGCTCCCAATCCCAATTCCAGCGCTTCCCTGCACCTCCCTCCCGCCGGCAGCCAGCTCCCCATCCGCCATGGGCCTCTCCTGGCCAATCCCTGCGGATCCGGCTACGGAGCTCACCTCAACTGCAACAACAACAATGGGATGGTGGTTCCCAAAGGATTCCTGGCCAGCCACTGCCTGAGCAACGTGGGCCCTCCCATCAAGTCGGAGCCCAAGGCTCCCTACGCACCGGGGTGAGTGGGAATGGGATGCCGGGATACGGGATGGGGGCTGCTCCGGAATGGTGGCACCTGGAGGGTCTCCCTGGGCCGTGTCCAGTGGCAGCATCACTCCATATCCAGTCCTTGCCTTGTGGGATAACAACTTTGGGTCAGTGGAGGTCCTGGAGCTTCCCAAAAGTTTTTTTTTTTGGGAATATCTCCTGTGCTGTCTCAAAGCTCTGGGAGACTGGGATCCCTGTGCTGAGCATCTCCAGCTGGGAGAACGCTGTGGGATTTTTTATTTTAAGGAGGAAGAGACATGGAATGAGTTTGAACAGGGCAAAACTGGGTCTCTGGGATGGAACTCAGTCTCCGGGATGACACTCAATCTCCGGAATATTCCCTTGGGATAGTTCACTCCGCTGGGCAGGGAGATGTTCTTCCGGTGGCCTAATGATGGAGATGCTCCATTCCAAAGACGGAAAAGATGGATCTGGTCTCTCACTGAGCTCAGGATGACTCTGGAGAAGAGGAAGAGGATGGGCAGGTGTTAGGAATGCTGATGGATTCGATTGGATGGTTATTCCCAAGAGGAGAAAAGATGTGCTTCCTGCTCTCTGGGATGCAAGGGAACAACGCTGGGAGGGCGGGATGTGTCTGGGCTCTTCCTGCTCCCACATCCCTGCTCTAAGCTGATCCCACTGGGAACAGGGGAGCAGAAGGCGATGGGAAGCTGGACAGGTGAAAATCCAGGTGTGCAGCAGCATATCCATGAGCAGGAAGGGAATAGTCACTTCCAGAGGAACTCCAGCCTGGATCTTCAGCCAATCCCTGAGCCTTCTCCCATGGAAATGATGGAAGTGAGGGACAGGGAGGCCGGGATGGCCCCAGGGCTGGCTCTTCTCCTTCTGCCTTGTGCCCTCTGCTGTTGCCAGCAAGCGTGGGGATTCCCAAATTTGGGAATGTCCAGCACACTCAGCCAGTGGGTGACCTCTTGGGGAGACCTTCCAGAAGGCTAAAAAATATCAGCCTTTATTTTATTCCCAGACCAGGGAGTTTTCCCTTGGGATACTGGAGCTTAGGGGGGATCAAAAGCATGATGTGATGCCAGGTCTTTCTTTGGGATGCCCCTGGAATTCTCCAGGATGTCATGAGTAAGGATCACATCCTGCTGTCAGAGGTGGAAACCTCTGGATGGAGCTGAACTGGATGAGGATGGCAGCATTCCTTCATCATTCCAGAATGACTCTTCCCCAGTGGAGAATCATGGAATATCCTGAGCTCCCTGTGGGAATCCTGCAGTCCCCCTTTCGCAGCCTCCAGGATTCCCTGAATTGTGCTGTGCCTCTTTGTTGTTGGCCAAAACTTGGCTTAGTCCTCATAAATCCATGGGGAATACAGTCTGGACTCACAGCAAAGAGCCTGGAAAAAGGCTGGGAATAAATACTGCAGCCAGGCCTAGGAAGGGAATGATGGAAAGGTGCTCCAAGGGAAGCTGGAGGACGAGGGAAGTGTGACAAGGGTTTTTCAGGATGACCCTTCCTCATCCCTCTCCAGCCACTGCTTTTCCCACTTTCCAAGGAGAATCCAACTAATGGGTCTTGGGCTCCTCTGGTCCAGAAAGCAAAATCCATCGCATGGGCTTCCCAGGCTCCCAGACCCTCCCATTTCATGGAATCATGGAATTGTTTGAATGGGAAGGGACCTTAAACACCATCCAGTTCCACCCCCTGCCAGGGGCAGGGAAACCTTCCATTAGCCCAGGCTGCTCCAACCTGGACTTGCCCACTTCCAGGGATGGGAAGAGCACTCCATGCACTCCAGCTGGTCGCTGACATTCCCACAGGGAAGCACGCCTTTCCCTGGGAAGCAGATAAATTCCTGCCTGGCTTCTTTTAACTGGAATCCTCACTGTCAGCTCAAGAGAATGTCCCCATTCCGGAGATCCGAGGAAGCACTGTGGGAGCAGTGATGGCAATCCCGGGTCATTTGGGATTCCCAGTGGGATCCTGGAGGGTGCTTTGATCAGACTGAACCTGTTGGATGTGCTGGAATTGACTCTCCCTTTTTTTTCCCCGTCGTTCCCACAGCACTTTGCCGGACTCTCCGCCGGATTCCGGATCCGAAGCCTATTCCCCTCAGCAGGTGAACGGTGAGTGCTTAAAAACACGGAGAAGGGGGAGGGGGAGGAAAAATCCCCGTAATCCCAACCCCAAATCCAACATCCTCCCCCCTCTTTATTCCGTGAAAGTGGTTGGCTCTGGGATCTTTATCAGCCGGGAGAAAACAGGCGGCTGCTCTACGTGGGGAGATTATCAGTTAGCAAATATCCTTCATTGTTCCGCTCCCGGCCTCTGGAAAAGTGGGAGCGGGACACAAGGCAAGGTGGGAATCCAGAGATCCGGGGGGATCCCGGCGGTGCGGCTGATCCGCGGGCAGGGGGGATGTGGATCCTGCTTTGTCTCTGCTCGCCCTGCCCTCGGGAAAAAGGAGTGGGAATGCTGCCCTGACATGGAGCCGGGCTCCAGGAGGGAGACATGGATCCACTGGTCACCTGTAAGTTCCTTCCCAGCCCTTCCTTTGCCTCTGGCTCATCCCAAGGCTCTCCTGGGAATGTCCAGCCGAGATCCCCTCCGGGGTCATTTCCAGGGAAAGCCACCGAGCACTGTTGGGTCGCTCTGGTGACCTTGGCTGTTCCTCCATGGAAAACATTCCTGGGGAAGGAAGGAGGGAAGGCTGTCCCGGTCTCCCTTCCCCCTCGGCACAGCCCCTCTTCCCCAGGCTCCGGCAGGAACAGTGCCTGCTCCCGGCTTTGCTTCTTTTTTTTTTTATGGAAGAGGTCAAGAGTTCTGTTTATCTGGCTAAAAAAAATCCCTGGAATTCCTCCTGGCCCTTCTTTACATGTAACAAAGAGGCCGGGCTGCTCCCCTTGGAATTGCTGGCAGCCCTGCCTGGAGAGTCCGGGAGGCTCCGCAGGGCACCCACAAAAGGAGCACATTCCCAGAGGTGGTTTTTCCCTGGCTTTGGAAGTGCATCCATTGCTTGGCTGTCCCGGAAGGCTGGAAGGAGGAATCGATCTCCACGTGTCTGGAAAAGGGCAGTGAGAGGTCTCAGTGGGAAGCAGAAATCCTTGGAAGGATCCTCGGCAGGAGGACCCAGCGTAAACACATTTCACTTTTCCAAACTTCCCAATGGGAGGAGTTTCCTTATCCCTGGTCAATCCCTTCCTGGGTGTCCTGAGGTCAAAGTCCAGAGTCTGGTGGCTCCTACTTAGGGAAGCAGCCTGGAATTCTCCAGCAGATCCTTCCCTGCTGTCCCTCTCTGCATTCCCAGAGTCTGTGCCTGGCTTGGTCACTCCTTGGATGTGTTTTCCATAAGCTTATCCCCACTGGAGCCTGGAAAAGCTTTGACTTGCACTTTAAACATGTGGGAAGTCGCTGTCCCTGCCCACCCCTTGGTTTCCTCATGTCCTTGGAGTCAGTCCCACATTCCTGCTGGGATCTTGGTATCGTGTGGGAACACCGGAAGGTCCAGGTCGATGCATCCATCAGGGAAAGGCTGGGAAAACAGATGGGCTTTGTCCTGGTGGCAAAAAAGGGGAATGGAGGTTGGAGAGGGACTTTGGAATGCCAAGACTCCGGGAATGGCTTCCCACTGCCAGAGGGCAGGGATAGATGGAATATGGGGAAGAAATTCTTCCCTGTGAGGGTGATGAGGCCCTGGAATGGATTTCCCAGAGAAGCTGTGGCTGTCCCATCCCTGGAAGTGTTCTTGGATGGGGCTTGGAGCCACTTGGGCTGTGGAAGGTGGAATGGGAATGTTGAGGTGCAGTGCAGGAAGGGACATGGATTTGTGTGTTCCTCCTCCACATCCAAACGTTTACCCTGGTGCTGAAATGGTCAAATCCACCCAAATCATGGCATGGCTTTGGTGTCCAATTCCATACAGAGGGAGCAGAAAGGTGGGATCGCATTGGAATGTCCCTTTTGATTTGAATTCCGGGATCAAAGTCTCCTCCTGGATCCAGTTCAAGTGGCTCGAGCCCCTTCCCACAGATCCTCACTGGTGATGCTGGGGGTGTTCACGTCATTCCTATCCCTTCTCCCTCTTGTTGTCCCCATGGATTCAGAGAATCCGGGAATGGTTTGTGTAGAAGGGACCTTAAATCCCTTCCCTTAAATCCCACCACATCCCACTAGTCCAGGTTGCTCCAAGCCCTGTCCAACTGGGTCCCAGCTTTATTAGGCCAAGTTTAGGTGCTTTCTCTCCAGCTCTGCATTCCCAGGAATGGGCTTTGAGTCCAGCTGTCCTTCCTTGCTCCTTGCACTTCCTATGGGAATATTGTCCTTGATGGAATTTTTCTTGGAAGGGAAATCCAAAGCCAACACGAAAGCTGTCTGGGAATTCCTAAGGGAATTCATGACAGAGCATCCCTGGGAGATTTAGCAAATCTCAGGAATGTTTCTGTCTCCATCATGGAATCACCCAGTCGTGGAATGGGTTGGGTGGGAAGGGACCTTAAGGATCATCCAGGATCATCCAGATGCTCCAGCCTGGAGATCCAAGAGAAGTGCTGGTCCCTTGGGATCAGGACACACTTCATGTGAACCTTCCTGTCTTTCCAGATCCTCACCTGCTCCGGACCATGACTCCCGAAAACATGTGCCACGTGACTCCCCCTTCCCGCCTGGAGCATCCTCCTCCTCCTCCTCCTCNCCACCTCCAGGGCCCCCCTCCGCCTCCCCCTCACCCCCTCCAGCCGCAGCACAATTCCCACTTTCCCGGCCTCCAGCGGGACATGTTCCTGAAGGCCGAGCCACTGATGCCTCCATATGGGATCGGGCCGGGAATGGCACCGGCCGAGCTCCACCATGCCCAGCAATCCCAGATGCTGCACCAGCTCCTCCAGCAGCACGGAGCGGAGTAAGGCCTGGAGGTGGCGGGAATGTGGGAATGGGGGTGAGGGAATGGGAGCTTGTGGAGTGGTCTGAAGGAGTTGGGTGGTGGGAATAAACGAGGGGAAACCCATGGAAGGTGTCCCTGCCTGTGGAATGGGGTTGGAACTGGATGAGCTTTAAGGTCTCTTCCAGCCCAAACCAGTCTGGGATTCCATGTGCTGGTTTAGATGGGATATTGGGAAGAAAATCTTCCCTGGGAGGGCAGTGAGGCCCTGGAATGGATTTCCCAGGGAAGCTGGGGAAATTTCCAAGGTCAGGTGGCAACTCTGTGGAGGGTGTCCCTGCCCTTAAGGCCCCTTCCAGAGACAACCATTCGGGAATCCTGTGGAATTCCAGCTCGGCGGTGTGGGATGAGTTAGAGCCGTGCTGTGGGAATGTTTGGGGTTCCCTGTGGGAATGTTTGGGTTTCCCTGCGGGAATGCCCTGGTGCTGGCAGTGGGATGTGGAGCTCCCACACTCAGCCCTTCCCGTCTCTCCACAGCCTCCCGGTGCATCCTGCCAAGAAGCGGAAACACTCCGAGTCCCCTCCCAGCACCCTCAATGCCCAGATGCTCAACGGGATGATCAAGCAGGAGCCGGGAATGGGATCCGTGCCGCTCAATCCCGACCGAGTCCCGACTCCTCCCTGGCACCAGCCGGGCGCGCTCTCACCAGGTACCCCCTATCCAACCTCCCTGCATCCCTCAGGAATCCCAACCCTGGATGCACTGCCCAGCTGGTCAGGAGGGAACCCTCAAGCAGTGCCAGTCACTCCCTTGGGCTCCCACCCCTCTGGACGCTCATGCAAGTTGGGATTTTAAGGAATTTTAACCCCTCCCCGCAGGGCTGATCCAGGATAACGACAGTTTGAATGGATCCTACCTGGATCCCAACTTCCAGTCCATCAAGTGGCAGCCGCACCAGCAGAACAAGTGGGCAGCTCTGTACGATGCCAACTACAAGGAGCTGTGAGTAATTCCCAACCTCTGGAAAAGGTGGGATTCACGTTCCGTGTGTCCAGTGGGGTTGGGAGTGTCGTATTCCCAACATGGGATAAGGATCTCCCTGGGCTCATCCTTGTCCCCCCCACCTGGGGATGCTCTTCCCTTACTATCTTTCCCATTGGGAATGTTGCTGCGCCGTGCTTTTTATGGATAATTAAGGAATAGCAGAAGGAATTCCAGCCACCAGTTGGATCTTGGAAGGTTTTATTGGCAAATCCAGCATGGTTTGGACCAGCAGTGCCTTTTTCCACTTCCTGGGCTTTCCAGGATTTTAAATTTAGGATTGGGAATTCCCAGCCAACACATAGCGTGGATGGATGGAGATAATCCAGAGCCACTTCAGCACAGGATGCAAAGGAGCTGGAAAAAGGAGCAGGAAAGGGTTGTGGAAAGCTGAGAAGTGGCAGAGAGGCTGGAGAAGGAAGGCTGGGATGCCCAAGGCAGGTGGGAGCAGAGAGGGAAGCTGGGAAGGTGGGCTGGGAATTGAGGTGGAGGAGGGTGGAGAAGCACTGGAAAGGAGGAGTGCAGGGAGAAAACCACTCCAGATCCTCCCTGCATTCCTGGGAGGTGACAAAACGCTGGCAAGCACCAGGATGGCTTCCAGGAACCTCTCACCAAGCAATGGGATCCCCCCACACCTCCCTTGCCTCCCAATTCCCTCCCAATCCCGCTCCTCCTCTTCCTGCACAGCCAGGGGCTGGTGGGATCCTGGGGGGCACATGGAGCAGGGAATGCCCGTGGATAACCCAGGTGTGGGGGCAGGGTGCAATTCCCAGCTTTCCACACACTTCTGCTCATCCAGGCCTTGTCCCAGTTTCCACATGGAATTCTCTGTTGGACTCTGTGGCTGTTTCCCCATCCACAGCAGGAGGACGGAAATTTGGGAAGGTGGTTCCTTCTGGTTTCCCTAAAGGAAGGGTTTCCCAACTTTCAGTGGAATATCAGCTGCTCCAAAGCCATCCTGGAGCCCTGTCCCTGCTCTCCACCCCGTGGGAGGTGGGATGTGGGAAGCTGGATGTCTCCTGCCAATCCTGTCTGCACCACATCCCTCAAATCCTGCTTCCATACGCAGGAATTCCACTGGATTTGGACACATTTCCAGCCCCCCTTCTCCCTCTCACTGCTTCCATCTCCCATCCCAAACTTGTCCCTGTTGTCCCAGACCGCTTCCAGGTGTTGCTGTCCCTGTTCCAGAGATTTTCCATGCACACTGGTGGGTTGACAGGGACAAACTCCATGGTACTTACTGGGAAAACAGGGAAATTGCTGGAAAATTTCTGCAACCCCAGCCCTTCTCTTGGGATCTTGGGATCGCTTCCCTAAGCCCTGCTTTTGGGATTTAGGGCAAAAGCCAGAGCAAACCCATTCCTGGGGCTTTGAGGTCCATCATCCCGTTGTGTAAGGAATAAATTCCTTTGGAGTGACTCCATGGAATTTGAGGGAGTCACATGGGATTTGTTGTGGCGCCGGATTGGAGCAGAATTGAGGGATAAATGTTGATTGATCCATTTTTAGGGTCACTTTTCCTTCTCCATGAGGAGCCAGGTAGCTCCAGGAGAACTGCATCTCCACGGCTTTTTACATGGAATATCCCTCAGTTCTCCGGGAACAGCACATTTCTGGAATAATCCATGAGAAACACCCCAAAACCAGTCTTCCCTTCCTCCTAGAGTGGGATTTTTTGGATTGGTTAATCCAAATTTGGCAGGTGGGAATCATCTCCTTCCTTTCTGCCTTTGACTTCCAGTCCATCAAGTGGCAGCAGCACCAGCAGAACGAAAGATGGGCTGATTGCAATGGGATGGAGTTCAACAAGGCCAAGTGCAGGTCCTGCCCTTTGGCCACCCCAAGCCCTGCAGCGCTCCAGGCTGGGCACAGAGTGGCTGGAGAGCAGCCAGGCAGAAAGGGACCTGGGGGGACTGAGGGACAGGAAGCTCAACAGGAGCCAAGAGTGTGCCCAGGTGGCCAAGAAGGCCAATGGCATCCTGGCCTGGATCCAAAGTAGCGTGGCCAGCAGGCCCAGGGCAGTGAGCCTTCCCCTGGACTCTGCCTTGGGGAGGCCACACCTTGAGTGTTGTGTTCAGTTCTGGGCCCCTGAGTTGAGGCAAGAGATTGAGGGGCTGGAGCGAGGCCAGAGAAGAGCAACGAGGCTGGAGAAGGGAGTGGAGCACAAGTGCTGTGGGGAGAGGCTGAGGGAGCTGGGGGTGTTTGTGCTGGAGAAGAGGAGGCTGAGAGGTGACCTCAGCACTGTCTGGAAGTGCCTGAAGGGAAGTTGTGGCCAGGTGGGGGTTGGTCTCTTCTCCCAGGCACTCAGCAATAGGACAAGGGGGCACGGGGGGCTCAAGCTCTGCCAGGGGAAATTGAAGTTGGAGAGCAGAAAAAACTTCTTTGCAGAGAGAGTGCTCAGGGATTGGAATGGGCTGCCCAGAGAGGGGGTGGATTCCCCATCCCTGGAGGTTTTTAAGGTGAGCTTGGCCGTGGCACTGAGTGCCATGATCTGGTAAAGGGACTGGAGTTGGACCAAGGGTTGGACTTGATGATCTCGGAGGGCTTTTCCAACCAAATCAATTCCATGATTCTGTGACTCTCTTTGATCCTTTCCAGATCCATAATTATTCCCACAGTTTAGTTTCCTTGGGGATCCTGAAGCCAGGGTCAGCCATTCACTCTCCAGTTTCTCCTGGAAGTTATTCCCCAGTCTCAATGTGCTGTTTAAGTCCCCTGGGATCCAGGGATTGATTTTTTTCCTCCTCTTGATCCGAAGAAAAGAGTCTGGGAAGGACATGAAGGAGAGAGAACATGGAAAACTATCCAGGTTTTTCCACTTTCTCAGGAGCCATTCCAGGAGCAAAAATTACACTGAAGTGCAATTCCATGTTCTTTGGCACACAAAGGATGAGATTCCACAGGGGGATGGGATAGGGATTAGTCCCATTCCAGGCTCATGTCTCAGGCTTTGCCAAGGAGCCAGAAATCCCTGGATGAATTTCATGGATAATATCTAATTTTTTTGGCCCTTGGCACTGATTTTGTGGGTTTGGACTCCCTTAACCTTCCCAGGGATGAGCTGGAACTGGGCAATTCCCAAATTTACACCCGGGAGAAGGAGCCATCCATCTCCCTGACAGCAGATTCCGATAAATTCCAGCTCCCTCCTCCCTCTCCCAGGTTTGTTGCAGCTCGAGGGAAGGCAGCTGGGAATAGAATAGTTCACCCTCCATGGAAACAGCCCCGTGCTGAGGCCCAGAGCCTTGGAATTCAGGACTGGGAGAGACTGGAATGTGCCATTCCAGCAAACTGGTGCTTTCCATACGTTCTCCCACCCAACTTGGGTGGCCAATCCCAAATTTTTCGCCTTGCACCTCCTTGGCTGGGAGAAGCGTTTGGATAAACAGCTCCGAAGTCGGCCTTGCTCTGATCCAAATGAGACCAGAGGGTGATTCTAAGGGTGATGTCCTGGATCTCATCCCAGTGGGATGTGGCCCGGGCCTGCTGGATGTGTTTTTTGGGATAGGTGGGGGGATGGATCATGGATGGATCATGGGGAAGCTGAAGGGAGCACATAGGGTGGAAGCACAAGTGGGATTGTGTGGGAGAGATGACAGTGGTTCCTCCATCCCAGGGTCTGTATCCTGGAAGTGAAAGAAATCAGGGAATGCATGGAATAACTGGCTCTTGACTTCTAGAGGGCTCTGGATATTCTGTTTTAGGAGGGGTTGGGATGCTGGGGAATCAGGAAGGAAGGAGGAGAGAAATGAGGGATTTTTCTCCCTGAGAGGAACAAACTGAGGATTGGGAACATCCTGCTCTTGGTCAGGATCCCAACACAATTCCCTGGGAGGAGTTTGGAACCCCTCACCCTCACTGGGATTGGGAAAAGCCTCTTCTCCGGTGATCCTGCCTTGATCCACCTCTGTCAGTGGGAATGTTTGGGATACAGTATTCCATTTGAGCCTACACCTTTTATTCCTGACTCTTTTCCCTGTGCTCTCCCTGGAAAAGGCTTTGGGTGCTCCCAGGAGATGGATTTGTCAAGTGGCTGGTATCATCCCTAATCCCAGGAACTGCTTCTCCCTTGGGATCTCCTGCTTTTCCTTCTCCTGCTTTTCCTTCTCCTGCCACCCCATTCCCATCCAGAGGACACGCTGGAATCCCCACGACGGGATCCAGGACAGGGTGATGATGATTCCAAGATCCCTGTGGGTTAGGAAGAAGAGCAGGAAGGAATTTTATGTCCCTGGAGTCCTTCCAGTGTGACAGGCAGGAATGTTCCTGCTCCACATGGCACACAGGGGTGGGATTTACAATGTGAGAGTCAAAAAGCCCTGGAATTAGGAGATCCAGGGAATACCTTGCCCTTGGAGCAGCTCCTTGGCTCAGACAGAAAGGATGGAGATCCCTCTGGAAAGCAGCTTCTTCCCTCCCATTAATCCCAGCAGAGGGATTTGAGCGATGCACCGGACACAGGCATTGGGAAAATGGGAAAATCAGGGAGCAGGAGCCTCTGGAAGGGGATTGTGGAAGACCAGGAATTTCCAGGAGGCAGAGGAGGAGCAGCCTGCCTGTCTCCCATCTGTCAGCACATGTTGGGAGATCTGGAAAGCTTGGAATTTGGGACAGACCCTCCCTCTCCTTGGCTTTGCCAGTTAAGGAATGGTGGGAAAAACAGGGAGCCAGGAAATCAGCCAGGAATGGGATGAGCATGGAGAGTGCCCAGGCAGCTCCAGTGAGGAATATCCAGATGGAGAATCCGGGAGGAGGTCAGGGAATTCTTCTCGTGCCTCTGGGCTAAGGTAGAGCTTCGCTCCCACCATCCGGGTTGTGTCCGGAGCACGGCACGGCATTCCCAGATCCCTGAGGGTAAGGAGGGAATAGTTAGTCATGGCCATCCCAGAATTACTCCTGGAAGCCTTGGAATCACCCTCAGGTCTCACTTGGATCAATCCTAGAGGTGTTTGCGTGGAAAGAATGGCTTTATTCCAGAAAAAAGGGAGGGAGACCAGGGCAGAATCCCTATTTTCTGCATTCCCACATTCCTTCCTGTCAGTCTGTCCACTTCCCCTCCCGTTGCTCCTGGAGGTGGAAGTCAGAAGTGGTTTGGTTTTTAGGGAAAAGCGCTCCCTAATTCTGAGATCTCACATCCAGGGCTGGGCTGAGCTCCCCCTTCCCTTCCTTAACAATTATTTCATTCCAAGCAGAGGGATCCGGGTGTTCTGCGGGATGAGAGGCAGCTCCTTCCCCCCTTCTCAGGGCCCTCCAGCCCAGCTCTGGGATTTTTGGATGCTGAGGAAAAGGCCACATATTTCCCTCATTCCCATGGAAACCAGCCCATTAAGGAGACATAGATTAAACCTTTCCAGCTGGTGTGTGTCCATGGAGCAGCCAGGACCCCTCCTCCTCCTCCCCTGGATCTGGGAGCTGGAGGCTTTTCCGCGGCCGTCGGAGCAGGTGGTTGTGGTTTCCACAGGAATTCGGGATACAGGTACAGCCTGGTAGCAGGAGAGCCAGGAATGCCAGGGGATGTGGGAACACCCCCCCAGGTCAGCCTGAGCTGCTTCTCCCAGCATTACAGGGATTTTCCAGGCTTTGGGAAGGCTGTGGACCTTGGGATATCCATATTCCTTCCCGGTAAAAGAACCATAGGATGGTTTGGGTTAGAAGGGACCTCATGGATCATCCAGTGCTGATCCATGGGCCAGGTTGCTCCAAGTCCTGTCCAGCCTGGCCTGGAACACTTCCAGGCATGTGATATCCACAGTTCCTTTGGGAATCCCCTCCTGGCTCACGGCTTTTCCCTTTTCCCAGCCCGATGCTCACGTACCGCGTGGATGCCGACAAGGGATTCAACTTCTCCGTGGGGGATGACGCCTTCGTGTGCCAGAAGAAGAACCACTTCCAGGTCACAGTGTACATTGGAATGCTGGGAGATCCCAAGTACGTGAAGACTCCCGAGGGCCTGAAACCCTTGGAATGCTTCTACCTGAAGCTGCACGGAGTGAAGGTGAGCGGGAGCTGAGGGCCAGTGGTGAATCCAGCTGGGAAAAGAGGGGCTTGGAAAAGTCCAACCATTCCCCCAGCACTGCCAAGGCCACCCCAAACTATGTCCCCTCAGTGCCACACCCGTATGGATTTTAAATCACTCCAGGAAAGGGGACTCCACCACCCGGAGCCTGTTCCAATGACCACCCTTTCCATGAAGGAATTTTCTTGAATATCCCACCTGAACACGCCCTGAGCCATTGGAATATGAGTTCTAAGATGGGCTCAGTCACTACCTGGGTGTTTCAGGGCTGGGTCTCCCTTCCCTTTGATTCCAGAGGTATATGAGAACTTTGGGAAGATCCTTCCACCCTCAACTTTCCCCCTTCCGAGTCTCCCATGTTTGGACAGTGACCACACTCTGGGCTGTACCGGGGAAGGTGGGCCGAGAGCTGGGGAGGAGGAGGTGGGAATGGGAATTGGAAGGTGTCTGTGCCCTGTGTCACATTCCCAAATCCCTATCTCCAGCTGGAGGCCTTGAACCAATCCATCAACATCGAGCAGTCGCAGTCGGATCGCAGCAAACGGCCCTTCAACCCCGTCACGTGAGTGTCCGTGTGGGAAGCGGCATCCCGCCTTCCCTGGGGGCAGGAACAGCAGGGGGAGCTGGGAAAAGGGGCACAGCTGGAGCCTCACAGTCCACACTCTCTAGTTCTCCCCAGTTTTCCTCTCTTCACATTCCCAACTCTGCGCCAGGAGATGGGCATTCCCAAAAAAATCTCCTCTCCGGGTTCTGGCTCTGGCCTTTCCACACCTGGTTCATCAGAGCAGCCTGAGGGCTTGCAGGAACCCAAGGCTGGACCAGTGTCCATTAGACCACTGGGTCACCAGTGGTGTCCCCCAGGGGTCTGTGTTGAGTCCAGTCCTGTTTAACGTCTTTATTGATGATTCAATGAGGGGATTGAGTCCATCATCAGCAAATTTGCTGCTGACACCAAGTTGGGAGGGAGTGTCGACCTGCTGGAAGGCAGGAGGGCTCTGCAGAGGGATCTGGAGAGACTGGAGAGATGGGCTGATTGCAATGGGCTGGAGTTCAACAAGGCCAAGTGCAGGTCCTGCCCTTTGGCCACCCCAAGCCCTGCAGCGCTCCAGGCTGGGCACAGAGTGGCTGGAGAGCAGCCAGGCAGAAAGGGACCTGGGGGGACTGAGGGACAGGAAGCTCAAGAGGAGCCAAGAGTGTGCCCAGGTGGCCAAGAAGGCCAATGGGATCCCGGCCTGGATCCAAAGTAGCGTGGCCAGCAGGCCCAGGGCAGTGAGCCTTCCCCTGGACTCTGCCTTGGGGAGGCCACACCTTGAGTGTTGTGTTCAGTTCTGGGCCCCTCAGTTGAGGCAAGAGATTGAGGGGCTGGAGCGGGGCCAGAGAAGAGCAACGAGGCTGGAGAAGGGAGTGGAGCACAAGTGCTGTGGGGAGAGGCTGAGGGAGCTGGGGGTGTTTGTGCTGGAGAAGAGGAGGCTGAGAGGTGACCTCAGCACTGTCTGGAAGTGCCTGAAGGGAAGTTGTGGCCAGGTGGGGGTTGGTCTCTTCTCCCAGGCACTCAGCAATAGGACAAGGGGGCACGGGGGGCTCAAGCTCTGCCAGGGGAAATTGAAGTTGGAGATCAGGTAGAAATTCTTTGCAGAGAGAGTGCTCAGGCATTGGAATGGGCTGCCCAGAGAGGGGGTGGATTCCCCATCCCTGGAGGTTTTTAAGCTGAGCTTGGCCGTGGCACTGAGTGCCATGATCTGGTAAAGGGACTGGAGTTGGACCAAGGGTTGGACTTGATGATCTCGGAGGTCTTTTTTCCAACCCAATCCATTCTATGACTCTATGAATGATCCAGCAGTCCAAGGGAATTTGGGGAATGAGGGACTCTGCAAGGTGCAGGAAAACTGGGTACCTTCACGCTTTTTGCACGTCCTGAGACAGAGGAGCAGGGAACAACCAGGCAGCATTCCCAGGCAGGCGCCTTCCTGAGTGGCTGCCGTGTTTTCCAGGGTGACCCTGCCCCCGGAGCAGGTGACCAAGGTGACCGTGGGGCGGCTGCACTTCAGCGAGACCACAGCCAACAACATGCGCAAGAAGGGGAAGCCCAACCCCGACCAGAGGTGAGGGCAATCCTGGGATCCAGCAGCGGGAAGTGCCTCCAGAGGGAGGAGGGGTGGGACACAGGGCCTGGGTGGGCCATCCTGGGACACAGGGAGAGTGTCCCCTGGGAGGGAGGAGCACAAGGAGAGGGGACACTCCAAGCCTGCTGTGCTGTTCCAGCAGTGGTGGAGACCTGGTGCTTCCCAGAGTGTTTCCATTGCCTTTGTCCCTTCCCAGGTACTTCATGCTGGTGGTGGCCCTGCAGGCACATGCCCAGAACCAGAACTACACGCTGGCTGCCCACATTTCTGAGCGGATCATTGTCCGGGTAAATCCCTGTCTCCTCCCTCCAGTGACCCATCTGGGACCATCTCCCACCTCCCCCAAACCTCTGGATGCAGCACTTGGGGATGTGGTGTAGTGATGGACAGGGTGGTGGTTGGATTTGATGCCTTCAGAGGGTTTCTCCAACCTTGTTTGTCCACCTTTCCCATCTTCTCCAGATTCATCCTGCATTCCTGGCCCACCCTTCACTTTCCACCACCAGCCTTTCCACACATGGTTCCTTGGGATGTGCCAGAACCTGTTGCAGGTTCCAAGGTTGGAGTGATGTTCTAGAGGCTGTTGGGAATTAGGGAAGAGTGTTGCTAGGACTCTGCAACAGGATCAAGGATTCCAGGTGCAGGAAAACTGGGTACCTCCCCACATCCTGAGGCAGAGAGGCAGGAATAGGCACCATTCCCAGGCTGTCCTGGGACTCTCCTGGAGTGCTCAGCTCCAAACCAGGAAGGCAGGAATAAAATCCAAACTGGGATTTCAGGATCTGCAGAGAAATCCATGTTGGATTATGCAGTTTTCAGGATGCCCAGAACAGAATTTCAGGGAATTGCAGGCAGCCTGGAGTGTTCCAGCTCAATCTGTGTGTGGGTCAGAGAACCCTAGGATTTGGGAATCAGGAGCATCATCTGTGTTGCTTGGTATCCTGGGAGGCTGGAACACCCCAGGGAAGCAAAGATATTCCATTAGGGAGAGGAGAAGAGCAGGAATAGCCTTGGTTCCTGCAGACGGAGGTGCAGGCAGGGTGAATTCCAAGGCTACCAGGATGGGCTGGAATCCATTCCCAGATCCATTCCCAGTGGATCCCTGACCTGCCACTCTGCCCTGTGCAGAAGTGGCACCTCCATGACCCGCCTTGTCCTCTCCTGGCTGTGCCCTCCAGCCTATCCCATTCCCTGCCGGGGCTGGAATTCCACGTCCCGCTGGCTGGAGAGATCACCAAGTGCTCCCCAGGGGTCAGTGTTGGGGCCAGTCCTGTTTAATTAACATCTTTACTGATGATTTCATGAGGAGATTGAGTCCATCATCAGCAAATTTGCTGCTGACACCAAGTTGGGAGGGAGTGTCGACCTGCTGGAAGGCAGGAGGGCTCTGCAGAGGGATCTGGAGAGACTGGAGAGATGGGCTGATTGCAATGGGATGGAGTTCAACAAGGCCAAGTGCAGGTCCTGCCCTTTG
>VWZD01009333.1:8251-26416 GCA_013396695.1 Sakesphorus luctuosus | reverse complement strand
GAGGCTGGAGAAGGGAGTGGAGCACAAGTGCTGTGGGGAGAGGCTGAGGGAGCTGGGGGTGTTTGTGCTGGAGAAGAGGAGGCTGAGAGGTGACCTCAGCACTGTCTGGAAGTGCCTGAAGGGAAGTTGTGGCCAGGTGGGGGTTGGTCTCTTCTCCCAGGCACTCAGCAATAGGACAAGGGGGCACGGGGGGCTCAAGCTCTGCCAGGGGAAATTGAAGTTGGAGAGCAGAAAAAACTTCTTTGCAGAGAGAGTGCTCAGGGATTGGAATGGGCTGCCCAGAGAGGGGGTGGATTCCCCATCCCTGGAGATTTTTCAGCTGAGCTTGGCTGTGGCACTGAGTGCCATGATCTGGTAAAGGGACTGGAGTTGGCCCAAGGGTTGGACTTGATGATCTGGGAGGGCTTTTCCAACCCAATCCATTCTGTGATTCTGTGATCTCATGGATTGCTCATCCCCAAAACCCCCTGCATCTTCCCTGAGCACCTGGATGGACCTCCCCAAGATCTGTGCTTCTCTTCCCTGTTTCCCAGTGCCTGTTTTCCCATTTTTCCGTAGGCCTCCAACCCGGGGCAGTTCGAGAGCGACAGTGACGTGCTGTGGCAGCGGGCACAGCTCCCGGACACCGTGTTCCACCACGGCCGCGTCGGCATTAACACTGACCGCCCGGACGAGGCCCTGGTGGTCCACGGCAACGTGAAGGTCATGGGCTCCCTGATGCACCCCTCGGATGCCCGGGTGAAGGAGGACATCCAGGAGGTGAGAACCTGGAAAACTGGAGGGGGTTGCGGTAAGGAGGCAGCAGGGGAAGTGGGAATGGCTTCCTGAGCTTGTTTCATCCGCTGGTTTCTGTGGGATCCTTATGGATAATGTGAGCTCCTGTTGGAGTCCAACTCCAGGCTCACAATACTTGGATTCAATGATCGGAGGTGACCTCGTCACTGTCTGGAACTGCCTGAAGGGAAGTTCTGGCCAGGTGGGGGTTGGTCTCTTCTCCCAGGCACTCAGCAATAGGACAAGGGGGCACGGGGGGCTCAAGCTCTGCCAGGGGAAATTGAAGTTGGAGAGCAGAAAAAACTTCTTTGCAGAGAGAGTGCTCAGGGATTGGAATGGGCTGCCCAGAGAGGGGGTGGATTCCCCATCCCTGGAGGTTTTTAAGCTGAGCTTGGCCGTGGCACTGAGTGCCATGATCTGGTAAAGGGACTGGAGTTGGACCAAAGGTTGGACTTGATGATCTCGGAGGGCTTTTCCAACCCAGTTGATTCTATGATTCCTGTGGGTCCCTTCCTGCTCAGGATATTCCATGATCCAGTGACTGTTGATCAGATGGGAAGTGCCCTAGAATTCCCTCTGTCTCGAACACAGCCTGTCCACCACATCCTGTGGAATATTTCCTCTTTCCCTATTGGCCAGAACCAGCACAAACAGTTGGAAAACAGGTGGAAAACACATGGAAACAGGTGACTGTGGCAGGTACCGCACTCGGCCTCTCCAGAGGGCTCTGAATTCCTGTCAGCTGGATGTGCTTGTTCAGAAAACCTGGATACAACCCAGTCACGTGTTTTTGGGAACTGCCTCTTCCCTGTGCCTGTTTCTGCAACAAGACTCAGTCTCTTCCTGGTTTTCCTGTCCAAGGAATTTATCCAGTGACCAGAACTGGGGATTAACCCCAGAGCTGATGCTGTTTGTCCCGGGGGCTCTGCTGTCTCCCAGAGGAATTCCCATGAGCCACAATGGGTTTTCCTGCTTGGAATCATGTGGATTTAAGAAGGAACTCCCTGCCCACGAGTTCCCTGTGCCTGGTGTTTTCCCAGGTGGACACCACGGAGCAGCTGAAGCGGATCTCCCGGATGAGACTGGTGCACTACAACTACAAGCCAGAGTTTGCGGCCACAGTGGGGATGGACAACACTTCCGAGACAGGTGTATCCCATGGGAATGCACTTCAGGAATTCCCTGCCTTCCCCGGGGTGGGCCACGTCCAGTTCTGCCCCGGGTGTGGGGTGGGCAAGAGTGGAATTCTCACTTCCAGACTTAAGGAATCTGATGGCATTCCCTGTTTGGTGAGCGGGAGGGAAGGTGGCACTTCCCACAGGGAGAAGGTTTCTCTGAGTATCCACCTCCCTTTAGGGGTACAGGTGGATGCTGCAGCAGGAGGATGATCCCTGCCCATGGAATTTGGGGATAATTAGGTGGGATGAGCCCTTCCCATCCCACCCTGACCACTCCGTGCTCTCTCCACGTGTCTCCAGGTGTCATCGCTCAGGAAGTGAAGGAAATCTTCCCGGAAGCTGTGAAGGACTCCGGGGATCTGGTCTTTTCCAATGGGAAGACCCTGGAGAACTTCCTGGTGGTGAACAAGGTTGGTGGCAGGAGGGGGGCTGGAGAACTTGGCTCCAGGGAGCTGCGGAGCTGGATATGGGATGTGGTGCCTGGGAAGTGCTCCTAACGCCACCCAGATGAGTTTCTGACCTGGTTGCAATTCCAGAAGTCGGGAGCAGCCCTGGGTGGATGTCAGACACAACCAGGGAGGGAAATTTGGCAGCATCTCCCTGGGGAAGGGCTTCTTATTGGCAGCTTCCTGCAGGGAGTCTCCTGGCCCTAATCGGCCCTTTCTGGATAAGATAAGGTGCTTATGTCAAGATAACCTGGAGCACCTGGTTTCCTGACCTTTCCCAACCTGTTTGCTGCTCTGGGAATCGTCTCCTGTGTCCCACATGGAAGGGCCAACCTCCCACGTCACACCTGTAGGGTTGGAGAGATCCAGATGTTCCATGCTGGGTGATTCCTGTAGCCTTCCCGATGGGAGAGCAGTCAGGGCAGATCCAGGTGTTCCTCTGGCTGCCCGGCTGCTCATCCCGATTCTCCGGCAGGAGCGGATCTTCATGGAGAACGTGGGAGCCGTGAAGGAGCTGTGCAAGCTCACGGACAACTTGGAGACCCGGATCGATGAGCTGGAAAGGTGGAGCCACAAGCTGGCCAAGCTCAAGAGATTGGACAGCATGAAGTCCACCGGGAGCTCCGGAGCCTTCAGGTACAGCTGGAGCCAAGGAATGTCCCTTTAGATCCCAGGAAATTCCCAGTGGGAATTCCCAGGAAGTGGGAGATGGAGTGGGATGTTGGCTGGTGTCGCTTGGCCTGGGGTTAAGGAGCTGAGGTTGGGGAAGTTTGGCATTCCCAAAAACACCCAGGATGGAATTGCCTCCATGGCTTTCTCCTGGTGAAGAGTTTTCCCTGCTTCCAAACTCTCCATCCTGACCCTGCCCGTGCAGGTTTTGAGGCGGGATTGGGGCTCTTCCAGCGAAGCACCCAAGGGGTTTGTGACTGTCACTCCACACAGGGGTTTCCTCCCTCCCAGAAAATCCCATTTTTGCCTGGGAATGGCTTGGGGAGCAATCCCTGCCCAGGTCAGCTCCGTTGCCCCTTTTCCCTTGCAGCCAAACAGGGAGCCAGTTCAGCCGGGCAGGAAGTGTTCCCCATAAAAAGAGACCCCACAAAGTGGCCACCAAGGTAAGGGATGGATCCCGAGGGAACAGGGCTGGCTGGGAGGGCTCATCCTGGGGAAAAGGGGGGTCAGGAGGGACCTTATCCCTCTCCACAATTCCCTGACAGGAGGGGGAGCCTGGCTCTGCTCCCAGGTGACAGGACAAGAGGCAACGTTGCACCAGGGAAGGTTCAAGTTGGATATTATGGAAAGTTTCTTCATGGAAAGGGTTTTCCAGCCCTGTTAAGGGATCGATGGTGGAGTCCTCATCCCAGGAGGGATTTAAAATCCGTGTGGATGTGGCACTTGGGGACATGGTTTAGTGGTGCCCTTGGAGTGGTTGAACTCCATGACCTTGGAGAGCTTTTCCAACCTTTAGTGATCCCATGATCTTCCTTTATTCCGTGCCTAGTGGGGATATTAAACAGCTTCTTAACTTGGGGGTTCAGGAATTCCAGGGGATTAGGAAGAGAGCTCAGGATGGGCTGGGGGAGGAGTGGGAGGACTCAGAGCTGATCCTGGCATTCCCGAGCTGATCCAGGTTTTCCTCCTTGCAGTCTCCGTCGGTTGTGCCGGAGCAGGCCTGTATCAGCCAGCGCTTCCTGCAGGGCACCATCATTGCCCTGGTCATCATCATGGCATTCAGGTGATTCCTGGCACCTGGGATCATCCTTCTCCCTGGTTTCCCTCTGGCTGTGCCCTCCATGGGGTGTGCAGTGAGGGATCTCTTCCATAGAATCCTGGAATGTTTTGGGTTGGGAGAGACCTTAAAGCTCATCCAGTTCCAACCCTGACACTTCCCACTATCCCAGGTTGCTCCAAGCCTGTCCAACCTGGTCTTGGACACTTCCAGGGGTGGGGCAGCCATATTCCACAGGCTGGAATGCCTTGGAAGCAGATTGATACCATGACATATCCTTGCTCCATGTGCCTCCTCAGCTTTTCCCTCTCTTTTTCCAGCGTGGTGTCCATGTCCACGCTCTACGTGCTGAGCCTGCGCAGTGAGGAGGATCTCGTGGATATCGACGGGTGGGTATTTTCGGGAATCTCCGGCGGGGATGAGGGACCTGGGAGAGGCTGAGCACAATTCCTGAGGGGCAGATCCAACCAGACACGTCCACACATCCCAGTCTGGTGTTGGTTGAATTGTCTGGAGTGAGAAGTGAGGAATAAAGCAGCCAGGCAGAAAGGGACCTGGGGGGACTGAGGGACAGGAAGCTCAAGAGGAGCCAAGAGTGTGCCCAGGTGGCCAAGAAGGCCAATGGCATCCTGGCCTGGATCCAAAGTAGCGTGGCCAGCAGGCCCAGGGCAGTGAGCCTTCCCCTGGACTCTGCCTTGGGGAGGCCACACCTTGAGTGTTGTGTTCAGTTCTGGGCCCCTCAGTTGAGGCAAGAGATTGAGGGGCTGGAGCGGGGCCAGAGAAGAGCAACGAGGCTGGAGAAGGGAGTGGAGCACAAGTGGTGTGGGGAGAGGCTGAGGGAGCTGGGGGTGTTTGTGCTGGAGAAGAGGAGGCTCAGAGGTGACCTCAGCACTGTCTGGAAGTGCCTGAAGGGAAGTTGTGGCCAGGTGGGGGTTGGTCTCTTCTCCCAGGCACTCAGCAATAGGACAAGGGGGCACGGGGGGCTCAAGCTCTGCCAGGGGAAATTGAAGTTGGAGAGCAGAAAAAACTTCTTTGCAGAGAGAGTGCTCAGGGATTGGAATGGGCTGCCCAGAGAGGGGGTGGATTCCCCATCCCTGGAGGTTTTTAAGGTGAGCTTGGCCGTGGCACTGAGTGCCATGATCTGGTAAAGGGACTGGAGTTGGCCCAAGGGTTGGACTCGATGATCTCGGAGGGCTTTTCCAACCCAATCCATTCTGTGATTCTGTGATTCTATATCTGGAGCAAGTGAGGAGGTTCTCAAGGAAATCAGGAATATCTGGAGTGAGAAGGAAATAATCTCTTTGGCTGCTCACAAATCGCCTTGGATATTCCTTGGATGCCTCCAGCCTCATCCCACTGGGACTGGACCAGCTTTGGGACTCCTGTTCCCTGATAATGAGTCTCTTTTTCTCTCCCTCTTTTCCCTCTCCCATTTTTCTCCTTCCCTGCTTCCGTATCTCATTCAACCCATTTTCCTTCCACTTTGTCTTTAATTTTCCCTGGTTTTGTCTTTTCTTCCTCTTATCTTCCATATCCCCTTTCATTCTTTGTCCTCCTGGGCATCTTCCCACTTTTCCTCTTCTCCCTGTGTCCCTCCACTGTCCTGTAGCTCCTTTGCTGTGCCCACTGCCTGTCTCCTGGCCCTCCTCCGGCACGGGGGTCCCGGAATTCCAGTCGTTCTGTGTCCACGGTATGTGACTGTTTCATTATCCTCTTATTCCTTCTCTTAATTCCTCTTTTTGTCCCTCCCATCTGCACCCCTTGGAGACCAAAAAACTGAGGCAAAGTTCAAAGAAGAGAAAAGGATGTGAGACTTCCAAGTGGGATTCCAGGAGGAAGGATTGTGGACCCTGTCAGGGAGGGGATATTGGGATTAGGAGGTGGAAAAATCAATTAATTAAAGGTTAAATGAAGAAATTACATCCTGCAGGTAACACAGGATAAAGCCATGCATGGAAAACATGGATAAGGCAGTGGAGGAACATTAAGGATAAGGGTTGGATTTTGATGGGGGTGAAGGTGAAATTCCAGAGACTATGCCCACATTCCCTCTGGGAGACCGGCATTTCCTGGAAAAGAAATCTCTGTAATAAAATAAGTCTTGCAGGTGATAAAGTGGGTTTTTAATTTCTCCAAAGGAGGGTGAAAAGCACCTTTAATCCCTGGAAAACCTGGAGCAGTGCTCAGGGACAGGGAAGACATGGACACAGCTGCCCAAAAGTGCTGCAGAGCTGGGACAAAGATTCCCTTTTCCATGTCCCTTATCCTCAGGAAATGCCTGTGGTGTCCTCAGCTCAGTGAAACACCTGGAATTCCACAGGAGGAATTTGGGGGGGATTGTGTGTGTTTGGACAGAACAAGGTGAGGAACAGTCTCCATGAGATTCCTTAGGGAACGGGAGTGCTTGGAGCCTGCTTGGAGTCCCAAGAACCCAAATGCACTCCAGAGGTCACTGTTGGGAGTGACTCCACTGTGTACACCCCATTCCAGGATGTTCCAGAAGTGTTGCTGGTGTCCTCTGAACCAGCTGGGAATTGTCCATGCCAGACATGGGACTGCCACGTGATTCCCTATGGAATTTCGCAGCTCTCCTTGCTGTCTCCATGCCCTGTGTGCCTCTCTCCTGCCTTCCCTTTCCCGCTCCGCTCTGTGCTCCTCATGTCTCCTCTCGCTCCGTGTCCCTCTTGCTGCTACAGCCTCTTCTCTCCACACCTACACGTGACATCATTGTCCCAGTCCAGGATCTCACATTCCCTTACATTCCAGGTCAAGCCAGAACATTGATAAGACCCAAACAGTGCGATCCACGGCCACATCCGACGGAGCCGGAGGCAGGAGCCCCCCGGAGCACGGTGGGTGGGGGACTGGGGTTCAGGATCATGGGCTGGGGCTCAGGATGATGGGCTGGGGTTCAGGATCATGGATTGGAGTTTGGGATCATGGGCTGGGGTTCAGGATGGTGGGCTGGGATTCAGGATGATGGGCTGGGGTTCAGGATGATGGGCTGGGGTTCAGGATCATGGATTGGAGTTTGGGATCATGGGCTGGGGTTCAGGATCATGGACTGGGGTTTGGGATCATGGGCTGGGGTTCAGGATGGTGGGCTGGGATTCAGGATGATGGGCTGGGGTTCAGGATGATGGGCTGGGATTAGGGATGATGGGCTGGGGTTCAGGATGATGGATTGGGGTTCAGGGTGATGGGCTGGGATTCAGGATGACAGGCTGGGATTCAGGATCATGGATTGGAGTTCAGAGTGACAGGTTGAGGTTCAGGANTGGGCTGGGATTCAGGATGATGGATTGGAGTTCAGGGTGATGGGCTGGAATTCAGGATGATGGATTGGGATTCAGGATCATGGGCTGGGATTCAGGATGGTGGGCTGGGGTTCAGGATGATGGACTGGAGTTCAGGATGATGGATTGGAATTCAGGATGGTGGGCTGGGATTCAGGATGATGGGCTGGGATTCAGGATGATGGATTAGGATTTGGGATGATGCGCTGGGGTTCAGGATGATGGATTAGTGGTTCAGGATTATGGGTTGGGGTTCAGGATGATGGGCTGGGATTCAGGATGATGGATTGGAGTTCAGGGTGACAGGCTGGGGTTCAGGATGATGGATTGGAGTTCAGGATGATGGGCTGGGATTCAGGATGATGGGCTGGGATTCAGGATGACGAATGTGGTGCCTCCCCACTCCCACCATGCTGGGATGGCTCTGCTTTCATGGAAGCAGTGCTGGGACCCTGGGAGCTGCTCCTGTTGGATCCCTTGAGTTATACCCATCTCCCTGCAGTCCCCAAGGACACACACGGAATGTCCCTCGACTCTCCTGGCCGCAGTGTCCTGGCCTGTTTCAGCCCTCCGTGTTTTTCCATGTGCTGCTCCGCTGCTCCCACCAGCATCTCCTCCGTTATCCCCTCAGAGACCAGCCCCACTCCTGGCACCAACCGGACAGGTGAGGGCCATCCTGGATTCCCAGAGGTGCTGGGACATCTCCAAGGTTTGTGTCACCATCCTTGTCTCACACCTGAACACTGGGAGAAGGTCTCCTCAGTCTTCTCCAGGATGAAAAATTCCAGATCCTTCTCCCTAGATCCTTCATCCTCTTCCCTCTCTTTTGGACTCTATCCTTCTACACATCCTTTATATCCCACTCTATATAATTTATATCCATATATATATCCTTTATATCCTTATATTTATCCTTTACATCCTCTGCCCCTGTGGCACAGCTCAATCATCCCTGATCCTGGTGCCAGGGGTGAGTTGGGGCTGGAAAGGATTTGGAGCTTCCTGCTTTTCCAGTACAAAGTCATGGGAAGCTCCTCCAGACTCAGCTCACCTGAGCAGCCTTACCTTGAGGTGTGACCTCATCCCATCCCCAGCTCCATATGGAATCATCAAATCCTGGAATGGTTTGAATGGATGGGACTTGAAAACTCATCCCATTCCAAGCACCTGCCTTGGGCAGGGACATCTCCCACTAGCCCGGGTTGTTCCAAGCCCCATCCAACCTGGATTTGAACACTTCCAGGGATGGGGCAGCCACAGCTCCTCTGGGCAGCCTGTGTGCTTGAGGAGGTGACATAGGGACAGGATGATCCTGGTGCTCCCACCCTCTCCCTGCCTCTCAGCCCGCCCTTCTCTCCCATTTTTCCACAGACCACAGTCAGACCTCCCTCCTTCCAGCGACAAGTATCAAAGCCAAATCCAGGGGCATCAGCGGG
Organism: Sakesphorus luctuosus; assembly: GCA_013396695.1. Classification (NCBI taxonomy): domain Eukaryota; kingdom Metazoa; phylum Chordata; class Aves; order Passeriformes; family Thamnophilidae; genus Sakesphorus; species Sakesphorus luctuosus. The sequence continues at coordinate 17,560 of VWZD01009333.1, read as the reverse complement.
AAATCCTCCTCCTACTCCAAGTGGCCAAAGACTCCTGACAGGTCTCAGAGCTTCGGCAGCCCCAATGCCAGCCCCTCCTCCCCCTTCTCCCACATCCAGGGCAAATCCAAGTACATCTCCAACCTCTCGCTCTCCCGCAGCCACTCCCGGCAGCAGCGCAGCCTCCGGCAGCCGGTGAGCGAGCGGCTCCGCGCGGAGCATCCCGGCACCGATGGTACGTGGATCCCACCTCCCTGCCCTCCCAGCCTTCCTCCCTTGGGGGTTTTCCAGCATTTCCCAAACACCTCTTTGTGCTCCCAGCAGGGCCAAGCCCAGTGCTGGAATCCATCCGGATCCTGGAGATCAACCTGGCCATCCATTCCCAGTACTGCGCCGCTTCCGACGCCTGCAGGTGAGCGGGAAAGGGCGGCTGGTGGCACTTGGGTGGCACTTTGGTGGTGGCAGCACTGTGGGAAGAAGGAAGTGGGGAGCTCTTGGAGTTTTCCAAGATTTCCTTGAGTGTTTTGTGCCATCACCGTGTCGCTCTGTGGGAAGAGGAGCTGGTGCTCCCAGTGCTTCCCTCAGGGAATGCCTTTGGTGATGGGCTCATCCTTGGGAATATCTCCTATTTGAATTCTCATCCCACTGGGAATTTTGGATCCTATCCATGCCTTCCCAAAGCCTGGTGACATCTAATCCTCTCTCTGTGTCCCCAGGACTGGAAACTTCAGTTTCCGCATCCCTGTGAACCAGCGGACGGCTGTGGACACCAACCTGACCCTGGAGATGAAGTGAGTGGACAAGGATCCCCAAAGGAAAATCCTTTGGATGTTCTGGTGCCCCTGGAGGGGTCGGACACTGATGTGGCCATGGGAAAGGGGCAGTGGATGTTCCCACTTTCAGGCTCTCACTGTGTCCTCTCTTCCCAGCTCCTCCTCTGCTGTGTCTGTCTCCCTTTGTGGCCTTGTCTCCAGCGATCCCTGCCAGGATTCTGTGAGCAGGAACAGCTCCATGGATACCATGGATGCACAGGTAAGGAAGAGGGAACTGCTCACCGGATCCATACACATGGAGAGTCCCCCCAAACCCCCACCCATAGGCAGTACAGGAGTTCCTGGAGGGAATTCATGCTCAAACATGGAATCATTCATGGAAAAGCCCCCTTGGATCATTGAATCCAACCACCCCCCAGCACTGCCAAGGCCACCCCAAACCATGTCCCCAAGTGCCACATCCACACAGCTTTGAAATCCCTCCAGGAATGGAGACTCCACCACTGGAGCCTGTTTCAGTGCTTGGAAACCATTTTCCATGAAGGAGTTTTCCTGGATATCCAATCTGACCCTGCCCTGGCATAGCCTGAGGCCGTTCCCTCTCCTCCTGTCCCTGTTCCCTGGAGCAGAGCCCGACCTGGCCCAGCTCCCCACTCCTGTCAGGGGGTTGAGGAGAGTAAGAGGGTCCCTCCGATCCTCCTTTTCTCCAGGCTGAGCCTCCCCAGCTCCATCAGCTGCTCCACATCCCACCTGTTCTCCGGGAAACATCCATGGGGCCACTCAACAGCCAAGGCCGGGTATTCCCTCACCAGAACATCCCTGTGCTCATCCCTGATCTCATCCCAGCTATTCTCCTTCCTTCCCAGGACACCACGCACCGCTGGCCCCTGGTGATGATGTCTTTCCAGGAGTTTTCCTACCACTTCCGAGTCGCGCAGCCGGTGAGTTCCCCCAGCTGCTCCTCCTTCCCCCAGCCTTGTGGAAAAGGAGGGAGCTGTGGGATCACGGCAGGCTGAGCAGCCACGTGGCACCCAGAGCCTCCCACAGTCCCGTGGGCAGCGGGAGGGGGATTTTTCCAGCCTTTAATCCCTGCGGAATTCCCTCCTTGGAATCCTACCCCTGTTGTAAGCTCCTCTTCCCCTTCCCAGGGCCGAGCCAACTGCAGCACTTCCCCGGAGCAGCTGGGCCAGCTCTTCACTGACTATTACTTCCAGTTTTACTGGCTCTGTGAGTGATTCCCGGGAGCCACCAGTGCCCTCCACTCAGAGACTGCAGGGGGACTGTTGCCACAAGGGGGGAGCCTCCCGAATTCCCCAGCCCCGCCTCATCCCCATGTCCTGCAGCGGCTCCGGAGCTGGAATGCCGGTGGCTGGTGCCACTGAGCACCTAAAACCCTCCACCAATTCCCACCATCCATCCCACATCCCTGTCCTCTCCCTCGTGGAGACGTTTGTGTCCTCCATCACTTCTCCCTCCCCTTCCAACACTGGATTTGGAAGCATCACGCCGGACCCAGCGTGGATGGCTGTGCCACATCCCAAAGGGATGCTCCTTCCATGGCTGGGAGCTCCATCCCGGTGCTCCCGGATGTCCCACGTCAGTTGTTCACAACACTGGAATTGCTTCAACACTGGAGCCCTTTCCAAGGGGTTTGCCTTTGGAAAGGAAAGCTGTGCCTGGACATACTGGAAGTCGTACACTGGAGTTGCTGTTCCTTCGAGGTGGCCCAGGGCCACTTCCCACAGAACCCCCGGAGCTGCCAATGGACATTCCCCTGGGAACAACCGGAGAAGGAGCAGCTTCAACATCATTTCACCTCCTCTTTGTGCTCTTAAATCCCACCAGATCCAGGTCTGGATGGATAAAATTCCCACTAAAGCTGCTGCTGAGGCCACATGTGGGAACACTTGGCATCGACCCAGGGGTGACAAATGACTGGGATTCTCCCACACTGAGTGCTGTGGGATCCGTTTTTATCCATTTGGGAGCAGCGTGTGGAGCTGCCTGGTCAGCTCTCAAGCCAACACCAACCTCTGCCCAGAGGTCCAGGACAGAGACTGCTGGAAAATCCTGGTGTGCCCTGCAGAGCAAGGCTGAGTCCCTGGGAACACCGGGATCTGTGCCAGGGCGGAATCTCCGCCTCGGGAGAGGGTGGTGGTCTCCCAAAAAGCGGGAATGGCAGCGGCTCCAAGGAGTCCCTGCTCTCCCAGAGCACTTGTGTTGGGTGTGTTTTGGGATGTTTCACTGTTACAAGTCCTTAACTTGCTAAACTACTGAGTTATTTGGGGGTTTAGGTGGTAAAAAACTTGGGAATTTCATCCTGTCCCCACCGAGCCACGTGGGAAAGCCAAAGCTGCTCCATGTGCATCCCCATCCCACCCCTCGTGCTAAAAACGAGCTGTCTGCATTCCTGGAGGCTCAGTCACTTCCAGGTTATTCCAAGATGGATTTCCCTAAGGAAAGCAGAGAGGGGGAAATGCTGTGGCCATGCTGATCCCGTGGACACTCAGGAGCTGCTCCAGAAAAACAGGATGGTTTTTATCCAGGTAAAGTGATGGTTCTTGTGGATGTCTGGCCTTGTCTCCTGAGTTTATCCCAGCAAAGCAGCCCTAAAATTCCCTGTGGAATCCCTTGGGGTTGGTGGTTTCCAGGTCAGGGCTTTAGGCCTGGAAGCAGCAAACACTGAACTACAGTTACTAAAATCCACTGAATCCTGGGAAGCAGGAAACAGTGGGTGAGCAGGGAATTCCGAGCAGCCAAGCAGTCGGAAGACCCAATTTTGGGAAGCTCAGTGGGACAAGAAGACACCCCAAAGCTTTGGGAATAGCCAAGCACAGGGAGGGTGGCTCCGTGCTCTGTTGGCAGGATTCTGTTTCTCCCAGAAATCCTGAAGGAAAGACATGGATGCAGCTCAGTGCTCTTCCCTCCACCTGCCCTGGGGGGGGTTTTCCCAGCTCTAAACTGGGAAATGAATTCCTTGGCAGGTTTATTGTCCCCTTGGCAATCAGTGGCCCAGGCTGGCACGTCCTTCCTCAGGTGAGTGATGCCGAGCTGGGATAAACATCCCTGGAAGAGGAAACAGGGAATGTTGGGAGGGCCAGAGCCTGCAATCACCCCCTCAGATCCCCCCTCCTCATCCCAGACTTCCCAGCACATCCCACCCCACTCCCGAGGGAAGGAATCAATCAAAGGTGGCCCAGGAGGAGCTGGGATCTCCCAGGTGTCCCCACAAGGCTCATCCATGGGATTTAGTGGGATTCCCAGCAAACCCAAGTGCCTGAGGGCTTGGAAACATCTCTGGTACCTTTTTCCTTATGGAACAGCACCAGGGAATGGTGTTTTCCCAAGTATTTGTCAAATGCTGCCTCAAAAACTGTGGCTTAAGTGGGATGGGGCAACTCCTGGAATGCCCAGGCTGGAGCTGACAGCAATCCCTGGGATCTGGAGAGGACAGGGATTCCTGGTGTCAGTAGTATCTTACGTGGGTTTCCCAGGAAAGCTGTGGATGTCCCACCCCTGGAAGTGTTCAAATCCAGGCTGGAGCAGCCTGGGATAGCAGAAGGTGTCCCTGCCCATGGAACTGGATGGGCTTGAAGGTCCCTTCCCACCCAAACCATTCCAGGATTCCACGTGAAAGCCCCAGCGAGGCAAAAATGGGGTTTGGAAGAAGGGGTTTCTAATTATAAAATTAAAATCAAGGAGACGTGGAGTTGCTTCTAAGGAGTCAGGGAATTGCTTCCAAGGAATTGCCTCTAGGCCTGCAGAAACAGCTGTTTGAATGGATTTTCCCCCCCCCCAAAAAAACGCATCTCTGCCCCTTCCCTGTCCCAAATCAATCCCCAGAGAGCTCACAATCAGGCCCTTCCCTGCGTGGCACGGAGGGAATTCTGAGCTTGGGGAATCCCTCTCTATCCAGAGACATTCCTGGCAGGAAGGAAGACAAAAGGGTGGAAACTTGGGCTCTTTGGGAGTTTGTTTCAAAAGCGAATTCCCAACTCTCCTGTCCTGCTGTTGGAGCTTAAAGCCTGTAAATAGAGACTATGGCACCACTGGAAGAATTAAGGAAAAAAACCACCCAGTAAAGCACTAATTTGTTGGTTTAAATGTTGCTGCCACAGCTTTAATCACTGTATTTTGCCAGCCAGTTTGTAGAGTTGCATTTGTAGCAGGTTATTCTTGATTCCTGGTTTTTATTTGTGGGGGGACAAACGTGGTTTCCCCTCTTTTCTTCCTGATTTGTATTTATATTTTGCTGAATTTGAGGGGCTGAGTCTCCGGATTTCCTGTTTTTTGTTTTGTTTTGTTTGGCTTATTTAGACTTTTTGTTTTATGCTGGAGGTAAATGTGCCCATACGAATAAAATATATAAATACTGCTTTGTATCCAAGGATGGCTCCTGGTGCTTTCCTGCCTTCCCAGGAAATAACAGTGGGATGGAGGGAATTCCATGTGTTTAATCAGTGGAAGTTTCTGGATGTGCCCACCCAGAGTCCAGTCAGGGCTGGTGGGGATAAAAAGGAGAAAGGAAGGAGGAGAATGAAAGGAAGAAGGGAAAAGAAAGGGAGGAGGGAAATGAAGAAGGAAAAAGGAAGAAGAAAAGGAAAATAGAAAATGAGGGGGGAAAGGTTAAATTGAAAAGGGGAAATGAAAGGAAGAAGGGAAAGGGGAAAAGGAAGGGAAAAGGAAAAACAGGAGAAAGGAAGGAGGAAGGAAAAATCAGAAAGAAAAAGAAAGGAAAATAGAAAAGGGGGGGGAAGGTTAAATTGAAAAGGGGAAATGAAGAAGGAAAAGGGAAAAGGAAAAACAGGAGAAAGGAAGAAGGAAAAAGGAGGAAGGAAAAATNTTGGCAATCAGTGGCCCAGGCTGGCACGTCCTTCCTCAGGTGAGTGATGCCGAGCTGGGATAAACATCCCTGGAAGAGGAAACAGGGAATGTTGGGAGGGCCAGAGCCTGCAATCACCCCCTCAGATCCCCCCTCCTCATCCCAGACTTCCCAGCACATCCCACCCCACTCCCGAGGGAAGGAATCAATCAAAGGTGGCCCAGGAGGAGCTGGGATCTCCCAGGTGTCCCCACAAGGCTCATCCATGGGATTTAGTGGGATTCCCAGCAAACCCAAGTGCCTGAGGGCTTGGAAACATCTCTGGTACCTTTTTCCTTATGGAACAGCACCAGGGAATGGTGTTTTCCCAAGTATTTGTCAAATGCTGCCTCAAAAACTGTGGCTTAAGTGGGATGGGGCAACTCCTGGAATGCCCAGGCTGGAGCTGACAGCAATCCCTGGGATCTGGAGAGGACAGGGATTCCTGGTGTCAGTAGTATCTTACGTGGGTTTCCCAGGAAAGCTGTGGATGTCCCACCCCTGGAAGTGTTCAAATCCAGGCTGGAGCAGCCTGGGATAGCAGAAGGTGTCCCTGCCCATGGAACTGGATGGGCTTGAAGGTCCCTTCCCACCCAAACCATTCCAGGATTCCACGTGAAAGCCCCAGCGAGGCAAAAATGGGGTTTGGAAGAAGGGGTTTCTAATTATAAAATTAAAATCAAGGAGACGTGGAGTTGCTTCTAAGGAGTCAGGGAATTGCTTCCAAGGAATTGCCTCTAGGCCTGCAGAAACAGCTGTTTGAATGGATTTTCCCCCCCCCCAAAAAAACGCATCTCTGCCCCTTCCCTGTCCCAAATCAATCCCCAGAGAGCTCACAATCAGGCCCTTCCCTGCGTGGCACGGAGGGAATTCTGAGCTTGGGGAATCCCTCTCTATCCAGAGACATTCCTGGCAGGAAGGAAGACAAAAGGGTGGAAACTTGGGCTCTTTGGGAGTTTGTTTCAAAAGCGAATTCCCAACTCTCCTGTCCTGCTGTTGGAGCTTAAAGCCTGTAAATAGAGACTATGGCACCACTGGAAGAATTAAGGAAAAAAACCACCCAGTAAAGCACTAATTTGTTGGTTTAAATGTTGCTGCCACAGCTTTAATCACTGTATTTTGCCAGCCAGTTTGTAGAGTTGCATTTGTAGCAGGTTATTCTTGATTCCTGGTTTTTATTTGTGGGGGGACAAACGTGGTTTCCCCTCTTTTCTTCCTGATTTGTATTTATATTTTGCTGAATTTGAGGGGCTGAGTCTCCGGATTTCCTGTTTTTTGTTTTGTTTTGTTTGGCTTATTTAGACTTTTTGTTTTATGCTGGAGGTAAATGTGCCCATACGAATAAAATATATAAATACTGCTTTGTATCCAAGGATGGCTCCTGGTGCTTTCCTGCCTTCCCAGGAAATAACAGTGGGATGGAGGGAATTCCATGTGTTTAATCAGTGGAAGTTTCTGGATGTGCCCACCCAGAGTCCAGTCAGGGCTGGTGGGGATAAAAAGGAGAAAGGAAGGAGGAGAATGAAAGGAAGAAGGGAAAAGAAAGGGAGGAGGGAAATGAAGAAGGAAAAAGGAAGAAGAAAAGGAAAATAGAAAATGAGGGGGGAAAGGTTAAATTGAAAAGGGGAAATGAAAGGAAGAAGGGAAAGGGGAAAAGGAAGGGAAAAGGAAAAACAGGAGAAAGGAAGGAGGAAGGAAAAATCAGAAAGAAAAAGAAAGGAAAATAGAAAAGGGGGGGGAAGGTTAAATTGAAAAGGGGAAATGAAGAAGGAAAAGGGAAAAGGAAAAACAGGAGAAAGGAAGAAGGAAAAAGGAGGAAGGAAAAATCATAAAAAGAAAAAAGAAGGAAAATAGAAAATGGGGGGGGAAAGGTTAAATTGAAAAGGGGAAATGAAACGAAGAAGGAAAAGGGAAAAGGACAAACAGGAGAAAGGAAGAAGGAAAAAGGAGGAAGGAAAAATCAGAAAGAAAAAAGAAGAGAAGAAAAATAGAAAATGGGGGGAAAGGTTAAATTGAAAAAGGGAAATGAAAGGAAGAAGGAAAAGGGTAAAGGAAAAACAGGAGAAAGGAGGAAGGAAAAAGGAGGAAGGAAAAATCAGAAAGAAAAAAGGAAAAAAGAGGAAGGAAAAATCAGGGGAAAAAAGGAAAAAAAGAGCAAAGAAGAAGAAAAAAGGAGAAAGGATGGAGAAAGAAAGGGAAAAGACAGGAAGGAAAATGTGTCTGACATGTCATTGCTCACACGTGAGAGGGCAGGGCAGACCCAAAAGGATCCAAGAAGGATCCAGAAGGAAATCTTCCCTCCCAAACAGGAAACTGGGGCTGGAATTTGTGTTTCAGAATGGGAAGTTTTTGAAAGCTGGACTAAAATGACAATCTACCTTTGAAAACCCATAACCCAACTCCCTGTTTCCAGAGCAGGCAGTTCACTCAGGAGTTAATGAAGCTCTTCCAGCTCTTTGTTCCCACTGCTGAGCCATAAAACTCCTGGCTTGGGAAGAGAACAGGCACAGCATTCCCACAAAAGGGTGTGGGGATGCCATGGCACAGACTATTGGGGGATTAGAAGCTGATTTAGGGTTTATTTTTCCATAGTCTGGCCATAGCAGGACACAAGGTGGCACTGGAATGTTTCTGCATGGAAATCCGGGATAACACTGGGCCTATCCCAAGGCACCTGGAGCCAGGTGGGATTGGACCCTCCTCCCAGGGAACAAACAAATGACAAGATGAGAGGAAATGGCCTCAAATTGCACCAGGAAAATTTTCAGTTGGAAAGCAAGGAAAATTCCTGCCTGGAAATGGTTGCCAAGCATTGGAACAGGTTCCAGTGGGAGAGTCCCCATCCCTGGAGGGATTTCCAAGCCATGTCCCTCTGGCACTTGGGGACAGGGTTTAGAAGGATGGACTCGATCCAAGAGCACTTTTCCAACCTAAACAATCCCATTATTCCATCCGAGCTGTCTGGAAAACCGAGGCAAACAGGAACACCTCCAAGACAAACCCAAATGGGTGTGGGAGAAAGCCAGTTTTATTCACTCCTCACACCCCACACCTGATCCAGGAGGGGCTGGGTTGGTTTTTTTTCTGCTGGAATATAAAAGAAATATAAAAAGATCTTCCCAGAACGCCACATATCCAGGGGCTCACACGTAGATGCCGACCCAGAGCAGCAGGAACAGGACTCCGAAGCCCATGAAGAGCGAGGCCACCAGCGAGATGAGCAGCTCCTTGTAGATGTCCCGCGTGTATTTGGTGGATGTCACCTCGTAGCTGCAGAACTGAGGTTAAGGTGACAACCTTTAAAGGGGAGGGGACGCGGTCCGGGGGGGATAATGAGGGATGAGGAGGAGAGCAGCGTGAGGGGACCCCCTCCCCCGCCCGCCCCGCCGCGGGGGATACACGAAGAACCAGGCGGTGAAGAACATGCCGATGGCCAGCAGCACCACGGTGAGGTGCGGGAACACGGCCGGGTTCACCGGGCTGGTGTATCTGCTCATCGCCTCCAGCTCCTGCGGGGGACACGGCGGCGGTTCAGCGGGGCCGGCACGGGATCCGGCAGGGGAACCGCGACCCGCGGGCCCCGCTTGCCCCGCGCTCTCACCATGTCGCCGGGTCTCCGCTCTGCGACACGTCCACTCCGCCGCTGCCGACGCGCGTCCGCCCCCCCGCGCCGCCGGAAGTGCGAGTGAGGGCGGG
>VWZD01009331.1:9756-38423 GCA_013396695.1 Sakesphorus luctuosus | reverse complement strand
ATAAGATAAAAAGTCCTTTAATATCAAGGCCCACAGGAATACCTGATGACATGCATGTGCACTTCCTAAGCTCTAGTTTCCATGGCTTTTATAATACTATCCATCCAATCATTACTTTACACATCTCTCCATCCAGCCCCGGTCCCATCCCTGTTCCACTCCCCAGGAATTGGGTCTGGGGTCGATGAGACCCTCTGTTCTTCAGCACTCCTCTTCCTCAGCACACAAAGGGCTCTTGAAGGTTTTCCAGTGTTCTGATTTCTGGGTCACTCTGCCCTGTGTTTATGTCTCGTTCTGCTGGCCTTCTGATATCCTTCAGCTCTTTACCTTGAAGAGAATCTAAACAACACTAAATGACTAAAAGAGTTTGAGCTACTGATAGATGCTAGGGGTCGGCATGTATAAACATTGAACTTAAGCCACTAGAAATATTAACACACTCCTTTTACATCTTACTACAGTTACAAGTACTTCTAAAATCTATAAAAATGAAAAATCAAAAAATCAAACACCCCTTTGGTATCACTGTTATAAATACTTATAACAAAATCAGTTACCCAAGTGCTGACTTTAATATATAAATGCTAAATTTTACATGACAAAGTAGCAAAAATTAATACAAAAAGTATATGAGTGCTCCTCATTGAGGAAAATTTTACTATCTGGATATGTATACACTTATACTGTACTGCTCTTTTTCATTTTCTGACTTTTAGGAGAGGAAACATTATATTTTGTTGGATCAGATTTAGAACAGAAATTCAGCTTTCACCTTCTAAGTCAGTGTTGATTCTGGAAATGCTTCAAAGTATTCATTTTATCACTTCATTACCAGACTTCTCAAATGTTATTAATACTTTCAAGATACATAGAAAATGTCAAAATTCCCCTTACTGAAAAAAGGGCTTAATGAAAAGTTTAAATATGTATATATATTTATAATATTTTTATTTGTTCCTGATAATTTGGAGATATTTTCCAGAAAGTATCACTTCATCTCAAACATATTCCATGACCTCTCTGAGCATTAGCTAAGAAGTCAGCATGTGCCAGAATTTAAAATACTTCTCTTTGTTTTGCCACCTCAAACAAATAGTATAGAACTGTGGGACCCCAGTCCTAACTTCAGGTCTCTGTTATCTCCAATACAAATGGTCCAGCAAGAAATTTTAAAAGATTTTCCTTTCTCTTCTTTTTTTTTTTTTCCCTGTTTATCTCTTGCAGCTTTGAGCAGCATGTAGAAGTGAGAAGACTGCTGTGGATCAGTAAGGGATGGGGACATGCTGCCTTTGTCAACAGGGCAGTGGCCTCACCAACCAAGGCCATTGTCACAGTGGCTCAGCAAGGTGAGTGGCTCAAGTTGGGGATGGTGACTGGGCTCAGCCCATAATCCAGATGACCAGAGAAGTCCACAGTAATGAAGGAACTCCAAGTTCTGTCTGGGAAGTCCAGACTGAGGACCAGAGTCAAGCTCATCAAGTCCAAGGCATATTTGCAGTGTACTCAGGCAGGGACCAGGACAGGGGCTCAACTTAAATGCACCTTCTGAGGAGAGGGTCAATAGACCTCCTTCTTAAAAAATTCAACAATTTTACGTGGCTCTTCATGTCAGCTGACCTCCAACATCACCAACAAAACTTCTGCAGAGGCAGTCACTGCACTCAGACCCCTGACACAGACCTTGCTATACAGGTCACTGGCTTTAATGTGACACTGTGTCGTGATCTGTTATGTCCAGCACAGCCACATGCCACTTTAAAAGCCCTGCCAAGTAGCTGTGTATAACATGTGAGCACAGAACAGCCCTGCAGCTGGGAAGAGTGAAAAGCTGATGTTTGGGGGGTTTTTTTTGTGGTTTTTGGTTTTTTTGTTGTTGTTGTTTGATTGGATTTGGGTTTTTTGGTTTTTTTTTGTTTTTCTTTCCTCTGGCTGAAACTGTTTTTTCTCACTCCAGCTGTGTTCAGGCAGTGACTCATTCCCAGTACTAAAGGTGTAAGAATCCCTCACAGAAACATAAGGAACAGACATTACACAGATGAATTGTCAAAATTTCTGTGAATCTCCTGGAATTTCACAGAGCAAGAATCACAAGTTTCATATTTAATGCATGAAGTGAAATAGCTTTGAATTCCTTACATGCAAAAGCCTTAGAATAAAAGTATCACATACTGATAATTAGTATTTGATATGTGTGATTATCTTTTCTTGTTCTGTGCTATCTGAAAAGTTTAAGGGCAGTATTTGTTAGAAAGAATAGTTATGTGCTGCTGATATCAGGACACAAAAGGGAATTAAACCAAAACAGATGCACAAAATGCATAGCCTGGTCTGGTATTGTATGGACAATAATCTATTTATACCACTGTAGAGGGCCATACTCAATGCTAGGTTTAGCAGAAAAAAAAAAAGTACTATTCTCTCTGATTTTTAAAAAATCTAAGCAATTAAACAGTACTGTTTGCATTAAAAAGTGATCTTGGTTCTCAACCAAGTCTTGGTAAAAATCAGTAAGTGCAGTGTTCTGTAACAGGAATTCACCTCTATTATTGAAACATCCATGTTTACTGCAATGCATTTTAAACAGTAGTGCCTACCTATCACAGGGACTCTTGAAAGTCTAAAGAATTATGATCTGTCTTGATTTATCAACAGCCACAGAAAGACTAAGTTGCTGAAAAGTATCTTGAAAACTGTGATGCAACATTTTTCTCAGATGATAACCCTATCAGAAGGGCTTGGTCATGCATATTGATCTTGTTGAAAACTTTTATCCTTCTGAGGTTGCTTTCTTCTGTCCTGAAAGTCTGATAAACTTTTTAAAAATAACCTTTTCTTATGCACTCTTATACTGCTTACACTTGAGCTTCTTAAATATTTAAATTGTTTTAATTATATTAGGACAGCGTATTTTTGTGTCTGAATTGTTGGGATAATGATATGTGTGCAAGTGTGAATTGCTGTATTTTTGCTTCTAGAACAGGAGAACATTCTTAATTGATGAAGTATTCCAACCTGCTTAGTTCCTACATGCATCTGGAAACATATAGTTTGTAATCCTTCTTAAAATGAGAAAATATCAAGATGGTGCAGCATTCTTGTGCTCTGCTGGTGTAGTACTCCATGCAGTCCCTCATTTTGGTGCAGGGGAGTAACACAGAGAGGAGAGATTTGGCTTCTGCAAACCTGGATTATTTGTTCTTTCAGTTTCTTGAGCTGCATATTGTGAGGTCAAGTGTAACGTGAAAATAATCAAAACTACTTGGAGATATTATAGGAGCTTATCTGATCTGAGGACACACACAGAGCAGAAATTACTACTCCTTTTAAGAGGTTAGAGGAGCTGTTGCTTTTCAGCTAACTAATGGCTACTAAGCATCTACTTCAGACTAGCACTGAGAACACCATCCATTACAACAGCAGCGTGCTTCAGTTTCAGAAGGCAAAGCCACAGCACTTTTAACATTCCAAATACAAGTGCGGAGGAGAGAGCTGTAAGCTATGTCTTCTATTCTGTGCCAATAAACTGCATTCATCATTGTGTCATCTGAGGATTTGTTTGCTTTCCTTTGCAGGTTTTGTAAGCTACTCAGGTTATTTTGCTCCTCTGATTTAATATTGATTTCCTCCACTCTGTTTTTTGCACAAGCCAGTTAATCATTAACTCTGTGAGAAGTATGAACAATTATAAATACAGCAAAAATAATGAGAATTCTATCATGCGACTACTGTGAGAAATAAACAGATGAGTTTTAACAGTCTTCAGAAAACGAGGTATGAGGGAGTCCTGAGCAAAGAAGTGGTGGTGTTAAAAAAACAAGAGTCTTTCCAGAAAACGTATTAAAAGTACAGCAATAACACAAATCCATTTTTCTACACTAACAAAAGTAAATTTTAAAATTAAAATTATGTGGCAGTCTATAGAATGTTACATCATATCTTATGGTTACCTAGACTATAGATCCAATAAGACACCAGACTTCTAAGGTTCTACATTAAGGTATGAGACAGTGTGTCCTAAGTTTTAGTTCCCTTGTTTGAAGGAGCTCTCAGATGTGCCAGGTAACTTCTGCTTATACACCTTTCCGCATCTGTTCTCTACTCAAACTTCATAGCTTGAAACCTGAAACTACAGACTGCAGGCTATAACTACAAACACAAGTTACTAAGTAGACCTAGATTTACCACTGGGTTACTAAAATGACAACAAACCCCTTTGTAGATATATCTCTGGTTAAAGCTGTTGTGCTATATCAGCTGAAATGTCACAGCTTACTCGGTGCTTGCTCCTGATTCTTTTTAGTTGTGGGACAAGACAGGACAGTTTATGCAGCTGTTAGAGAGTCTAAATACATCCTGCTTCATAGATGAGAGAGCCAAAGCATATACAAAAGGCCAGAAAGGCAGCACAGCTGTGAAGAGATAAGTTGCTAAGCTGCTTTTAGTCACATTCAGTCACATAACCATAGCCTAAGAGCAAATGGTTGGTGTTACCTCTTCACAACACTGCTATTGCTGTCTTTCAAGAGCAGTGTGAAGTATAATGTATAATTTCTTGTTGCTTATTGTGTTTATCAATTTTCATGGGACATTTCAGGCTATTTTAGGTTTCTTTATACCCATCACATTGTCAAGACAATGGGAAGACAATGTGATTTTCTGTTCTCATTCCCATTGTAATAATGCAAATGAATTAATATTGTGCCTTCCTCTGTTCTCATTATGATCTTTCTTAGAGAAACAGTATAGTATGGAAATATAACAGTTTGTAAAGCCTTCAGTGACAACAGCATTGTGATAAAACATCTTGCAGTACAAGAAAAACTTGTATGTGCTCCTTGTGAGGAAATGGAAGATGGGAAGAAAAGGATTGAGAACAAATTAGTCCTTTGCCTCTGTTAGTCATAAGACATGTGACTGTACAGGGCACAATCTGTATTGATCCCCAGGGGATATTTTTCCCCTTTGTAGCAAAACAACCCATTAGGTAAACAGAGCTTTGTTGCCTGTAGCAACAGAAAATTGCATACCACTAGGATAGCAATGTATTTTAGCTTTGCTTATTTCTTTCAAAATTAAAAAAATAAAGATCAGCAAGAGAAGAGAAATTAGGTCTTGCTTAATAAGGACTGGACAACTAAAAGGAAGAAGAAAAAGATTCATCAACAGAATGAAAAATACAATATAATTGTGTTGTATTTAACTGCTGCTTACTTTATTTACAGCGGTGATAGTCTGACATTCATTTATACCCCTACTGACAGACAGCTTGCTACAAAGAAGCTGACATTGTTAATGTTATAGAATCATAGAGTATCTTGAGCTGTCAGGGACCCACAAGGCTCATCAAGTCCTACTCCTGGCCCTGCATAGGACCATCCCCAAGAGCCACACCACGTGCCTGCCACTGGTCACAAGAGAGGAGATCAGTGTCTACCCCTCTGCTTCCCCTCATGAGGAAGCTTCAGACAGCAATGAGGTCTCCACTCAGAGTCCTCTTCTCCAAACTGAACCAATTGACCTCAGCCACTACTCATACAGCTTCCCCTTTGAACCCTTCAGCATCTCCATAGCTCTCCTTCGGACATTGTCTCATAGCTTAATAACTTCCTTATAATGTGGTGCCCAAAACAGCACACAATATTGCAGGTCTAGCTGCCCCAGTGCAGACCAAAGCAGGACAATCTCCTCCGTCAACCAGTTGGTTATGCTGTGCCTGATGCCCGACGGGACACAATTGGCTGTCCTGGCTGCCAGTGCACTGCTGACTCATATTCAGCTTGCCATTGACCAAGATCCACAGGTCCCCCTCTGCAGCACTGCTTTCCAGCACCTCATTCCCCAGTCTGCCTGTACATCCAGGGTTACCTTATCCCAGGTGCAGAATCTGGCACTTCTCTTTGCTAAACATCATATGGCTGGGGATTGCCCAGTCCTCTGATTTGTCCAGGTCTCTCCACAAGGCCTTTCTGTCTTGGAAGGAGTCAACAGCTCCTCTCAACTTACTGTCATTGGCAAACTTACCTGGTGTACCTCTGAGTCCTGCACCTAAGTTGAAGATGTTGAAGAGAATTCAATCTAAAATGGAGCCTCATGGAACCTCACCAGTCACAGGTCACCTGCTTGATGTATTTCCATTTTCCATAACATTTTGTGCCTGACCCATGAGCCAACTGCTCAGCCAACACATTGAGTGTTTATCCAGCTGTTTGTCCAGAAGGATGTCATGCAAGAGAGTACCAAAAGCTTTACTGAAATCCAAAAGATTACATCAACTGGTTTCCCTTGGTCAGCTAGCTGGGTGACCTTGCCATAAAAGGAAATTAGGTTTGTCAGGTAGGACTTTCCCCTCATGAATCTGTGCTGGCTGTGACCAATGACTGTGTTGCCCTTCCAATATTTTTAATGACTCATAGAATAATCTTCTCTGTAATTATGTTTTCATACATTGCCTGATTTATCTTACATGAAAATATATCCCAAAATATATTTCATAGGCTTTTGATAGCTATGGCATAGAATATTTCCTTTCCTGTCAGTGATTCTCAAGTAATTAAAATTAAAAATGAAACTAGCTAAAGAAGGACAGGTCATGTAGCTGATGCTGGAAGTGAGTAGGATTAGCTAGAAAGAGCTACAAGAATACAATAAAATGCCTAAGCAGGCAATCTGAATCAGACCTGGTTGTCAGTTTCTAAGTTATGGAGTATTACTGGTCTTATTAAAATGATATTATCACTATTTTACTAACATCTAAAGGAAAGAATAATTGCTGAGCTTTCATAATGGAAGGAAATCACTGCTAGGGTTTCTTGGGGATCCCTGATAAGACCTGTGCTATTCAACACAATCACAGAAAAAACGAGAACAAGTAATGTGATGGAGTGTCCCAGTATTAGCAAGATTTTCAGTGTAATAAGAAAAAGGGAATACTGAAAACAGTCTGAAGGGATCCAAATGAAGCTTGTATGGACTTGCTTCAAAACAAACTAAATGAAGTGAATAACAGTGAAAACTTACACAGGCTCAAGAGCGAACAAGAGAAGTTCAGGAAAGATGGATTTATTGCATTCTGTGAAGTACACGACTGTCTCAGGAAGATCCTAGAGATGGAAAAAGGAGGATGGGACAGCATCAGGCAAGTACCACTGTCCCATATTGATTTGTCCTAGGACTGGAGTCTGGAACCCATGTCACCAAACTTACCCTGGCTGTTCAAATTCCTTAAGATATGGCTAGACTCAGACATGCACTATATACTAAATTTAATTTGAAAACATGCTTGCAAGCTGTTGATGTGAAATAGTATTAGACCAAACCACCTGAAAAAAAGTACATGATATAAAGCCTGAGGATGAAGAGTTAATCAAGATATTCTCACAAAATTCCAAATTAGAACCTAAGGGGGAAGGACCATATACTGTCTTGTTGGGTTCTTATTTTGCTGTGAAAGTTTTTGGATAACTGGATACACCCATCTCATATCAAACAAGTAGTGAAAGATCAACTAGTTAGTCAGTAACTGACTTTTCAGAATTTTTCGTAGTTTCACCTTGATAATAATTTCTACCTTATGATAATCTTGTTAGCCTTCATTCTGTTATGTTTTTCACTTGTAATAATGTGTGTAATTGCAGTAGGTTAATGCCTTGTAAGTTTGGTTTGGATTTTTTGTTTGTCTTTTGGTGTATTAGCAGGTAAGCTCAATTAAAACTAAGAGAGGACCGTTGAGGAATAACTGGTGCAGGTAGCTCAGTGTGCAGCTGCAGTGAGAGATGCAGATGGAGCTGTTGGCAGCAAGAGCCCAAGACAGGAGGCTGTGAACTGCTGACCCTTTGCACACTGAGAGATACAGCAGAAGCTGAGGATCCAGGAGGGAGAGTGAGACTCTCACACTGTTGGACTGTGAGGATATAAAAGCCCAGGGGCTCCTTTGTTGGGGGTCTCTCCTGGGAGGCACCAGCTCAGATTGTTTCTGTGTTACTGTGCTGTGAAAAAATTGCTTTATGGAATGAGACATCTGAGATATGGGAAACCTGGGCTATTGAACCAATGAGGAAATCTGGTCTGACTGTGTGAGTGGGGTCTGTGGGGAGCCGAGAGAGGCTCCCATTGAGTCACTGGAACTGCCCACAATGAAAGGACCTCCAGCAGTAACAGTTTCTGGCCTTGGAATTGTGACTGCCAGGGAGTCTTGTGAATGGTTAGTTAGTAGCACACCTCTTGCATTTGGGAAGAGCAGATATAGGATTTGGGTACCTGGTAGATTTAATAAGGTGCAAGAGTGAAAAGGAGTAAGGCTATAAATTTTCTAACTGTGCTTTTACTTCCTTTAGAAAAGGCTTTGGAAAACTTTCCTTTTGTCCTTATACCTTAATGCCTCTTTTTTTTTTTTCTAACAGTCTCTATTCCTTGACTGTCACACTTTTTAAATTTTTTTCCAAGGGAAGATATTGATAGCATTGATTGAAATATGACTACAAAGAAAAAACTGCACTGAAAGAGATTTTGTGAAATTTTATCTAAAATAGTGGATTGGGAACACTTTGTAATCATGTAGCTTTTTTCAGTTTTCACAACCTCTGAGTTATGAGGTTTTATTTTACTGTGGGGAGAAAACCTTGCATTTTTTAAAGAAAACTACAGACCTGGCTACATGGATGGTAGGTAGTGACAGAAATTGAGATGTATTAATGTTGCTATGAGGAGAAAGTCTCCAATAATTCAAAACTCATGGGGGAACTAGAGGTCATTTCTCATTCTCAGTTTAGCAGTAAGAACAGGCCTGAGAACCTTTTGGTCTGCTTCTAAAAATAAATAAATTCCAGAAAATTAGTTATAGAATAACTTTTCACTTAGTTTTCTTGTGAGAAGCTCAGAGACAACCTGATAAGTGTTCCAAGGATCACCATCCACCATTTTTAAATGTAAGCTCATGGAATCAAGTTATTTTTTTAGGCTGTAACATTTTTGTGTTCTTTTGAAAATATATATTTAAAGTTCATATAACTCAAACAATGTGAAAATGTGGGACTCAAAGAATTGTTTAGGAAAGTACGAGGCAAATGTAGGTAACCAATATTTAAATTTTCTGTATTTCAAACAATTAATCATTTCAATGATAAATCCATGATTTCCAGGTACTTTACATTATTTGAACACCTGGTTTTATTTTCTTTGATTACATATTATAATATAAATTCCAGAATCACATTTCTAAAATAAATGCTAGTGCTTGTTAATTCAAAATGTGCTTTCTGTGAATATTCTGCAAAAATAGCTAAAAAATTCATTGCAATATTTGCCCACCTGAAACCATTTCATTGGGAATGGTGCAGGAGCAATGAAGAGTGAAATTAACCAGAAACTGATAAGACTCTTTTCAACTAAGAAATGCAAAAAAATCACACTTAGTGGAAAAGTAAACCCCTCGCAAACCTAGTGTTTCCTCTAAATTTTGGGATGACTTTGGTCGTAACCCCATATGCACTGTTGTGGTGTGGGTTGACTCTGGCTGGGTTCAAGGTGCCCACTAAAAGCATTCTGTCACTGCCTTCCTCAGCATCACAGAGGAGAGAAACTATGACAAAAGGCTCATGGGTTGAGATAAGGACAGGGAGAGATCACTGGTTATGGTCACAGGTAAACCAGACTTGACTTGGGGAAAGTAGCTGAATTTATTATGCATCAAATTGGAACAGGATAATAAGAAATAAAACCAAATCTTAAAAACACCTTCCACTTACCACTCCCTTTTCCTCAGGCTTAAGTCACTCCCAATTGCTCTACCTTGTCCACCCAAGCAGTGGGAATGGGGGTTGTGGTCAAGTTCATCATATATTGTATCTGCCTCAGCTTCCTCTACAGGGGAAGACTCCTCACACACTTCCCCTGTTGCAGTGTGGAGTCCTTTACACAGGAGAAAGCCATGCACACACTTCTTCAACATCAGTCCTTCCAATAGGCTGCAATTCTTCATGAACTCCTCCAGTGTGGGTCGCTGTCCTGTCAGCAAACCTGCTCCAGTGTGGGCTCCTCTCTCCTTCAGTCCAGAGGACCTGCCAGGAGCCTGCTCCAGCGTGGCCTTTCCACAGGGTTACTGCTTCCTTTGGACATTGTCTTGGGTTGAGCTGGCAAAATGCCAACTGCCCAAGTACAGAGAAAAAGGTTTTTCTTCTTCCACCTTGTCCACTGTGAGGTCCTCCAAAAGCTGCTCTACCATGGACCTTGGGTTGCAGGGGACAGCCTTCCTCACCATGAACTACCTCAAAGGCTGAAAAGGTATCTCTGCTCTGGTTCCTGGAGCACCTCCTTCCCTTCTTTCTTCACTGACCTGGGTGTCTGCAGGGCTGTTTCTCTCACATATTCTTACTCCTCTCTCTCCAGCTGCAACTTTCTGTTGTGCAGCAACTTTTTTTCCTCTTCTTAAACACATTATTCCAGAGATGCTACCACTGTTGCTGATGGGCTCAGCCTTGGCCAGCAGTGGGCCTGTCTTGGAGCCAGCTGGCATTAGTTCTGTTGAACATGGGGAAAGCTTTTAGCAGCTTCTCACAAAAGCCACCCCTAAAGCCCATCCCCACTACCAAAACATTTCTATGCAAATCCAAGAGATTCTACCTCTCATCTCTGTGAATCACATGTTTAGGAATTATCAATAAAATCAACATTCATCACACAATATTTATAAATTTCCCTCATCAACAAAAATAAGCATTACTCACACAAAAATCAAAATATCATCAAAACACTGAACAAAAATGGACAAATTACCTACAATTCACCTCTCACCACTTCACCACAATTACAGCATCAGAAATTCCCAAAGATTGTTCCCCCCATTCAACATTCTTCAGTCCATGTTTTGCCCATTACTTCTCCCAATTATGCCTTTATCTGAAATTCTTTAAGCTCCAGTTGGGTGACAAAAAGGACTGTGGTGTGTTGACCTTATTTGGACATCAGGTGCCCACCAAGCTGATCTATAATTTTCCTCCTTACCAGGAAGAGGGGGTAGGAAAAAAGATGGAAAAAAAAAATGGGTCTAGGCAAAGGAAGTTTATCTTAAAAGCAAAGGTCATGAGCACGGAAGCAAAGAAAACAAAAAAAAATTATTCTTTATTTCCCATTAGCAAGTGATGAACGTACACTTCCGTGGAAGCAAGGCTTCAGTACACACAGAGGTTGCTCTAGAAGACAAATATAAAAAACTGAATGCCCCTCCTTCCTCCTCATCTTTCTTATCATGTATCGCTGAGCAGATATCATATGGTATGGAATATCTCTTTGGTCAGTGTGTTTCAGCTGTCCTGGCTGTGTCCCCTCCTAAGATCTTTTGCTCACCCCCAGTGTACTGTTGAGGGGGGCATGTTGGATAGATGACAACGCTGCTCAGCAGTAGCCAAGACACTGGTGTGTTACCAACATTTCTCTAGCTACCAGTGCAAAGCACAGCAGCATGAGGGCTGCTTTGGGAAAAGTAACTTCATCCCAGTCAGACCCAATACAACTATCAAAAGTATCTGAAAAACTTTCATATCACATAGATATTAAAGAAAGCTGTTTGGAAATAAAAAAGATTGGCAATCCTACATTGTCTCCAAAAATTTCCTTGTTTGCAATGCCATCTAAATTAATGCAGTCTATTTTATACATTTTCTTTTTCAAATTTCCTTGACTAATCATGTCCCCATTTTTTCCCTCTCAGTATTCCATCTATAGATCTTACCAAAGCACAGAAATATATGTTTAAATTTTTATAGCCACCAAAGGTTTAGTGATATACAGAACACAATTTATTCAAATCTGCTTGTGATTCCTTTCATCTTAAACAATCTCATCACTTACAGAATATTTTTGTAGTGAAAGCACTCCTCTCATAAAATGCAGGCTAATACTCCTCCTGATACTTAACTGACTTATTCCAGGGAAGTGAGGAAACACCTCTTCTGAATTAGTGGCCATTAATTCAATCACAAGCAATTTAACAGCCAAGAGTCAGAATCAGGACTGGCATACAAGAATTTCTGGTTGCTGGCATTTTATCTAGTGCTGATCCAATCTGTGGGAATTTTTGTGTTAAATACTCTTCAGCTAAATAGAAACTGATAGAATGACTTTGTCCCAACCTTTTCCATGTCCACAAATATTCCATATATCCAGTAATATTTTTATTAGCAAATTATGCAGTACAGTCCAGCTATATAGTTTCCTGATTTTCTTAAGAAGAGCATTTCATTTAGTTGTGGCTTATTTGTGAAAGAGTGTATTCAACTATGGTTACAATTCAGAAGATATCTCTGGTGGCCTAAAACATTATCCTCAAATAAAATCTGTTTAGAACATGTTCCTTTCATATTCACTTTCTAAATGATTCTGTTAACAGGCAAGAGGTTTTTTTTCTCCATTCATGTAGTTGTGCCAGACCAAAATCATTACAATTAAACACTGATGGATTCTCTGAACATGGCAGAGTCAGGAACTGGTTTGGAGCCACTATAAACAAATGATAAAGAAGATATTTAACCAGGGATCAGAAAACAGCTGCTGTGATTCAATGTGATTCTTTAAAATCAGGAAAGACAACCAGTATGGGTCATCAAAAGAGAACAAACAAACTGGAAGGTGTTAAAAAAACATAAAGGTGGAAGTGTGTGTGAGTAGCAGGCTGAGATTGTGCATAGAAATCAGGATCAGCTCCCAGACCTTTAAATGGTGACAACTTTATAAAACCACTATTAAAGCTTAGCTTACAATCTTTCCAAGATGGTTTTTAGTCTCTTGGTTCTCTGTAATAATCATAATTTGTCGCCACAGTTATCAATGTGATTTTCACCTAATGAGTTAATAGATGGTGTGATTAATAAAGACACAGTACAGATAAGAGTCAAGAATGACCAGGCTTGCAAAACAGAGGTCAGCTGCAGAGCTGGAAGTGATTGATTGCAATGCCTGGAAAATGCAAAGGACCTATCATTTAGCATGTAGAGGCAGTCACATCTGAAATCTGGTACAAATCTGGTGAGGCGTGAGCATACACATTAACCTTGGTGGTGGGCTAGAACGCTGTATTACAAACAGGATTTTGTGTCAGTTGGATGACTGAGAGCAAACACAAGCTTTGCCTTGTGTACTCAAATGCATTTTTAAACTTTGGAGTTTCATATTTTACAGTACTTCAATGCACTCCTGGGTTAACTGGATATTTTGGTATAAGTATAGATGCTCCTGAATTTTTTAAGTGAAAACCAGCACTGGATGAATGGACACAGATAAGCCTTGATCCCCACAGTATATATGTAATAATTACAGCACTGACAGTGAAATAATCATTGGTTAAATATCATATCATGACAACTTATAATTTTAACTGGTGAGTGAAATCTGTTCTTTGAACCCAGTCACTTGAAATCAAATCTCATGAAGCTGACAAATCTTTCAATAATTTCAGCTAACCTTGAAGCAGCACCAAGGGTATTACTGTGACCACTGCCTTCTACATTGTCCCATGAGATATGGTTGAGACTTCCAAACACAAATGAGGTATTAGGATCCAGTATTATGTTATTTAGTCTGACTTCATGTGAACAATGTTATGGCAAATTTTCCTTCAAGCAACCAAACAAGCAGATAGTAATATGCTCAGATAAACCCACTGCAGGCACATACTACATAATTTTTTAAATTATCTACCTTTCTTCTGACAGTAGGAGGTCAATCCCGAGTTTCCAACTGTTAAAGAATTCAAATTAATTTCACTGTCTGCTTATCTAAATTTGAAGCAAATGTAGTTATTTAATTCTTCATGTATTGAAATTGCACAAAACTATTCAGTATTACTTGATTAGGTAAAATGTGAAAAAGTAATGCCAAGCACACAAAAGTCATAAAATGAATCACAGAGAAAACGTTATGAACTAATGCCCATTTGAAATAGCTGTGTTACCAGGTTATGCTTCGAATTATTAAATAACTTTTATTTCTTTAAATAGAGCTAGATGTGAGATTTTCTTTTCTTTAATTACTTTTTTTTGACTTGCATTTTGTATATTTACACAAAAAGTCACTT
This sequence comes from Sakesphorus luctuosus, assembly GCA_013396695.1. Taxonomy (NCBI): domain Eukaryota; kingdom Metazoa; phylum Chordata; class Aves; order Passeriformes; family Thamnophilidae; genus Sakesphorus; species Sakesphorus luctuosus. Next base: position 24,358 of record VWZD01009331.1, on the reverse strand, counting down.
AAGAAGAAACATGTTTTTATGTCTTCAACATATTTAATAAAAGGTCTTATTTAGCCTGGGGAAAAGGAGGCCCATGGGAGACCTCGTTGCTCTCTACAACTATCTGAAAGGAGATTATAGCCAGGAGGGTGTCAGTCCTTCTCCCAAGTAACAAGTGACAGGACAAGAGGAAATTCTCTCATGTTGCACCAGGAGTGTTAGATTGGACATTAGAAAAAATTTCTTCACCAAAAGATTTGTCAAGAATGGATCAGGCCGCCCAAGGAAACGATGAGTTGCCACCCCTGGAAATATTTTAAAGATATGTAGAGGTGGCACTTAGGGACCTGGTTTAGTGGTGGACTTGACAGTGTGGGTTTAATGGTTGTACTCAATGATCTTAGAGCTCTGTTTCAACCTAGATAATTTTATGACACTATGACTGTGAGAAAGACAAGGCGTAAAAATCAGTTTGATGTGACAATCCTATTGTATATAACTACCTGATCAACAGATGCCAAACTCAAGTGGTAGTGTTGGATCTTGAAGAGAGACAAAGCTTTAGCTGTCCTAACTCCAAAATTAAACATTAAATTTGTAAAACATATAGGTAGGCTCAGGATACTTACACTTGTCACTTCTGGTTGGAACTGCTGTTAATTTATAACTCTCTGTGGTGCACCTATTATGTATTGCCCTGTTGTCAGTCCCTGTCTGGCTATACTGACAGCCTACAGGAATCTGAGCCTTGCAGCATCTGGTGTCTGAAAAGAGAGTGAGATTAGATGGTCTGAGCAGAGGACAGCTCTGAAACATCATTGTATCCAGGGTTGTGTAATACTTTTATTTCTACTCAGTGCTCTTTGTTGCCTTATACATTGAGGCATTTGAGAGTAATATTATTAAAATATTGCTATCAAAAAAGAGAAGTTAGGTTTGGGAAAATAAGTTGAGAATCTAGGATGTGCTACATAGGGATAGGAAAATGCATAAAGCAGAAATATTACCAAGCTCTGAATTTAGAATTATTGGAGGTGGTGGTGAGGAATTTTTTTCCAAATATTTAAATCAAGCAAGGCACTGTCCTCCAATATTAATAAGCTGTTGATATAGTAGAGTCAGTGGGAACCATTATATGGGATATGAATATTGATTAAGTAAAAATGTATAATGTAAAGCAACATTTTTTAAAGTTCCCCATCTCATCAGTACTAATTCTAAGCAAGTTCCTTAAATACAAGTTGACTCTCTTAAAAGATTAACTCTCCTTCATGTTCTATCTGGCTGCTGTTTATTTCTTATCTATTGTACCCTCCGGTTGGTAAAGTATCTGGGTTATAGCCTTGTTTGCTGTTTTGTTTTGTAGAAAAAGCTGTACTGCAAACAACCAAATCCATGAAGTTCATGTTCGGCAGTTAAAATATCCTTGTTGTGAATGTCATTCTTCTAATACAAGAACTGTCAAAGGAAAATGTATGAGCTATTTTAACATTTTCAGACTTTATACCTGCAATAAAAAATAGTTTACTTCACAAAAAATATATATATACATATACATATATATATATACACACATATACATACATACATACACATCTCCCCATATTTCATTTCTTACCACTATTTCCCAATTTACATATTAATGCAGCTTAGCCAAAAGAGTCTGTAAGACCACCTGGGAAAAGTTCCACTAGATAGATTGTCAGTGCAACATTGGAAAGACACAGCTCAGCTCAGTATTTTTCTCATTCTTGTTCTAAATTTAAAAATTACAGTGTTAATATCAAGTGTAGAAGGGAGTTGTGAATTCAGTCCAGAATCCAGGATCACCTTAGTGTGGTCCCAGAAGAACATAGTTATCCTTCCACTTTCTTTTTCTTTTTGGGCCAAACAAATATTGTAAAGTGGCCTTGTTTGCCCACTGGACTATTGTCATGTTCAGTTATTCCAAAACAATGACAGTAAGGAAATTTGAAAATGAGTATATTTTTCACATTGATATTTTCACATTATTCTGGGTAGCTCAAACTCAGGTTATGCTTTCAGAAAATGTCTGGGTTTTCATTCTTGATGTTTGGAATTAAAGATATGAAATACAATTTATTTTGTGGGAAATGTATGAAAACTGGCCATGTGATTTTTAACTCGTTATTCTCAGTGAGAGTAGGAAAAGCAGGATATACAGATACCTTTTCTGTTTACAGCTTCTTTATTTTTTTTTCTGCATTTCAAAACTACAATATAGTTGCAGAGAAAGCAGTCTAATTTTTTGAAGGACAAAGCAAACAAGTGCATGATGTTGACAGAACCTTCTTGCCCAAGAAGATAAGGCAAACCCTCTCACAAAGACCTAATATAGCAAATGATAGAAAGAGTCAGTTCACTGCAATGTGCCCAATATATTTAGATGCCAACTGGACATCCAAACATGTCCTTTTCCTGTTCCTGTTAGAGATATCACAGACGTCTATATAATATATTTCTGCCAAAAAATAAAAACTGCAAAGAGTGAGGCCATTCACTCTCACCCAAGTCTCTCAGAAACATTGTCCTGTCTCCATGTGCATGTTCTCCAGCAATGTCTAATTCATTGGGATCCGTTTGCTATTTTCTCTCTCCTTCCCTTTTCCATGCTGAGAAAGATGGATATGCCCCATGCTTTGGATCAGACTTATTTAGCTACAATTTGCTCCTGCATTTCTGCCCACAAGTGTTCCTATGGGACCAGATGAATGACTTTTCTTTGATCTGCTAATCCATTCTTTCCTAGGTACATCAGAGTAGAAATAGTCACTTTAGGAAGATGCCCAGGAGCATTATTTCCACACACACACCTCCAGTTATGTGCCGCACGTTCTGCCCCCATAGTGCTGCTGTCATGTCACATTATTGTGATTCATTAAACACGTAGGCAAGTGTTACACTGAGAGTGACTCAGCAGCAATAGGGAGATTATTCACTTTTCTACATGTCTACAAGAGACATGTCTGTGGGATAACAGCACAGAGAAAGATACATTATTTGTTTTACTAGGACGATGGGAGCTGGAACTCCAGCCTATAGTAAAGTGTTTCTGCACATATTTGAATACACTTTCTATATTTTAATGTGACAAACCACTGTGTGTTGAGGCTGCTAGTGTGTGTGTGTCTGGGTCTGAGTGAAACTGTGTGTGGTGTAAATGCTTTGGCCAGACAATGAGGTTTTTTGAAGGGGTTTTTTTTTCCATCATGGGAAGCAAAGACACTGCCAGTGCCAAAGTCTGATGTCATCTTTATGACTATATATTCTTCTGTCCATGAGACTAGAAAAAGTCTGTCAGGTACACCAAGAAAAATGGGCTTCTAATCTGTTAGTCTACTACCAATTTTCCATTTGGCTTTGGGCATCTCTATCTCCTTTCATAACTTGCTTTATTAGCTCTTCAGGACAGCACTTTCCCTTTCTATACAGTGGATAGTCTAAGTGGGGTCCTGCTCTCTGTTTCAGCCTTTAAGCTCTGCCATGGAACAAAGACCTGTAATCTATGTGTTTACCGGCCTATCGATCAAGATGCCTTTTGTGAAATCCATTTGATGGAATTGTTTCGCAATTGCCTCAGAGTAAAACTCCAGGGCTTTTAGAGAAAGAAATCAGCTGACATACAAATGTTTTCATCTGTATTTATTTTAAAAGTAAGGGCACTTTGACTGCCTTTACACATTTTCCTGCACTGTTCTCCCTAATTAATGCTTTCAGTGCAGATAACAGCTACAATTAAAAGTTGTTTTAGTATCTAAAATCAAAACATCAACTTAGTATTGAAATGAGAACTAAAAGAAATGGAAAAAACAGACTCAGATATAAAAATCGTCTTCTTTGTTTGGCTTTGTAGAGTTTTGTGGAGAAGGGAAAAGCAGTGAGGTTGTTCCTTTTCTTGAAGTCACAAAAAATATATGAAACTAGAATAAGAATCAGGCTCTAATGTTAGCTGCAGTGAAGGCACTGGTACATAATTCATCACTCCACTAATGCATTCTGGCAGATGATTATTTCACATGCATGGCAGGATGTGTCAGACACTTTGATTTAGAGTCTTTCCTAACAGACTCCATTTTCAAAGAAGTGCAGGAGTATTTTGCTTCCTCCCCCATAACCACTATTAAATTAACATTGAGAAATCTGACTTAAATCATACTTACAGTTTCTGACACATAAAAGCAATCTGATTCAGAAAAAAAAAACACATGTAAATTCATGCCTGTATCCTCCTGAAGATGGTGCAGTTTGAGATGACAAAATGTCACCACCTCCCAAGTAGTGACTCAGGACTCAAAGTAACTGTGTTAGAGGATTTTGTGTCAGCTGATGGCCGGAGAGAGATGGAAAGTTGCCTGGCAAACATGCAAAAAAAATGTATTATAAGACAGCAAAAGCAACTGAATGTTAAAGTCCACTAGCCTCCACATTCTGATTGATGCATCTGTCTATGTCCTTGAACAATTTCTTACATATGTAAAGTTAGGCTGAACTTATGTTCTCTTACCTGAGATAAACTATCACATTTTAAAAAAGCTTTTTATCATTCTGATGTTGCTGGCAATGTGATCTTTTTGAAATGTAATTAAGCCTACAGCAATAACAAGAATTGACAATATATGTGGAAAAGGTGATGCAATGGTAGGTCACTCCAGTAACTCATGATGGCAGTTTCTCTTTAGGTTTTAGATTGTTTGAGAGGCTACAGTGTCTGCAGTGATAGAAATTGGTTCATGCTGAGCCTCCAGCAATGTTCTAAATGACTGAGTGCACTCAAGGAATATCAGGTGCAGATCAAGCAAATCCTATACCCAGGATACAAATTAAGTGAGTTCTTTGAACCAAAAAGGTACGTTCAAAAAAATCAGGAAAATCTGTTCCTTAACATCCTTGTTGGTAAATCACAGAGTAGATGCTTCTACATTGCAGTTAACTGATTCCTGTTCTCATATCAGAACTTTAGTCAAATAGCAGTTTTTTAAGACAAATAAAATTCCCTGTGAGTAAGTCTAGCTAATCAAAAAAACATTTGGCTTTACAATTAATATAATTTACTTTCACTGTGCCTTCTGAACTGCATCATTCAATCTATCTGAAGGATTTTCTTTGCTTTCATTATATTTATGACTTGACTTTTTCATGTAACTGTTCTACTACCCACAGATGCATCACCTGACCAATAATCAAACTCCATGAGGCTAAGTTGTCTAAATAAACAAATAATCATTCCAGGTGTTCTGATATTTACATTTTCATAGTTAATCCACATTAGGAATACTCGAAAACAGAAAACAGACTTAGCAAATTGTGCCCATTGGCAGTTTATCTAACTCTTATTAAACTGTTAGTGATTAGGCTAGTTACAAAACTGCTGTCCATGAGAAGACCTTCATTCACCCCCTGACTGGCAGCTTGACAGCTTATTTTCTTGAGGTCCAGCATAGTCAGCGGTGAACTGTCTTCTCTCCAGCAGTTATGTAGAGGATGGAAAGTGAAAACATTCCAAATGTAAAACCCAGAATCATTTCTTAAGTTAAGCAGTGAGAATAGTTTTCTCTCTATTTCCTGATACAGAAAATATACTTGTTTGCTTCAATTATAAAATACTTTAAGAGTGACTTTAAAGCATATTGGTTTAAAGCCTGGTGTAGGAGCAAATCTGCTTGAAATTTATGACTTAATCTACGAGGATGTGTAAGGCAGCATGATTTAATGATCCTTCCTAATCTTGAAATCTGTCTGTATGAAAGCTGGTTTGAGTAAAGAAAAGCTATTCCTTGCATTTTGACTGGATTTTTAGACCTGAGTTCAATTAGTCCTTACAGGTTCTGAAAACTCTTATTTGTAGGGTATATACCTGCTCATACTCTGTCCAGGAACTTTGGACATGCTGCCCAAAATTTTCTGGATTACTTAATTTTGATCCTTTTCATCTTCAAAATTCACTCCCTTTACATCTGTCTTTAGGATTTCCAAATTTTCTGTTTCCTATTTTCACTTTTCATTGACAAGCATCTGGAGGTTTTTATAAGCCAAGTGCACATTCTGTATCCTATAACATTAGAAGCTGAGATTCTCCATCTTGCTCTAGTTTCTAATTCCCACTCCCACTTTCCTCTTTTCACATTTTGTAACCAATTACAATAATCATAATTACCATAGCCTATCTTGCATAACATCAATTTACATTTTATCTATGAGCAACCATACAAGACATGTAAATGTCCTGAAAGGAGATCAAAGCTCATTCTGCCATTGAAGAATGTTTAAAATTAATCAGAAAACATGACTTATAAATTATACTGTGAGGCTGAATCAAACTTAGAAAAGAAATTCTGGATTGAGGCTGGCCATCTGTTCTTAAGTCATTGGGAAAAAAAAATGCCAGGTGGGTTAAGGACAGCATTTTCAGCCTGAATTAACTTCCCTGGGCTCTTGCAGCTTTAAGACTATAAGCTAAGGTACTCAGACTTGTCATGTATATTTTGTAGTACTTCTCTACATTATTTTTTGTGTGTCCCAAAATAGTGATTATTGTTGGTACTAAGTAGCTACAGTTATTAGCCCCAGTGATATTCATTTTGATAAACATAGATTGGCAACTAACCACAGCAATGATTTAATGATTTTTGGGGGGATATTTTTAGTTATGAACTACACACTGGGGAGGAAAAGGGAGTATTTGATGATAGGGAATTGCTGAACCACTCGAGTTTCCTCAATTTGATTGACTATAATTAGAAGATGATGAATATGAAAGGGAAAAAGGTTATTGCACTAAGTCTAAAGAAATGTAAACAAAAGTAATAGAATTCAGAGACATAAACTGTATAAAATGAGGGGACAGGAAAAATATAGGTTATATTAGTTTCAACTCCTTCACAATTGTTTAAAGCTTGAGGTCAGTATCCAAGTAAATATTTCTTATCCTGAAAAAAATATATAAGGAAAATTTGATCAGGAATAGTGTGCTAGTTCGTGAATACCGATAAAAAAGTCTTTTGTGGACTTTAATGTACATACAAAAAAATTTTGTCTCTTAATTTCAGTTATACAAAATTGTGCTCCCTTGCAATCAGACTTGTGATATTCAATGATAAGCTCAATGTTAAGCTAACAAAATTTTTAGAATAAAGTTTTTAGCAGATTTTGCGTAACAGTGACTGTTCTGGTGACTTGTTTCCTCTGGTGGCCACAAGTAGGTGTCCAGGAAGAGTGTAAGAGGAGAGGCAGCATGTGTGATTTCCTCCCCTTAACAGTTTTAGAAATTCTATCCATTCTTAAATTACTTGGGCAATGTTCTTATAATTCTTTGTTTTCCATTCCAGAAGAGCCAACAAATACCTACCTGTTTTTACTATCCCATTCATCACTCTGTGGTTGTCTACAAAATATCACTCCTTCAAAGATTTTTCCAAGTTCAAGATCCCTAGTATAATTAGCCACTTCTGCCTGGAATCCACTGTGTGTTCTAGGGAGATGCTAATGATTTCTATGTATTGTCCAGGTCAAATAACAAAGAAGAATAAATAAATAGAAAAAAATTCAGATAAGAATAAAATAAATTAATGGGTTTAACCTCCTGCTGTTTAAGACTTAGTTTCTTCATTGTCTCTCCAACTGTTTTCATCCATGCATTAAGAACACAATTCAGTGCTCCCTAAGGGTTTATTTGGATTAGTAAGAAACACAGAATTTTTCAGTCTTACCTGTTTTGACATACCTTCCAGTCTTAAAACAGCTTGAGTTTGCCAGAGACTTCTGGAGATCTGATCCAACTGACCTACAAAGAGAAGGTTCAGCTAGAGCAGGTTGCTCAGAGCTGTGTTCAGTTGGGAACTGTTGTCTCCATCCCCAAAAACCTCTCTGGACACCCACATAGTGTAATATTGCACCTGAACTATAGAACTGACTGCCAGTATAGTGAAGAACTAAAAATAGAAAGCACATTTTCCAGTGAAATTCTTTTGCATCTTTTGAATACCTCAATCTTCCATTTTTAGCTTCATTTCTGCATGCTACTCTTTTCTACAGCTTTTGACTAACCCTCTGTTACAGTTTTTATTTTCCTTACCATGTTCTAAATGTGCTCATAGAAAATTAGATCACTTCACAGTGTTACACATTTGAAGTTGAATTTCTAAAATTTATCTTTGTAGCCATCCTTGGATTTTGTGATGGGGCATAGGAGTAACACTTTTGGTTTAATTTCTTAATTTTCTTTATAATAAATACAGTCGGAGTTAGTGCTGAACTAAGTCCAAACTGTGACTATTTATTAGACTACTCTTAATGGATAAGCTATTGAGTTACCTTTTCTTGCCAGATAATTGCCTCAATTTTATTAGGTAGTCAGGGTACAGGACTTGAGCATGAACAAAAAAAAAAAGAGCTTACTAATGCATTCCTAGAAATAGAGGTATGATGGCTAGTGCAAATCATCTTTCAATGCTGCTTTTAAATGACTTTCTGAAAGTAATTCTCCTCCTCACTCTATTTACATTCTGATTCTGCAAGAAGGTAAGTTTGTGCAATTATCCTATTTTATTGTATATTAGTGGGCATGTGAAAAGTGTGTTCTGTATCTGCAAATAGTCACAGTCCATTTGGCAGCTAAATGGGCAAAAGAAAGATGTGCCTCATGGTCTGTGTCCAATTGAGACAGCTTGACAATTGAAACGTATTATTTATGACTAGCTCCTTGTAACAATTCCATTTACAGGATGAGAATTATTACCATGCTCTGTCCAGAGTCCTTCCTGCAAGTGCCAATTCAGATGCATATGGACAGATTAGTTGGTTTGACTGCATTTGAGCAGTTTACTGATGTCAATAAAGGAAGCTGTTCAGAGCTCAGCAGCCTTGGAGTACATTTATGCGAGATGGAAACATCAGTGACCAAAGTCCCTGTAAAGCTCTGCTGAAGGAACTCACCTCAGATGTGGACCTCTGCCAGGGACATTTCCACAGATGTTCCAAACAGCTGGGAGCTTTACTGTCTTCTCTTTTCTCTGTCCCTACCTCCTTAAAATCTGTGAGGAAAATACTAGTGTGGAGTTTAGAAAGGATGACTAATGAGAAGGAGACTGTCAGGGCTCCCCTTGGTGAGTCTCAGGGCCAGCACATGGACTCTATTCCTTGCTCTCCCTGAACTTCTGGTCCTGCAGTGCCACAGTCATGTGGTCCTCAGGGCCTGTATCCTGATCGCCACCCACTGGCTGATGTCCGAGACCCTTCACATTCCCAGGGAAGATCTTAGTGCCCGAGGCTGAAGCTGCCCCTCCACCTGACCTCCCTGTCTGATGGGCCCTACCCTGCTTCCCTGGGAGCTCCTGACACCCCTGATTCCCACCCCAGGGAGCTGCCAGATCCACAGCGCCCTGCCAGATCCACTGGAAACCTTGGCTTTGTCTTTGAAGCATTAACAGTTGTGATCTTAATACTCAAATGGAATAAAAATTTACTTTTTTAATTCAAGAAGGTAGGACCCAGCTCCCTGTAAAGTTTAAATATTAAATCCTTAATAACTTCCTTACTATGGATACAGTGGAAGTAGAAATTTGTAGAAATGAGATATACAAAGTTCATTTGTTTCCAGTTTTGATATCTTATCAATTATTTAGGATGAATATACTGATTGGAAAATCAATATATATTAACATATCTTCCTGCCCAATGAATAGGGTCTAACACAATATGTACAGTGCTTTCCGTGCTGACACACTATATTTTCTGAGTCAACCACAGGAAAACTTGAGCTATCTTTAGGCTCTTATATGTGGCAGGAGAATTTGGTTTAGTCCCAAGGTGAGTGGAACTTACATTCTTGTTTCTTAACAAGCAAGTACATTTGCTTCCTTGCTCCTGATTAGAAACTCTTCACAAAGAGCTAGATCTTAAAAACTGAAAAGCATTTTCAGTTTGCAGAGAGAAATTTTGTGCATTTCCATCACATATGCTTTCAATTTTCTGTCTTGAGTATTCATTATTGACACTCAACATGCACACTCACTTTTCTTTGCCCATCTACTTTATTACACACAATGCCCTCCATCTGAGGGCTGGAGATAAAATAGGGGTTCAGCCTGGCATGGATGTGCCTACTGAGCAAGAGAGACTATTTTCTCAACTTGAAGACTGCGTACAACCCTAAACACTAGTCAGATATTTTATCTTTATGTGTAAATAAAATGCTGATCATAAAAATTGACAGAAATTTATGCATACAAAGCAGTAAATGAAAATGCTGTTTAGCCCTTGAAATATGATTTTTGCCATAACCAGCAAGAGACTTGAAGTGATGCAATATTGCAAGGTGTCAGAAAACATCAGGGTTTGCCTTGACATGGTTTCAGCTGATTTTTGCTTTTATCTGGTGGCAAAGTGATTATCACTTCATATTTGTATGAGTGGAAACTCTATGAACACCAAGAATGGAAAAGGTCTGGCAAACCTGTCTAGCACTACCTTGCAAGAAGATACCTTCATATCAGCTGAGGGTGGGGGAGACTTTGAGACTTTCAGACTTTGCCCTAGCAAGGAACAAGTGATGAGGCAAACAACAATAAGAAAACATGTAAATAACTCCAAGTGGACTCCCAGAGAGAAGAGGAAGAAACCCTCACCCACTATGAACATCACCCTGTCAAAAGCAGAGGAGGTGAGTTTCACACTTAACATTAGAAAGCATTTCTTTACAGAGAGGGTGCTCAAACACTATCACAAGGTTCCTGGAGAGGTGATCAATGCTTCAAGCCTGACAGTGTTCAAAAGACATTTGAACAATGCCCTTAATAATTTAACTTTTGGTCAGTCCTGAAGTGGTTGGGGCAGTTGGACTGGAAGACCATTGTAGGTCTCTTCAAACTGAAATTATTCTATAGTCTAGTCTACTCTACTGTACTCTACTAGAATTTTATTCCAACTTTAACTCATCATAACTGACGAACAAATAACAATTCAACATAAGCATCACCCCAACTCTTGCTTGAAGAGAATTACAGCTGTCAGCTTTAGAACAGGAGGAACATTGCATCATTACATGAGAGAAAAATGGAGGACTATAGGATATAGGAAGAGGTGTTCTGTGTAATGATTTTAACTGTATTGTTAATATGTTGTTTCCATTAGATAACTTTGAGTGTTAGACTACTAAAACAGGAATTCATAATATCTCAGTTATTAAGTTATTCTTCATCATCATGGCTGGGCTTCGTGGACAAAGATTTGGGAAGGGCTCTCCCCACGTGAGTGTGTCCTTCGAGCCTGCGCAGAGGAATTTTTAGGTGAGGCACAGCGTGTGTGGAACTGGCCCCCACCCTTTAACTCCTAAGGTTCATCTGCCATGGACGAGCAAGCTTGGATGGTGATAGTGAAGTCCTCAGGACTAGAACCTACAGTCCCCGGGATTCCCAGGAGGTCTCCCATCCAAGTACTAACTAGGCCCAACCCTGTTTATCTTGAGAGATCAGGCATCAGAGTGTCAAGGACGTAGTTACCAAAGTTATAGCACACGATTATTCTTTTTTTACTCATTAGTTATTCTTATTAGTTAAGTTAATATTCATGCTTAAGTTCTATGTATGCAGTGTATCTTTCATGCTTGTAACAATATTTTATATAATACAAACCATGAATTCCAGTCTCAGAATCAAGCTGAGATATGGCTGTAGAACACAGCTGTATTTGTTTGTATGATGCTGAATTTCATCTCCCATAAATATATTTTGAAATGGCAATGCTCATAACTAGCATATTGCTGCTAGGTTGGCTTATTACTCAGTCAGCTTTCTTGTCCCTGACATATGCAGAGAACACCCACAGCTACATATAAAATACACTTGATAAATACAATATCATGAAGAATGAGGAAGTGATATGGTAGCACTTGTACTTTTACTCATACTCAGGATGGGAAATAGGGTGGGATGACTGCGTGGGTTAGACCACTTATCCATCTGTCTTTATTTGCAGGTCTTATGTTGTAATACAGTAATTATATTTCTCTGCATATTTACTCTAGCTAGATGTTCTCTTGTCCTTTTGTGAGTCCAAATCTTGGAAGCCCTAGGCAAACATTTTGCTATTCAAATGAAAGTCTGTTTTCAGAAGTTATCATTGCCATGGAGACAATCATACAACTGTTTAAGTGATATTATTGAGACTAGAGCAGGTTAACATCTTGCAGGATCAAACACTCAGACATCATGCTGGATCTTTAAGGACTTGAGACATTCTATGATTCTTTTTAAAAGACTTTTAAAAGAACATAACATGCTAGACTCTCCAGTGACCCTACAGGGAAATTGTCAACATTCACAGGTTAAGTCCTGTGAATTGAGCCTACTTTTCTCTACCAAATTTATAAAGATATCTCCAGTTTCACTTTCAAGTGTAGTTAAAAGTTATGTCTTTTTGGTAAACCTCAGCAGCGTGGCACTTGTTTCATTTTGTTCTAGATCTCTAAACTGGATGCTTCTCTGTTTACTAAGCAGATAAATATATTAAATATCCTCAAATTTCACTTTATGTGCTGTTTTATTAGTTTCTACACAAACCCACTTATACACAAATAATGATCATATGGATGATGTTTGCTATCCATCTCTTAATTCAAAAGCTCCAGAGTAAAAGGGAGGAAAAAAGATTCCCTCTACTCTCAGAAGCTCCTACCCTCAGGAAAGCATCAGGTTCTAGGGAAAAGCTTTCAACCTATGTGGTAAGGTTGAGTTTGTGTACCCAAAATCTAATACTTCTTAGTTCAGGGTAGGAAGACATCTGCTTTTTCACGAAGCCTATTATGTCATGAGCAAAGAACAGNCACACACACATATATACACACAATGAGTTATTAAAAAAATACATAGTTAGTGCTTACACTCCTGACCTAGTGAATTAAGTATATTAGGTGCTAGGTTTTATGGTTTAAACCTTTTAAACTTTCAATAAAAACTCCTGCTCCATTTTTTGGAAAGTGATATGGACTCCTGGGAGTCAGACTAGCTGTGGCTGGGATTCTGACCTAACACAGGAATCCCCCTATAATCCTGTTAGTTGTCATGCCACCACACAGGGACTGTCTTTGCTCCACTCTTCCCTGATTTTCCTATTAGTTCTTTTAGATTTTGTGTTACTTACTAAAGAAATTATAATGAATTCTATTTTGTGGTACTTAATTCCCTCCACGCACTAATTAAGGAACTTCAGGTATTTAACTCAGAGATATAAATCAACGCTAACTTCAAAATATAGTTGCAGATTTTTTCAAAGCCACTTGAAATTTTCTGTCTTGTCAAGATCCATGGAGGTCATAGATTCTCAGCAGCTCTACTTTTTGGGAAGGAATACTGGAAGCTGCAAAAATTAAGCATAATTTTAGAACCATAGGATGCAGTATTTTTTCCAAATTTCTTTCTCTCTGGGGCATGAAAAGAAAGGGGTATTTTTATTAAAACTATACTTAAAATAAAGCCAACTAACAAAAAAAAAACCAAACAAAACACAAACAAACAAAAAAACCAGCACAAAACAAACACCAAATCACCAAACCCTCCAGCATGTGGAAATGCTGCTTGTCAGCTAGTTCTACAGTTTTTACTCAAGGCTGATTGCGTAAAGTCTGGCATTTAATACCTGGTTATCAATCCTCTGAATGACTGGAAAATGCTTAATATGTCCTCTACTATTCCAGTTTAAAAAGGAAACCCCAAACTAAAGTGTTCACAAACTGAAGAAAATAGAAAAACACTGGTAGAAAATTTGTAAGTTACGATTTAGCACCTACATCTGTTACAATTACAGGTGGCCTCGAGGGGTCTTAGCAGGTAATCAGTTTTTAACCAGAAGAAATATTCCTGTTAGGCAGAGTTGAATTATCTTAATACCGAATTTACTCCACTTTTTTTCTGTGGAGAAAACTCCACGAGAGACAGGGCTGGTGGCAGGTATTAACATCTTCCTTCAGGGGAAACATAGGCATTCACAAGAGAAAATGGTGCAGAATGGTGCCTGCATGAAGGAAAGTTAAAATTCTGTATATCACTTGGAGAAAACTCTCTGGTAGCTTTTAAATATAAGCCAGGCTTCCCTCAAGTCCACTACATACTTCAGCTGATTTCCTTGGGGACCAGTGATCTTTTAATATTTCTTCACCTAAATTTATGTAATCAGACTATGTTAAGAAATGAATGAGTAGGACATTCACAAATATAAGTGATTAGAGGTTTTATTTGAAGCAGATATATCTCTTGAAATTAGCCTTATTTTCCCTTAGCAAGCAGTAAAAACTTCATTAATATCATATTATTTATACTTATGTGTCCCTAAATCTTCAAAATTTACCTCTAGATTATCATTGATCTCTTAGTATCTAATACTACGTTAAACATTTGTAAACCTGAATCTGCTCCTTGAATTATTTTTCTTTTGTATTTTATTACATCACTTTCTCCCTGACTGAAACACTAAGATTTTTAGTGTGAGCATAGTTTATAAAACCAGCTTAAAAGATAATTAATTGTTTAAACCTGAAATTAATGTCAACACAAAATTAGTTAATTTTCCTTAATTAAATCACTCTTACATTTTGAAAATGTCTGTTCAATAG